>VZZY01000995.1:193234-252883 GCA_013400335.1 Eurystomus gularis | reverse complement strand
GCCTGGCGTAAGGGTGCGGGGTCTGGCGTGAGGCCGCCGCGGCGGCGGAGCAGGGGGAGGGTTCCCGGGGGACAGTGGCGGAGCAGAGTGTCCCGTACAGCCTCCCGGGACAGGGACGCGGGGAGGGGGTGTTTTCTCCGATGTCCCCCGGGGTAAAGGGGGTGTCTTTCTTAGTGTCCTGAGCGGCAAGTGGGGCGGGGGTAGTTGTCTTCCCGTGGGGCTGGGGGGGCCCTTCCTAGGGGTCACCTGGGATAGAGGAGCAGGGGTTTTCTCCTGGGGGGTCTATCAGGATAGAGCGTGGGTGTCTCTTTTTGGGGTCACCCACGATGAGGGGATAGTCCGAGGCTGGGGCCGTGAGGAAGCAGGTGCCGGTTCGGTGGCCCCGCAGTTGGCTGCGGGCTCAGTCTCCTCACCGGAGCTCCATACGCCAAGTGGGACGGGCTGTGGTCTTTGGGCAGCCCAGTTCCCAGTATGGGGAGTACCACTGGGAGTCCTGTATGGCGGTGGCAACCACTGGCGCTGCTGTCTGTGATGTTGGTGGTGGTTGTAGTGGTATCTCTGTTACTGTGAGGCCCTGATAAAATTAGAGACTCTTTCACACCATATTATATGCACTTCCACGAGAAGTGTCTCATGACACTTGCATTTTTAAAAGCAATGGACAAAAAGTGAGCTGGATTCATGCTGGGATGCTGAGAGAGGTGATTGAGGCTGTTGCTGGCAGTGTGTTATCTTCTAGTAATCCCCAGTGATGGGCTAAATGGGATTTTGGACTGTAAATAGAGGCTTAGGTGGTGGCGGGATGTGGCCCAGCTTGTGCTGGAGGCTGGTGAAGGCTGGGCAACGCGGTGATCGTGAAATACCAGGAGTGGAAACAGTGAGCTCTCATGTATTGTTCTGTGAAACGATTGGCAGCACAAGAGTCTGGTGGTGTTGCTGGTGTGTGGTATTAATTTTGGAAATGCTGCTGAAGGTGGAAGCCACTTTCCTATCCTAGCAGAGCGTTGGTGGTGTGAAAGTCTTTCCCAGCACTCCCTAGTTGGGAATGTGTTTGTGAAGCCCTTTGGGACAGGCAAGGTCAGGACAGTAATGGGGGGGTGGGTTAGAAATTCACCCAATTGTTTCTCATATACACTTCTAAAGGCATCATACAGCCAAAAAGGACATACATCTCCTTTTTAAAGTGACAACCTCCAGCCTGACACCTGGGAGAGATAAAGTGGTTCTCTCACCCTTTGCTTTCGCACTTCGGTTATGTGGTTTTGATATTTCTTCTGGATTAAACATCTTCAGCTTTAACATTGAAAACAACAGGTTTTCTTGGCTACTTGCAGTTTCTGTAGCTTAGGAAAACATTTTTGTTTGTACCTCCTGTAGTACTTGGATTTCACACAGCCTTTTTAGTTTCTTCAGCCTTACAAAGACTTCACTGAGTGCAGAAAGTTGTTCCACAGCAAATTACTTCCTCTGCTCTTTGAGGATAGTCTTGTGTGTAGTTATGTGTTTGATTTCGTCATAGTCTATAAATACCAAGTCTGGCAGCCTTGGCAAAATCTGTTTGGAGAGAAGTTGTGAGCACTAGAGTGTTTTTCTGAGAATAACATCTCTTGAAAACTTCACCTTGCCATCCATCACCAGTTTCTCCTCCCTCCCCTCGTATTTGGAAAACAAGGTGCAAAGCTGAGTGTAAGCTGGTGAGGAGATGCTTGAGGACTGTGCTGGCATCCCTCGCTCTGCCGCTTGCCAGGAATCTTTGATTACTCCTTAAGAAGGCCAGCTTCTTAGTTGGGCTTAGTTGCACAATTCTGATGTACAGTGCCCTTATTTTACCATAGTACAATGTAAATTAAGAGATCCGAAAGAGTCTGCTGTCAGGCTTGGCACCTGCCGTTTGGAAAGCAGAAGTGGGATTGTCCCCAGTGGCTCTTTGGGTGTGCGCTGGGGAGGGCAGGGCAAAGTCCTGAGGAAGTGTAATGGCCAGGGAGCATCTGGAGCAGCTCCATCAGCCCCTCCTGGGAGGGCTGCAGTACCACTGGTTGTTGGAGGAACTAAGACTGTGAAGGAGTTGTCCCTCCTTTGAGATGTACCTTCTGTATCCTCACTGGAGTCGAGGTTTTGCCACTAGGAAATAGAGCCAGTTGGGAGAGGTGGAGGGAAGTAAAATGCTTATTTACCGTATGCATATTGGCTCTCTTGAACATTCAGTATAATTGTAACACCTCATTATTATTGTCTTGAGAGGACTCTAAATCTGGGCTCTGTGAGTAACTGGCATACGTTGTGTGTCCAGCGGCTCTGTTACTGTGTCACTCTGAAACATCCTTTGTGGCCATCTCCTTTGACGCGTGTTGGTGACCAAACTATGGCAAAACTAATTGATGCACAATTCCTAGCACTTGAGGGTGGATTCTTACCGTGCTTTGCTGCTCGCCTGGCCTCAGCCCCGGGCTCTGTTGGTGTGTCTTTGGCAAACAGCCTTACTCACACTGACCAGTCTCATCTCCAAGCACCTGCCTGTGAGCAGGGAGGTGGGAGCTGAGCTGGCTGTTACCTAAAGGGTGAATCCTGCTGGTGTCTCATCACAGTGCGCATCTTTTGGAGCAGTTGTAGCAGGGTGTACCTTCAGGGGATCTTGACATTGGTGGAAGTCAGCCTTAAGAAGTTTCTGTCCCTGTCCTGCAGTTTTCTGTCACTATGTTTTATGGCACTGTGTAGCAAATAAAATTGCTGAAATGACCTGGGTTAAATATAATTCTCTTTGGAGGGTCATCCACAGTGCAGACCCAGAAGAGCACAAGCTGGCACAACTAACACATTGTGCATTGCCAGAGGCAGAGCGGAGGGGTCAAATTCTATCAGGCCTGACCAGGGAACTGTCAGAGCTGGCGTTGCTGCCTGTGTTATTGAACCAGGAGCTCAAACTCATGGATGTTGCTGCATGGCTCTGCTGATCTGTGCCAGGTCTGGTATCAGCCCAATGGTGTTTTTTTCATCAGCTGATAATTTGAATATTATGTCTGAACAGTTCCCAGCTGGCAAGGGATTTTTTTAATTTTTATTTTTTTTAAGCATCAGTAAGCTTGTTGACTTAATGAGAACTGAAGTGGGAGAGGAAATCCAAAAGCAAAGAATAAGAAACACCAGGTCTGCAGATGCCTGCAGGCTGCAGAAGACCGTAGATAAACTGGCTGATGACAGCCACCTGTAAAGATGACAGCTGTTACCATCTCCATTCACCTGTCCTCTCTGTGGAGGGCGCAGTTGCAGTTCTTTTAGATTCACATCCAAGAAAGAAAAAGCGATGAAGCTTGTGGGGGAAATCTTGGAGACCAGGGTGGTGCTTGTTGCATCAAGAGCCGTGTAAAACATGAGCAGACCAGTGTTCTCGGGCTTAAGTGGCCAACACAATGAACCCATTTCTTCAGAGATGGGGTTATGGCAGATGGCTTAGCGGTGGTTGTACCTGTTGTTTTCATCAGCCATCACGCCCTTGCATACTGCCAGACCCTGCCATCCCCAGCTCCCATGTGAGTGTTGGCTGGCTGGTGATGGACCCCAGCAGGAGCGGATGCTCACTCTTGGCAAGACAGCTCCCTTAGCTCCTTGGCACAGGCGACAGCCGGCAGTGGTGTCTGGAATTGCTCCCTGTTGTAATGTCTGTCATAACATGCTCTTTCGATTGCCACCTGTGTAGCAGCACTGACCTTTGAAAGCGAGAAGAAACAGGATCTTGTGTGCTTTTCTTCAATGCTAGCTGCTCTAGCCAGGCCTGTTGGTGACTGTGCTGTCTTCTGTTCCACCTGACCTCTGCAGTTAATTGAATCCTTCTTTTAGAATGATAGAATTGTTTTGGTTGGAAGAGACCTTTAAGATCATCAAGTCCAACCATTAATGCAGCACTGCCAGGTCACCACTAAACCATGTCCCTCAGCACCACATCTACACAACTTTTAAACCCCTCCAAGGATAGTGACTCTACCACTGCCCTGGGCAGCCTGGTCCAGGGCTTGACAACCGTTTTGGGAAAGACATTTTTTCCTAATATCTGACCTAAACCTCTCCTGGCACAACTTGAGTCTGTTTCCTCTTGTCCTATCTCTTGTTCTTGGGAGAAGAGACTGACCCACTCCTCACTGCACCCTCTTTTCAGGGAGTTGTAGAGGACAATATGGTCTCCCCAGAGCTTCCTTTTCTCCAGGCTGAACAATCCCAGTTGCCTCAGCCACTCCTCACAAGACTTGTGCTCTGGACCCTTCACCAGTTTCGTTACTGTTCTTTCAACACACTCCAGCACCTCAATGTCCTTGTAGTGAGGTGTCCAAAAAGCTGCTTTGTAGAAGCATGCAAGCCTTCAAAACTTGGTCTGGTGGGATGGTAGCCCTCTGGAACCACTGCAGCTGGACCATCCAGAGCAGGTTTGAGACCGTCTGGTTGTTAGCTGCCTCATATTGCTCTGTGCTCTGCAGCAATCCTTTTCTGGGAGTGGGGGAAGATGGAAGTACTCCCCATTTCAAATCCTGGCTTTGACAATTACTAGGAAATCCTTACCTTCTCTGCTGGTGGGAGGAAGAGGATGAAATTTTAGATAGCTGTTGAGGCAAGTGTTGTTTGCAGCACTCAGCTTGATGAAGGCAGCGTTGGAGAACAGTGCCTGGAATGATTTATTGGCAAAGCCTGATCTGTTATCTACATACTTTTGAGGGCAGAATAAGCATAGTAGACCAATAGTAGTGATTGCTTCCTTGAGCAGCAAAGAGGTTTTTGGCAAAAATAATTTGGATTAAACATTAATTGCAAACTGTTGTTCGGCAATGGTCCTTGTTGTTTATAGATTGTGGTGTTATCACATTTCAAGCTGCACCCCGGGTAGTGTCAGACAGCACAGTATGTTGGAAAGCTTTATTTTAATCAAAGCAGATATCAAACTGTTGGCCCACCCGTATTGACAGTTTGATTTCAGAAGTCAACGCCTGCAAAATGTGGAGAAACACAACAATTAAACTCATTCGTGCTTCAGAGTGGTCTTGTATATTTGTGGATCTTGATCAGATGTTCCACACACCCCTTCCAACCAGTGGTGTTTTTCTTACCTGGAGTGTATTCTTTGCCTTGTGGCTCATTGTCATGTTATTTATTCAACAGGTTGTGCTGTCTTGGTGTTCTTAGAGTGAATTACCCTTTTCTGGAAACCTACCAGACAAGATTAAAATGTGGGGAGACCATCGACAAGGCAACAGAATGGGCTCTTTTCGGTAAGCATTTGAATGTACCGTTTGCTTCAGCAACATTTTAAAATACAATAAGCCACAGGAACCTTGTTTGTCAATATTTCTGCACACTGTCCTGTAAGCAGGCTATTTGGTGAAAGTTCTGAGGTCTGTGTGGAGCTAGGGGTGATTGCCAAAGAACAGACGAGTTAAGTGACAATGGAACTTCTTGCATTTCTGTGGAATTTAAAAAATTCTTTTAACGAGAGCTGCTTTCAGTATTTCTATCCCTTCTCCACACCACCTTTTCTAGCAATACTTATTTCAGCTCTTGTGAGCTAAAATGTTGATATGCCATATGGTTTGTGGTGCTCTGTGCTGTTAAGACCTAGAAGAGAAGCACCTAATAGTGCAATGTTGATTCTCTTTGGCCATGGTACTTGCCGTAACTTCAGAAATACTGGCACTTCTATTAAACATGGGATTTTATGAAAACGTTGGGAGGTTAGCTCTCTCCATGAGGTTAAGTAGACTGTATATCCCCTTGTTCTTGGCCATGTTCCTTCATAAGACATTTCTGAATGTCACTGGAACTGTTTTAAAGATTCATATGCAACTGGACCTGCACAGTGTGATATTTTTCTTAGTTTATATTACTCTGGTTGTGTTGTTACTAGGCCTGGTTTTTGCAACAGGGCTCTGAGTGTAAAAGAAAAAACTTAAAAATGGAGGCACAAAGAGATAGGATTTTCCTCTATCATGTGTAATTCTTTCTTCCTTTGCTCACATGTCCATCTCAGTTGCTTGAATATCAGTGTGATAAAGGTACTTCCTCGTGACATACCTTAGGTTTCTGCAATAAGAATACTTCAAATGATTGTCCAACTCTAATGTGTTGAGAAAGCTGATGACATTTGAGCTACGAAAACGAGTATCCTCCAGAACATGTCTTAACGGTATTGATAGGAGCATGATTGTGTTTTGTGATGGCATCCGTAGTGCTATTCTGCTGATTTTTAAGTGGATTTTATTGGCATCATTCTTTACTGTATTGGGTGGGGAATTATAATGTTGAACCAAGTTTTAATTACTGTTCTATATGGTGGTGAAACAGGCGTGTGTAGCTTAGGAAATCTGCGTAAGGGTTGATTAACTGTGCAGATGTCCTCTTGCATTCTGTTGGCATGTGATTCTGGAGTGAAACTTGGAGAAGAATGTGACTTGCTGTAGTGGCTAAGAAAACATCCACTGATTTGAGTAGCATTTGGTGTTATTTTAAACTGTGGTTCTATTTTAAAAGAAGTGTAAATGTATTGGAGCCTCAGGTAACTCCATCTCAGAAAAAAACCTCATTGGGTTTTGAAAAACTGTTTTAAGAGGAAACCTCTTCCTGAGTGGTTTTATGCAGGTATCAGGAGAGCTCGTAGCTGTTCTGTTGTAATCTCAGGGTAGGACAACCAGTCTGGAGGCATGAGCAGAGGGTCATCCTGGACATTGATTGTTGTTGTATTCATAGAATCATAGAATTGTTTTGTTTGGAAGAGACCTTTAAGATCATTGAGTCCAACCATTAACCCAGCACTGCCAGGTCACCACTAAACCGTGTCCTTCAGCACCACGTCTACATGGCCTTTAAACCCCTCCAGGGATGGGGACTCCACCACTGCCTTGGGCAGCCTGGGCCCAGGCTTGACAACCCTCTCAGGGAAGCAGTTTTTCCTAATATCCAACCTAAACCTCCCCTGGCACAACTTGAGTCTGTTTCCTCTTCTCCTATTGCTTGTTGCTCAGCCATTCCTCGCAAGACTTGTGCTGTAGACTCCTCTGAGGCATCCTCAGAGTCTGAACTGACAGCTTTCAGCATTTTGCCAGTTTAGACTCCAGCAAAAGGAAGCATAAATGGGTGTCTGTAGAGTGTTCATAGAGCGTGTTTGGTAACCTCTGCTATTACGTGCTTCAGATGACAAGTTAAGTTAGCCGTTTGTCATAGTGCCCAGAGAGCTTAAGCTCAAGTGGTTCCTCACAGATGTGTGCTGGTGATGCTAATGAACAAACACACCAGCTGCTGGAACCTTGAACAGCTGCCCAGCTGTGTGCAGTGCAGGACTATGTGGATTGCTACCATCATTAACCCATTAATATTGCAGGTATTCCCTGTTGAGTGCTTCTGGAAATTGTCCTGAAATGGGAGCACCCAAGTTTACTTTCTCACATCTGTCGTATGCTGCCTCATCTTAAACTGCCAAACATCTTCTACGGATCTTAGACTGTTACACAACTCTATAAAAGTTTAGAGAAGAATGTGCTGCTGTGTAGATTTCAGACTCTAAGCACGTTATGAATAATACTGTCTTTATTTCTACAGTGGGAGCCAAGAAGAAAGGTTTGCTCCCGGGTGGAACAGGGAATATCCTCCTTCCCTTGATAGTCTTGCTCAAGAAAGACACTCTGGCAACTTCTCTGGCAGAGAATCACTTCCTTTTGATATCCAGGCACTCACAGGCCTCCTCAATCCTCAGTTTGCCAACAGAGAGGAACCTTCTTTCAGCTTTGGAGCTAGAGATGGACCACGTAGTGACTTCAGAGGTGGGGAGGGGCACCATGATTTCAGGGGCAGAGATTTCCCACCATCTGACTTCCAGGGCAGGGATGAGTCTCAGATGGATTTCAGAGGTAGGGAGCCACCCTCTTCTGAGTATAGGGGCAGGGATATGTACTCTGGAGACTTCCGAGAGAGAGAAGGGCCACCTATGGACTTCAGAGGTGGGGACATTCCCCCAGTGGACTACAGGAACAGGGAGACATTCCGTATGAACTACAGGGATAGGGAAGCACATAATATTGATTACAGGGGCAGAGATGAACCTCCATCAGACTTCAGGGGAAGGGGGTCTTTCGACCTCGACTTCAGAGGTCGAGATGGATCTCATTCGGACTTCAGGGCGAGAGATGTGTCTGAGCTAGACTACAGGGGCAGAGACCATTCCTATTCAGACTTCAGAAATAGGAATGTACCTGATTTGGACTTCAGGGGTGTGGGCACCTCTGATTTGGATTTCAGAAACAGAAATGCACCATCGTCAGACTTCAGAAGTAGGCACAGGTCCCGATCTGATCAGGATTTTAGGAGCAGAGATGTGGCTCCTCCTATGGACTTTTCAGATAGGGAAATGCCTCCCGTGGATCAAAGCCTTGTAGATTTTAGACGCAACCAATCTACTGTACCTTTAGCAGAAAGAGAGGGCTCTGGTTTAAGCACCAGCAAGAGAGAGGAATCTGCACTTGGCCTAGATAGAACTCCCTTTGGTAGCCAAAAAGGAGAATTTCAACATTCAGAAGCACCAGCCAGAGAAGAGGAATCCCTCGGATTGGGTCTTGAAGACGACTCCTCACAGAATTTCCAAAATAGCCGTGGACCTCTTCCTACTCTTCAGGACCAAGAGGAGCAACCTCAGACCTTTGCTAACAAGCAGCAACAGCAGCAGCTTTCTGGGGGGGAGCAGCAAGGATCCGATTCTGATCTTGGGTTAAAGGGTGAAGGTGACCTGGATTTCCTTGGAAGGCAAGATACTGACTACCGAAACATTGAGTATCGTGATGTGGATCACCGGCTTCCAGGGCATCAGATGTTTGATTATGAACATGGCAAGTCTTTTTCAGAAGGAAAACCCAACAAAGATTCTAGGCCCTATAAGAGCCTTCAGGTAGGTGGTTTTGTCAACTGATGTTTCTGTTAAAGGCATGTTGGCCAAAGAATGGAAGGAACTGGGAAGGAGTCTTCCGTTCGTGTCCCATTAGTTCTATTGTAATTCACCATCCTCCTCCGAGATTATCCTCATGCTCCAGGTTGTCTTAATGACACTCTTTCTATCTCAGAAATACTTTATGCTCAAGAAAAATGCAATTTGTCAATTGAGGATTGCTAAATAGTAGAACCAGATTTGGTTTAGAAGGTCCCCAAGTTGAAAGTGACCAGAGGGAGGGCATTGAGGGGAAGTAGCACATAAAAGAACATATTTTGTTATTTTCTCCTGGACATTGTTTACAAGCGCTACCAGAGAGAAGCTACTGGCTTGAGAGGACCTGTGTAGCACAGTACAGTTGTTTTCGTGCATACTTTGCTTTCCTTCAGCGTTAACTGAAAGCTGAAAGTAAGAGTAACTCCCTGAGTAAATAACTCCTATTGAATTTGAATCTCCCACTGCTGGAAGGCAGAGAGGCGTGATTTGCCTGTTTTATTTCCCTGGAGCTAGATCTCATTGTACAGCTCAGTGAGCATATGAAGTGAGCTGTATTAGTCCTCTGGAGCTCTCTGAATCTTAAACAGTGCTGTGGGGAAAGGTTTGAGCCAGGCTGCTTATGGGCCTATGCCTTTGAATTAGACCTTGCTTTATTTTGTTACTGCTGGTGTATGGTGTGAGCTAGCATCTCTCATTTGTAAAAACCATCTTGATTGTGTGAACTCAAGGACCAAGATTACCGGACCTGTCCCAAATATGTGAAGCCGAGCAAGCTGATTCGGCTGGGCGGAGTGCCTGAAACGGCCACAAAGGATGATGTAAGTGGGAGATTTTCCATCCAAAAACTTCTATTAGGGGTTTCTAAAAGTACAATTTTGAGCCTCATTAATGTAGTTCAGATGGTCTGTCATTTTCCCCAGGGAAAATCCAGATTTAGAAGTCATTGCAACGTTACCTTTTATCTAATTATTCTGGGTTTTAGTGAGTCTGGAAGTGATGATATTTTCTGCAGTTGCATGTGGGGCGTTGGTGGCTAAAAGCCTTGACTCCAGACTCTCTTTAACATGCCTTACTTCCGTCGTTGCTTTTTATAGACCAAATAGTGTTATTACTTTGTTGCTATATTTTGGGCTCAGATGAGGTGTAGTGTAAGTGAACTTGTTAGTTACTTGAAATTGCTTAAATAAGATTTTTAAAAGATGGAAAAGATGGCTGCTGCAACTGCTAATTTTAGTAAAAAAAATAAATCTAAGGTACAAGGTGAAAGAGGCTCCCTTTCCAAAAGCTTCCACTTTTGAATTAGGATGGTTTTCCAGTGGCAGCTCCAACCACAAGAACCTCTACATGCAACAGCTTTTGCCAGGGTTAGCTGTGACAATCAGAGCTTCTGAGGCTTGATACTGGAGAACTTGTGGCAGAAGCTTTGTCCATTAGAGGATGATAAGACTTGAAACAGTCATCCCATGTCCCTTGGTTTTCTTAAAGGCAATAAGACATCTCTGACCTTAAATAAGTATCAGAGGTGAACTGTCTGGCAGAAACCAGCATAATAAACCTTTGCACAGTTGAATTGTGGTGTAAATGGTGCTCGCTTCCCAGAACTCAGTAAACAGTGCTCAGGTACTGCTGGGACCTAATTGGGAAAATGTGTCAGTTTGTAACAGAGATAACCTAGAAAGAAAAGGAGTCTTGGGGAGAGAGAAATGTGTGTTAGCAAGTGCTTCGCTTTCTGAGGTTTGATTTTGGAGACTAAAGGATCTTGGTTTTCTTATAGATTCTCAACGCTTTCCGAGGGCCCGATGGGACACCGGTGAAGGACTTGCGACTGAAAGATTACAGTTCAGGTGAGAATGCCTTTCCAGTGCTTCTAGTTTCAAGTTTACAAAATGGTATTTTTCACACCAATACTCAGGCAGTTTGTTTAAAGTCTTTGATGCCATAATCACAGGTATTTTTGAATGAAAATGCCCACTGAGTTTTGTAGCTTGTCCTCTTGTCTTCAAAACTGATGGCTGTGCTTACTGCTACTTCAGAGGCTGTTCTGATAGCCATCAAGAGTAAAGCCAATCCTGACATGGGACAGCAGGTTAATTTCTCAGTAGATATAAAAAACAAATTATTAATAAATCCTTTCGGATTGTTCTGCATCTTGTTTCTGAGATGGCCTTACTGTGGAACATGTCCTGCATAAATAGTATCCTCAGGAAGCCTGATACATCCTAACATTTCTCCTTTAGTAACATGAAACTGTTACCCTTCTGAGATACCAAGACAGGTTTAAAAAAGAAAAAGTAAGTTTTATAAGTCAATATCCAAAGGCTGGGTCTGGATGCTCTTCCTCATTCAAAGAAGAAAACTTTGCAGTACTTCTGCTCAATACATATAGGATTCTGAAGAAGAAAATATTTTACAAGGCTGCTTTGTGAGAAAGTTGTACTGGAACAAAGATGTACGATGGTAGGAAATGCAGGGTGAGTCCTGGGGATTGGTTTGGATATTACTGGTAGGAAATGCTTGGAAACTGGTATTTATTATTTATTTTTTAAACCTGGGGAAGCAGAGGTTTCTACCTTCATCAGTGCTTGTTCTTATTACCAGTATGGGTTGCACTTGAAGCAGCTGGAATTCTTGGTGTCAATACATTATATAAAGGCTTCCTATGTGTTTAGTAACAGGGAAGAGAAACTGGGGCAGTTGGGTATTTCTCAAGTATATTTTTGTTTCTGGAAGCTGTCAAAGGAGATTTCACAACCTTTCCGTGAACCTTTGAACTAAAGAACACCCCTCTGTCACGTAATCTGGTCTGGCCCAACCAGCAGGGCTTCAGGGGCACAGTCAATCTTTCTTGCTTCCTTTCCTCTTCTCTAAGCATAGTGTGGCTGGCGTCACCCGCGCAGCACTGACTGCAACCCCCTGATTGCGACACACTCACTTTTTGCCTGTGCTGATGTGATTTGTCGGTTGTGTTTTTCTGAAACACGTAACTTTCCAGCAATAAATCAACTTAAACTGGGAATCTCTTCATGAGTCTCTTCTTGTGTACGTTATTAGGATTTACTGCCCTCAATAGACAACTGTCATCTCCTCCTTCCGTTTCCCACTTCAGAGACCGCTCGGGATGAGATGCAATGTCTAAGTTATGGGCAGATGCTCCAGTACCTGCTGGTGGTCACATGTATACGAGGGTTGCAGTTTGCTGCTCTCCCTAAAAGCTGCATTCTGTTTCAGTCTGTCTCCTCTGCTGCAAAATGGTTGTTTTTTTTTCTTTCTAAGTTTTTCTGGAAAATGTGGGGAGGGAAAGAATGAAGTTAAAATCAGCTCATATTTTGTGAGCTATTTAAAGCTGTTGTTTAATGCTCAGTAATTTAAGCAGTGTAGCATTATTCTAGGTTATGTGGATGCTCCAAAGACTTTGATTTGCATTATGTCCTGAGGCTGCAAGTGCAGCTGCTAATTTAAACAGCTTCTGATCCTTCTTACGCAAGGTGGTTACATCTAGGACAATAAAAGCTTCCCGAGTTGTGAAAACTTCTTCTTGAAATTGGGTAACTAGAAGCTGTAGTAAATTTAATCCAGCTTTTCACATTAGGTCACCCTGTAGAAGAGTGTGTGAAATTGAATTCATATTAACTTCCAAAAAGCAAAGCCTCTTTGAAACTAGAGGCCAGTCATGGGCTAAACAATGCTTTTAGGATGGGGTGTGTTTGTAAATATTCAGAAGAATTAAAAGCAGACTTGCTGGATTGCAAGTGTCTTGGATACCCCTGGGCCCGCGGTCTGTGTTGCTCTGTCAGCTCAAGGGCTTGGCGGCAGCCTGGCTCCGAAGAGCGCGTGCTTAGCCTGGCTGAGTGGGTTGTGTATTTTAAGTGCTGTCCAGAAATGTTAAAAATAACATTAATCATGAGTATATATGTTGAGCGTGTTTGAGAGAAGAATGCCTGCAGCTGCTGGAGAACAATAACCGCCATAACAAATAACATGCAATTAACTCAAAATAACTGAGGTTCGGACCCGTTTCACAAATGATACCGCTTATCATAAAGCTTATCTCAGCAGCTTCCACGTGATGATTCCACTGTATGATCTTTCACAAGACTCTTTCTGTTTTGGGGGAAAATAGATGGTTGATTTTTCTTGGAAAAAGCAGCTCAACTTCTTTTTAAAGCTTTTTCTTTTTACATACTGCATATGTGCCAAGGGAAGCATATTATCGCTGAAGGTTGTGCTGAGCATGGAACGCTGTTCTTAACATACCTGGTGTGATTTTGAAGTGCATTCAAGCTGTTTACTCTTTAGATATTTTTTTTTTTTGGCCCTGAAGCCCACAGCCTGAAATGGTGGCTGGTAGGGAAAGGTTGGTAGAAGGTAGTGAAAGGAGAGACTTTAAGAAGCAGCATAGTAATTCTATTTAAATCAAAAAGGCAGATATTTACAGAGAATGATAAAATATCAAAGTCAGACTTTACAAGTTAATGTTGTATAGAGTAATACCATAATTTCCATCAGTTAATTGATGCCTCTGTGTTCAGACTGAAAGTATCAGATCCATATGTGAGGGGAAGAGGACTTCTTCCGACGTCATGTGTAAGCCTTGGCAGAAATAACTGTCTTAGATTGTTGGCTTATCTTTCAGCTTGCCTTTTCAAGAGTGTTTGGTCATGTCTGGTCAATTAATCATGACAAAGAATAAACCCTGAGGTAATAGTGGAATCTTCTCAAAGACCGTCAGCTCCTTTAGTCTGCGGTGTCTCCCTCTGCCTCTTGCTGCCTTGTGCGGAGGCAGCGATGGGATGTTCTGCTGCTTGGGTAGATGCTGGCAGTGATGACTTGTCAGCAGCTCTCTGAGAAGGAATTGCCCTAGTGGCTAGTGAGCTCCCCCTGTCCCACCTGAAGGAACTTATTTCTACTCGCTGGGGACAAGGCTTTCATGTGGCTTTACAGTGTGGACTTCCCTCTGTGGAGCTGTCAGCACAGCATGTAATAGCACCAGGACACTGATGGCGTGGTGTCTGTTGTTCTGTTACTGTCCACGTGCTTGCGTTGGTGCTGATTACCAGCTGATAGCTTCTGACCTTTGAGGAGTCACACCACATGAACACACCTTGTCCTGGTTTTGACTTTGATCGTATTTTAAGCTTATCTTCTAACTGATTCTCATCAGGCTTTATTTCTGCTTTCCTGACTAATGTAAAACATAAGCAAAGTTTGAGATATCATCTTAAGTGCCTGATGTGCACAGAACTCTGGCTGAACACATACGTATGCCCTGGAGAAGAGAACACATGGAGGTATCTTCATCTTAACGGGCTGCTTATGATGAATTGTTCACTCTTAAAAGATGCTGCAATGGTATCCAAATAGTAAGTGAAAACTTGAAGCATACTCTGAGCCTTCTGTTCAAACTGTTCTTCTGGATTCAGCCTGCAGTGGGACAAGCTTGGAACATGTGTTTTCCAACCAAGATTCATGTTAGGCTTAGTATCAGCAGTTGGGAAAAGCTGCTCAGGGAAAGTGAGCCTGAGAAATTGCTGGCAGCCCATGAGGCTTTTCTAGCTTACTCCACAAGGCCGCCTGGGGAACCGAGAGGTGTTTTTGCTGAGCTGGGAGAGCCCAGTGGAGAATGGACACAGGATGGACATCAGCATGCACAGAGAGGAGCTCTGTGAAGCAGACCTGGAGCAACCAGGTGAGCTGGATTGCAATGTGAAGGAGCAGTGAGGTCTACCCCAGTCCCTTTAGGTACCTTCTAAATTAGTTCAGAAATGGGAGATTTGGGGTTGTTAGCCCTCTTCTGACACTTCTGAATGCTTTTGAACCTTGGGTGGATATGTGGGAGTGCAATGCTGCACCCCTGAGGCGCAAAGCACCTGTGGAAGTGGGATGACTGGAGCAGGGAGGAGCTCTCTGAACAGCAGTGATGCTTAGGACCAGAGGGGTGTGCACACGGATACAGGGGGCTGGTGCTGAAAGGACAGGCATCCTCCTGTGGTGGAAGGACATGCAGGAAATGTGGCATAACCTCAAAATGGGACTAACTGAGCAGCTACTTAATGACAGCTGTCTGCTCTGTTTTGAAAAGCTTTTGTTCTAGCAAGTGCTATTGGCACCGAGCATCCTTTTTTGCTTACTTAGCCACCTTCTTGCACTGGCATTTTTTTTGTTTCGTTTCTCCAGACCTGGCCCTTATGTGGTGCTTGGAACTGCCTCTCTTATCCCTCCCTTTGTTAAACTTAAACTGCCTTGGCCAGCTCCTAGAAGAAACTGGATTATCTTGCTTGTTCTCACTGAGCTCTGCCGCATTGGTGCCCTGTTAAATATTAATAAGCCCCTTAGATGAACCTTTCAAAGGTGCTCTTATTTACCCTCCAAGTGCAGTCTGTCTTGTATATCAGAACAGTGAATCATTGGTTTCAGGAGTACTTCAGTAAGCTTCTGAAACTTCTGTATTATTTAGTGTTGTGTTTTGCTAAAACTCGTAATCTAAGGTCCAGAAGTTTATACTTCATGATGGAAAAATTGGTGCAGATTTTTGAGTGGTCCACTTCTCTGTCCTGGGGATAAGTTCTCCATTTTCCATGGCTGGAGTGCATCCCAAAACAGCGCGTGAGATCTCCTCTCCTTTACAGCAGAGCTCCTGTGGTGGTAGCAGGCATGGCTATGCCTTTGTCTGGCCCATGCATAACTGAGCTGTAGCTCCCTCCCTGTAGCTGTATGTGTGGGAGGGATTTGGGCTAGTCATGCTCTTGAGAGTCAGAAGCACTGAAGTAAGTACTGGGCTAGCAGCAGGAGCTTGCTACAGGTGCTCTCATGCTGCAGCTTCCAGGTTTGGGTAGGGCAGGTTTCTGGAAGCATGCAGCAGACAGACCTTTTGTTTCCTTTCGTTAGTGACACAGTGCCCTTGGGGGAACACCTCTGAAGGGTGGATTTGTGGTCAGGTAGCGGCTCCCTCATGAAGAGGGCATGGCACCAGCCCTATGGATTTTGATTAGGAGTAGAAGCCACAAGGACTTAGGTTCTTTGGTTTGATGCAAAGAGTATGCTGTGGGTTCACGTGAGATGTCTGTAATACACACTGTGGCGCAGAGGTACATCTTGCCTGTTGTGCTAATTTTACAGAAGACAGCTTGCCTCACCATCAAGGCTGGTGCTGATGCACCACAGGAAGAGTTATCTCCTGTTGCTGTGTTTAGTGCTTTGCACAGTGAAGATTGCATGGCCCACTCTACAGCATCAGCCATGAATAACTGCAGGCAGATCTCAGGCGCTTGCTGAGAGCTGAAATGATCATCCATGAGCTCACAAGATGTTGTCACACACACGGAGTTTTCTCTTGAGGCATGACCAGATCACCTGCTTGTCAGCAGAGTTCTTAATTCTGCAGAGGCTCCACTTTCAGAAGCTGGGGAAATATCTTCAGTGCTGATCTGTGTGAAGCAACTGATGCTTGTTTGTAGCCAGAATAGCCTGGCGAGGACTGAAAAAGGACTTTGTTGGAATTAGTCCATGGTCATCAATACCAGTCCTTGCCAGTTTTCCCAGCTGTGTGAGCAGTAGGCTTCTGGCTTGT
Organism: Eurystomus gularis; assembly: GCA_013400335.1. Classification (NCBI taxonomy): domain Eukaryota; kingdom Metazoa; phylum Chordata; class Aves; order Coraciiformes; family Coraciidae; genus Eurystomus; species Eurystomus gularis. The sequence goes on along the minus strand of VZZY01000995.1, from coordinate 236,369 downwards.
CTTGCTTGGTTTCAGGGCAGCGGTGCATTGTCTCTTGGAAGAGAAAGGTTTTCTCGCCCGTCTTTCTTCATCTGTGGTGTGGTGGCTTAGGAAATAAGTACAAACTTGTTTTAAGTGAGTGTCTGTCATAGCAATCAACCTTAGTTCAGGGTTATAAGGCATGTTCAACAGACAAGGCAACAAACACATTCATCCATAAAACATGCTCATGGCCTTTTTGATGTGCAGAATCCTTCTTTCTCTAACTATTTCTACAAATATGCTCACCCTTTTGGCATCTCCAGCACAAAACTTCAAGGCTTTTCACAGTGTGCTGACATTATTGCATTGATTGCTTTTCTGAGTCATTTGTGCTAAATGACAGATCGTATATCCTGGAGACCAGGTTCATGTTCGCAGCACTTTCAAACCCAGTTCTTTTCTGCTACGCCTTCCAGGATATGCAGCTTCCAGTCCTCTCATGGAGTTTTGTGATGGCTCCAGCCTTCCTTGGATTGCAGGTCTCTGTATAAATAGAATGTCATACTTTGTCTTTAATAAAGCTATAGTGTGTACAATCGTAGTGCTGTGGGTTTTTTCCCTCCTCTTCTTTGTGCTGGTGTACAAACTACCCTCCTTCTGGGCCAAGAATGATTGACAACCATTTGGGGCTCTGATGGTCATAGTGCCTGTGCTGTGGGGCTGCCTGTCTCTGCCTTTCAGGGCATCTCAGGCAGGTCCCTTCCTGTGTCTTGTCCTCCTGGGTGGAGGGATGAGGGTTGACTGTAGAGCTCTACCTTTCAAAAGAGAAGCTGTGTTTCATACCCTGTGGCTTCAGTGCTGTTCTCTGTGCAGCGCTGTCGTGAACTAGTGCGTAAGAGTGTACTTTCTTATGCAGAGGGACGGTATGAAGGGACAGGCCTTTTCCCAGCAGCCAAGTGTGGCTTGTAAGTGCTCAGCCTTTGAAAGGAATTGAGGATATGGCTTTTTGCAGATTGTCCTGTTTAATATTCAACAGCAGGCTTTTCTGGTACAGCTCTTTAGCTTTAGTAGCTCTGAAGACCAATTTATCCGTGCACCAAAGAGATGTGACAAATTTATGGATGCTCAGAATCCACCAGCTGGTACTGGGAGAGCTCTCAGGCTTGGCTTCTGAGCTTGCGTTAGCACAGATAGATTGCTGCTGTTCCCTGCCGTGCCACGGGGGTGCCTCCAAGCTTCTAGGCTGTGCAAACAGCTTTATTTTCTCTGCTCACCATAAAAGGCTCTACACTGTTGCCCGTCCTCACCACAATGGCAGGACTCGCTGTGTGACACAGATACAGCCGCTACTGTGCATGTATAGGAGCTCCTGGCTTCTTGGAAGCATTGGGTGTTATGTCTGCTGATAAAATCATACTGTAATAGTGTAGAGATATAGAGAAAGCCCTGAATTTTCCAGTATTTTCTTGTGCTGATGTATTCAGTCTTTAGTATGGATGACCTACATCTGCATCTTTCCTGGGGGGGAAACAGAAAAAGTTGTGCATGGGGTTACGGGCATGTTGGCGAAATCTCCCACAAATGAGGTAACTCTTCCTATTGACCAAGGAACAGCTGTTCTCCAAGAACAGCATGCAAAATGCTGTCTGCACTAGCCGAGCTGTGCAAAGGTCAGTGTGTGAGACTGCAGATGCCTTCAAGGGATGTGGAAGTCCTTCATATGCACTCCATACTTTATACTGTAGTTGCCATTGAAGCAACAGAACTTTCTTCTCTAAGATGGATAAAACTCTGTAAAGAATTTCCCCACCTGCCCTCTGCTCTGCCATGCTTTCTCCTGAGAGAGCATGCAGCAAGAATGTCCTTGCTTCAGCAGGCTGGCCACAGCTCTGCTTTAATGTGCTATCTCTCCGAGTCCTAGAAGTGCCCAAAACTCCAAATGGTTTTCCTCTGTGGTAGTTCTGTCTCATCCTACAGGAAAAAACACAAGTGTTGTTGGGATGATAGAGAAGCTCTCTGCCTATAGAAGACTCCATCGTTATCATCTTCTGCCCTCAGGCTGCTTGGCCCCATCTGCCAGATGCAGGGACCTCAACCGCATTTGCAGCTGTCCAGTTTAGCGTAGTGTCTTTTGGCAACCTATTTGCAGAGTTACTTTAATAGGAGGCCATCTTCTTACCTTGCAGACAAGAGGAGAGAGAACATGTTCATACTGTACCACAGCCAATGGATTTTGTAGCAGTTGTTTTTGAGAAGGCAGGTGGTGGTTCACCATGGACTTAAGCACCACGTCTACATGACTTTAGGAACATGGTTTAGTGATGGACTTGGCAGTTCTGGGTTAACAGTTGGACTCAATGGTCTTAAAGGCTTTTTCCAACCTAAAAAATTCTATGATAAGGTTACCTGATACCTTAAACTTGTAGGGGCGGGCAATAACATGACTTACTGTGTGCTCATTCCTAGAATCCAGGAGCTGGATCATCTCTAAAGTTAGATGCCTTTGTCATGTTGCCATCTTGCCTTCTTTCCAAAAGTATCTTTGCTTTGGCTTAGGCACAGCAGCTGTAGTTATGTGATCTTTTCATTTGGTGTCCTAAAATTCCAGAGAGAATTTTTTGATGTCTTCACACTGCTTACAGCCCCTATCAGAAAAACTTTGAGTTTTCCTTTATTTAGATCTTTGACATAACAAACTATCATGAAGTAACACATTACTATGTGTCAGTTGTTCAGTAGAAGCTGTGTGCGTTTAGAAACAAGTCTTATTTTAAATCCCAAGCCTTTGATATCTTTATCTGAAGCCAAAGAACAGTAATTTTAAGTCAGGCTTTCAGGATTTTTTGCCAAACCATGGCATGCTACCAGGGACCTGCTATTTATCTTCAAATTTCATTTCACTAAAACACATCTGTTTCAGGGGCAAAATATGCCGTATTCAAATGTTTGCGGAGCAGCTTTCTAGAGCTCTAAATATATTCTTACTCCTGAATATTAAGTGATCGTTCCCATTTTTTGTGCAGAAAACAGCTGCATGCTTTGGGAACATCCGTGAAGAGTTGTGTATACAAGGGTTGCAGGACTGTTCCTGTTGGAAAGTTCAGTTGGATGGTGTAACTACACTGCAGCATGCTGGGAGGTTGCGTGGTGGCAAATCCTTTCTTTTTGATAGAACCTGTGTTGATCAAATGTACTCCTGCTAAAACATAAAGCTCTTATTCCATTCTACTTTTTTGTGGCTCCTGAAACTGTAGTATTGTACCAAGCAGTAAGTGAACGATCAAATTTAAAAGATACTAGGATTTATATATTCATGTGAAAGCTTGCATATGAATTTAGGTCACGTCAAGTCAAAAAACCCATACTGTCGTCTTTGGCAGGGATTTTGCTTTGCTGGTTTGATCGCTTTGGTTTTACTATTATGACCTGAAGAATACCAGTAGGTGTCCGAGAGCTCTTGCTCCCAGGGGAGGACAGCTTACCTTGGGATGCCTATTGAACCAGTTCCTGGCATTAGGTGCCTGGCCTTACTCCTCTGTCAAAATCCCTCGCCCTGCTTCTGCTAGCAGGAGCTGAATCGCTGTGTTCTGACACACAAACTGCGTGAAGGCTTTGGAAATAAAAATATGCAAGTTCAGCAGCTGCTACATGAAAAACTGAACCAGTCTTACAAAGGAGGCAGGGAAGAGGCACAACAGTTGGTGGCAGGAGCCTCTATAGCTGCTCCCCCTTAGGAACCAGCCTCGGGTCACTTGGTTTTGTTTCAAGTGTTGTGCTCGGGGCACCATGGTAATTGCAGATCGTGGAAAAAATTCAGCAAGCATTGGATTTGAAGGTGCTCTGTAGCAGTGCTGTTGTTCCACCGGCTTCTGTTTCGGTGGCCTAAACCAGAAGGATACTGGAGGCAAGGAGATGGAGCAGAGGTTCCGTACCACCCAAAGCCAATGTTACTCTGTAGTTCTTGCACACTGAGCCTGCTTGTCAGATCTATGCAAAGGTCTGGAGCTGGGGGCAGGGGAAAGTGTCAAGCCCCCAGAGATCAGCAGCAGCAGCTTGGAGTGGAGCAACTGCTTGGAGCTCCAGGCTCCTCTCTTTGTGCATCACTACTTCAGTGCTGTCTGTGTAAGGACAGCTTGTAGTGAATTGCAGCACACTGTGTCCCTCTGCAACCTGACCACAAGAGCTGAACATCTGACCTGAAGCTACTTTTTGGCAGGATATGGGGCCACGGTTTCTGGTTTTGGTTCTCATAGTACATGTTACTGCAGCTGTGCTTATTAGCTGGGTTGGGTTTGGCGGGGGGATGGGACAAAGGAGTGCTGGTCTTCCCCGTCACTGTCTCCATGTAATGCTTGGAACAATCCTCTGGTGTACATTCCTCCAAGCATCTCAGCTTTTCTATCTACGTATAACATTCAGCGTTGCACTCTCGGTTGTGTCATGCTGGATTAAATCCATGTCAAAACCATTCACTCACTCCACCAGGAGCAGAATGTAAACTGCCTCTCATCACAGAGCAAATAGAGTGAAAACTTCAGCAATCTTGCTTTCTGTCCATCAGGAGACCCCTTGCACACGGAAATAAGATAGCATTCTGATCCTGGCTGGCTGATTACAGCAGCTCTCAAAAATCCTCTCTGTGAAGGGGCATCAGGAGCCTTGCAGGCTGACAAATATAATTCATGCAGCCCTTTTCTAAACAGGAGGGAAAGAAGTGACTCTAGAGTTCTGGATTTGAATAAGACTTTAAAACGTACCATGTCAGCCTGCACACCGTGCCATGAAGCAGCAGAGGAGTCTGCCCAGAATGCAAAACAGCCTCCCAGCAAGGGGCAGCACTGCTCCTGGAGAGCAGCTCTGCTGTGGAGAGGAGAACTGCTTCAGCTTCACGATGGGATTTAGCGTGGCTGGAACTGCAGAGCAGAATGGGAACAGCTGGGTGGATTTGGTTCTGCCCATACTGCCAGCTGAAACTGTACCTCTAGTTCCAGGTGCCTGCTTCATGTAAGAATATCAGGTGGCTTTAGCTGCATTCTACCACAGATGGTGTGCTGCTGGCCGGCGCCCTGAGCCAAAAAGCACCCAGATTGATACATTTCCTTCTGGTGTCATTAGATTGACCTATGTGAGGTAGAGGAGGAGCTAGATTCAGACTAGAGCTTTGTTACAAAGGCAGATGTGCAAAGTCAGGATGTGTTGCTAGAACAGGGTGCAAAGAGCTCCCAGAATGAAAAAAAAAAAATCATCTGAAGGGTTTGATGATACAACAGTTTTATTTGGCCTTGTCTCTGATGTGGTTAAGTACAAAGATGGTAAAGAATCAGAGAAGGAAAAATTGGAGAGTGCAAGAAATGTTCTTTGGTGTAGGCCTGGGGGAGATGGGGGTTGTTTTCCAGCAGGCTGGGATGGCTTGCCTGAAAGAAGCATGTGTGGAATTACCTTCCTGTGAAAAGTGAGGGGCTGAAGCAATAGGAACCAGATACATACCTGGTTTGAAGGTACCAATGTTAAGATATGCATCTTTAAGGAAGGAGACAAGCTTTTCACCAGGGCAGCTACGTGCCTGAAATGGTATACTCCACACACAGACTGGCTTTCCTCTCTCTCCTAACCAGCTGAAAGAGCAGCAGGAGGAGGGAGCCAAGCCTTTCTTCCCGCTGTTTGTCCATGTAGTAGCAACTTGGCCCATGACCATCTGGAAAGCACTGGTTTGGAGTGAGGTGGCCTTGGCACGTGAAGGGTGAGGTTGTGACTTTAGATTGTTCCTCAGCACTTCAGTTCTCGGAGATAGTTTCAACATCAGGGATGGCTCTTAGGATGGTCTTAGCATCTGAGCGTTCACCCTGCACTTTACTGTGGGACATAACATTTCAGCACAGGTAACTGGAGGACACAGTTGAACCAGTGGGTCCCTTTTTTCCACTGAGATGACAGCTTTCCACGGAGTGAGAAAAGTAAAGGCTCTCTAGTCTCTTGCACCTAAACTTAAGCTGCCACATCCTCTTGTTAAATGTGCAATAACATCTATAACAAAATGAGAAAGTTGGGGTTCTCATTCCTACTCTGCTGCACTTTTTCGTAATTCAAGGGGTTGGACTTCAAAACTAAGCAGGTGTTGAAGGAAAAATAGTAAAGGCAAAGGAATCATGTTCGTTCTTTCCAAAATACTGCCCAGTTAAAATGCTGGCTTTTCTTGTAGAATACATTTGCAGCAAGGTACTTTGAAATGGCTTATCAACACTTGCTTTGGAGAGCACTACCTCTAAGGTAGCACAAAATGTGAAACTAGGAATGGAAAATGACTATGCCTTTAAAAAACCCACAAAGCAATTATTTCTTACCCTGAGGAAGGGTGTGCCTGTCACTGAGTTGTGTAAGGGGAAGTGGGAACACTGTACTATTAACATTCATGATAAACTGCACAGTTAATCATCATCCAACTAGTCCCTGACTTCTCTCCTTTACATTCTGGAGTAGAGGGGTGGTGGTTAGAGGGTTTGTCATTGAAGGGAAAGGGAAATTGAATATTGACTGTGGCTTTCTTTATGACAAGGCACTAACATGACTCCCGTCTGTATTTAAATGCTGTCCCCAGGTTACGACTATGGCTATGTCTGCGTGGAGTTTTCACTCTTGGAAGAGGCCATCGGATGCATGGAAGCCAACCAGGTTGCTTTACACTTCGGTCAATGCTGCTAGAAGATTTTTAAAATTTTTTTTTGGTGGGGTGGTGGAAAGCCAATGTGGTTTTTTTTGAACCATTCAAAGGAAGATCTGTTCTTGTGTAATACATAACACTGCGGTTTAAATGTTGTTTCCAGAAACTTGTAAAAGGCTTAGAAATGCCAGTGGGAAGGAGCTGATGGACACCAAATGGTCTGCTCTCCTCTCTAGCATACGTCAGCACACTGGCTAGAGTCAGAGTCTGGTGGCTGACAGACTCGGCAGGTTTTGGCCCTGCCGCTTTTGTTCTCACACTGAAATCCAGTCGGGAAGAGCTCTGCTAGCATTAAATGCTCTCCCCGGCTGTGCGTGCACACACACATACGTATGTGACTGTGGGTGAGGCCTCTATGCAGCTCTGAGTCAGCTACGACTTGCACGCTCTGCTTTTCCATATGCTGTGTGTGTGGGAGATTCTTAATTGTGTGTCTCTCCAATACCTATCGTGTCCTTTGGCAAGCTGGAGCTGCAAACCTGAGGACTACCCTACGTGCAGTTGTACCTGGTAAATCTGAATGTTTCCAGCCCTTGAAAGTGCAAAATAGCTTAAATCTTCAGTAAGTACCCAAGGGGAGGCTTTAGTCTGATCTGGTATTTGAGGCTAGAGCTGTTGTCCGCCATACGAGAGCAAGATGCGTAAAATTTGTTAGATAAAACATAGATTCCCATCTCTTCCACCCTCCCTGTGCCTTGGGACTGCTGGTGATGGATCACTCAAGAAAAAACACTAAGTGATTGATCTCCCTTCCTTCACTGCATCCCTTAAGTCTCCTCTGTGCTGCTGCCTTCCTCCTCATTTGCCTGAATAAGAATCCATACCAATTACCTAAAGCCTTTTTACCTGAATCCCAAGACTTGGTGTCATGGGAGAAGAGTCATGAGTCAGATTCAGAGCTGTGCATCTGCAAAAATGTGCTTACAGTTAATGAGTCTTCACAGCTGGGGTTTCAAAGGTCCCACTAAGTGCTCGCATTTGCCTCTATTTTCAGTTACAGAGGTACTGCAACTTAGAAAAATGTTTTACAGAAATAATTCTGTTGCTGCGAAAGAGCCTGACACATTCCCACTAGGGTGCCAGTGGTGAGCACAGAGAGAGAATGCTCCAGAATTAATTATTACTTTTACCATCAGTGACAACTTTTATTTCCCCTTCAATCTCACTACAATTCCCAATTTATGTTGCTGCTACTGGGCAATCTGTAATTATGTGTGTCGTGACTTTTAACCAAATACCTCTCCGTATTCTCTCCACAATTCTCCTCACATGAAATAACGTCTCCCTATGTGAGAGCAATTCCCAAATACCTGGGAATTTGGGAATTCCTCTTTTTCCCATCGTTGATGCCTGCTCTGCCGTTTCTCCCATTTGGAGTACATCCCTGTGTACTTGGATGGGTGCTTGACTTGATGGGATTTGGTCCAGCACTGCAGCAAAGAGCCTGTAAGCACCAGTCCTTAAACTGCACCAAGTACCTAGAGGTGCCCCATAAACCACTGTTCACACATGCACATGAGGAGGTTCTGGCTGACGTTCGGCTGCTGCTTACACTGACCCGCCCCAGCAACAGTTTTACCTTCAGGCCAGATAATTTCTTACAATGGTTTCTCTCCCAACATTCAGGCAGGCGCTGCCAGAGCCCCACTAGCGGTGGGGATAACGGTCCCAGCCGTGCACTCTACCTGGGACATGTTACAAACAGATAGGGCATGAAAGTCCACCGGTTTTCCTCCCTGCTGTACGTGCAGAGGAAACCTGGAAGATGGAGTGGTTGGAGGGGATCATCTCCAAAGCCCACATGTGCTAATCTTCACTGTGTTTTAGTAGAGCTACAGTAGTTTGTAATTAGTGAAGCAAGAAATGTGCTTTTTGGGGTGAGCCAAACTACATGAATTTGGTCAGGAGAGTTGTAATCTCTGGATTGCCCCACATAGGTTGACTTCTCTATTTTGCTCTTGATTGAACATGAAGAAAAAAAAGGCCTTTAATTATTTAAATTAAAAAAAAAAAAAGTAGTAAGATTTGTATCCAACCTGCATCAAGGGAGGGAGCTGACCTCTAAGTTCTCACTAAAAGCCAAATAGAGGTATTCAGAAAGGGAGTTACGCAATTCAGTTGTCCTTACACAATAGATAGCCCATTCGAATATCTTCCAGGGTATAATTGTAAGATCATCTGCTTGGATTGGGAATTACAAGCTGCAAAATTTAAAACCTGTGTTAGCTAAGACGTAGATTCTTTGATAGTTTAGTTATTTTCAGAAGTTTATCACCTATCCCTGTTAAACTCAGGCACTTTTGAGTGCATAAATAGCAGAACCGTGTCAGCCCACAGTGACATCCTAGCCCCTCACTAGTTAACCTGCCTATTTCCCAGTCATCCGTAGGCTGGGAATAAATAGCTTTTGCAGAGATAGTGGGTTCTGATGCTGTTTAATGCCTGTTTAGCTGCCTCTGCCTGAAGAACAATTTGCTACATCCCTGTATTGTATAATTCCTGTATTGTAAAATCCTTTTGTTTTACTCTGCACCGACTTAAGATCATTCTCAAATTTGCGAACTACAGATTTACCAGGTCCAACTCCTTCCATTCGGCACGTCTAGCATGTGTATGTGACCGCTGAGATTTCAGGGGGCTTTCTGTTAATTACATTGTGGCAAGGAAACATCCATCTTCTACGTTACCCTGATTTTGTAGGAGAGTTTCATTCCACTTGCATTAATTGCTGCAGCTAAAGTAACGAAAATGGCCTCACTTATTAATTGCTTTGCCTTATTGATTGTTGCGTCGCAATTTATTACAGCTCACAGGTCCCATCTAACGTAGGTGAAGCGTGATGGGTGCTCACTACTGCTGGTGCAGAGGTCAGGCTGAGCCAGGCACTGGCTGCCTGCTCTCCTGCTGTCTTTGGGAGGCTCTTTGCCCCTGTAGGACCCATGGGCTGGAGAACTGTTTTGCAGAGCCCAGGTGCAGCCCTGTTTGGTGATGTTCCTGGTGGTGTTTTGTTATAAGTTGACTGTCATTTGACTTTTATAAGAGGAGACCTCTTTTCTGTCTGTGATGAGCTGCTTTTCTGTTGGGGAGAGACAGGTATTTTGAATGGAAAATGGGGTTTCTGTCTGCTGAGTCACATGGTTTTTCCTAAAGAGTCTTTCCTTCCCTTATTCTCGTCTTTGAAAGGTTGTAGTGTGGTGTGGCATTTGTCTTCCTGCATTTTCTTTGCCTTCAGGCTTGGTGTAGTCTGTGGTGCAGTAGTGTTCCTGTCTTGGGGCACCAGATTGCCTTCTTGGAGGCAACTTTGGGAATACATCCCACGGCTCTTGTTCTCCGTATGTGTTGGGGTCTCTTTGCACTCCTCCTTGATCTGTAGAAGAAAGGCACATAATAAGCTTGTTACTGGATACGAGAAGATCACACAGGAAATGAAGTAGCCTTCGTGTGCTGTCGTGTGTCATCAAGGCAAGCAAAGGAGGAGAAATGGAGAGAGCCTATCTCTGCTGCCTCGATGTTTTACTGTTTTCACTGAGGTAGACCTGGTTGTTATACATTTGGAAGCAGAAGGTGTTTTTTAAGCTTAGGAGCAAATAATTAGTCTTGACTGACTCTGTAGTATTATCTCCAAATCCTCTCCAGCCTCAAACCTGGCAGCGTGAATATTTCCTAGCTTTTGTTGCTAGTAACTGACATCTTTGTAATCCATTTCTCCTGTTTCTTAAGTAAGAGGGCAAAAAGGGGAGAGCTATAGCATGGACTTTTAAAAATATGTACTTTGTGAATTATTATGGAGGTTTCCAGGGTATGTGCTAGGGCAGTCGTTCCAAGGCTTGCTCTTGTGCCTTCCTGCACTGCGGCCGGCATGTTTCAGAGAGTAGTTTCCCCTGCGGTGCTGTGACATCCTGGTTCAGCTTGCTGAGCAAAGTGGTCCCTCCATTCCCTGCTTGTTTCTTGCTGGAGAGGGTAAGAGGGATTCTTACTGGATTTTGTGGGTGCTCACTTGAGCACATCCCACCACCGTGCAACAGGAAGCACCAGCTGCAGGTTTCTCCTGCTCTGAGACCGTCCCCTCTTCTCCTTTGACTGCAGTGCTTTTCTGCGTTTAGTGTGAGCACAGCTTCTGGTACAGATCAGACTTCACAGGCATTCCGCTGTAGCTGTTGGTGTTAAAATCCACAAGATGCTGTGACAAGCAGGCAAAACTTAGGACTTTCTGTCCTGAAAACATTTACAGTAACGAGTCACAACTCTATGTAGCTTCCCAGTTAAATATAGAAGGAGCTTGTGGTTATCCTGAGGAGGCATCTGGTGACCTGCAGCCTTGGGGTATCTACTGAAGCCTGGGGTGCAAGGAGCGTGTTGTAATTTGTAAGAGAAGATGTGTGTCTAAGCATAAAAAATAATTGTTTTCCTTTTGGTAGGTTGTGCTGAGTTGTGGAGCCTGGAATTTTTTTCTAGAATCTGCAAAATGCCCCCTGTAATGGAAGATGACACCCGCCTCGAGTGTATTTTCACAGGCTGTCTGCTATCCATCAATTACTCGCTTGACAACGTCACTCCATCTCTTTAGCTTTAACCTGCGGTTGAGGGTGATGGTGATAACTGAGTGTGTCCACAAATACCCTAAAACCCATTTGCATGTTAGTCTAAGAGTGCTGGAGGTGGCCTTGCTTTTCATATGTCCTCCTCGGATTATCAGCTGACGTCATCTTCTGCTTCTCTTGTATATTAGGTGTGTGGATTTTGCTCAGGTTGTATCATTAGCACACATCTCTTTTTTCCCCCCTGTTAAACCTGTTCTGCTTGGACTATGTGGATTTCTAGAATTAGCTTTTGGAGTCTTCCACTTTGAGCGTGTGTATGAAGAGGGGAAAGGTTTGTATACTTAGGCAGGTTTGTTTCTTCTACAACAATCCCAATGGTTTGGGAAACATGTACATTGTGGAGTAATTTTTATGATCCAGATGACCTATGGAAAGTTCCCTTTATAGGCTACCTTGTAATCAGATGAATGGATTTCCAGGCAGCAGAGCTGATTGGGGGTTTTTTTTGTGTCTGATTCAGTGCGTGACCTTGTCATGAGCTTGCCCTGGTCTTACATCACTGAGGCTTGACGTGTTGAGTCAATCACTCGTTCATTCCCGCTTGTGTCTCACTACTCACTGCATCGTGCCACCATTTAATTGGAGTTATGAGCCTCTGAGATCAGTACAGGAGGCTGCAGTGGGAGGCTCCCAGTGCTGGGCAGGCACTTGCCTGTGAATAAGCAGTTGGATCTGCTGCGGTGACCTGTGACAGGGCTGGGTGTGTGGGTGTAAGGGTGCGTATCCTGCAGTGATGATGTGATAAAGGCACTGTCTGCTTTCCTATTACAAAGGGCTGCCTGAATCTCTGTGTGCTATGGAGGCCTTCCTGGTGCAGGGAAGGGTGTCTTTTGTTGTAAAATGTAACTGCCAAAAAATTCTGGTACTGAAAATACTTCTCTGGACCTTCTGTCATCTCAGCATCTTCTGTCATCTCAACAGTTCGAGCTGTGTGAATTCTCTTAGTCTCTCTTTCTTTGGCACAGGAGGTTGTAAGAGATATTCTTTTGAAGACTTCACACACTCTTCCTTCAGCAAGTGGTAGTTGCCCATCAACATGTTTTTTCTACCCTACCCAGATTAAAAACTACAACCTTCTGTCCTGCCTTGCCTCAGGAAGCAAACTGTGCTAACCAATGTATTTTAACGTAAGTGTGCTTTTAACTGGAAGAGTTGTGAAGCTGCATCTTCTTGCTCTACTTGTGTGTGATCCCAGCTTGTCATGTCCCTCTACCTCCAGCTCTTATTCCAAAATCCTCCCCTCCTTTCTTCCTTGTTTCCTTCAGCCTCGCCGTATGATGAAGATTGTATGTGTTTGCTGCTCTGTGGTGGGATTGTCAGAGGACAGCTTCTGTGTAAGCTGCTGGGACCATGCAGGAGATGAGAGAGCAGGACTTTCTTAGTGTCTGTGATTGCTGCTGGGGGCGTAGGGCCCAGCAGGGTTAGCTCAGGACTCAAATATTGCTGTCTGTTGCAGAATTATCTCTTCCTTGTACTGAAGTTCACTTGGGCTGCTCTAGAAGTAGGTTGTTCCACATAAAGGATCCCTTCTCTAAAATGAAACTGCTCTTCCTCTGGTCCCTGGGCATTTCTGTTCTGGTTATGGGTTTGTTGGGGTTTTTTGCAGGTTGACGTTAACAAATCAGTGTGATGATGTATCCCTGAAATACCTTTTTTCCTGTAGATCTCAAATACCTTGTTAATGAACTTTTTCATTGTTGGGATAGATGTTCTATTGACAACGCCAGGAGCGTGAGCTGGAAAACGTTAAGGAAGAATTGTGATTTCCTGAAATTTGTTTAGATAATTTAATCCATGAATGATTTCCAAGATAAGCATCCAGTCCTCTCTGGCTGATTGATCATATGATGTGATATACCAGTACTTGCTGTACATCACTCACTCCTGTTGGTACCTCATGCTGCTGTGCAGCATCCAGAGGTGCTGGTGCCTCAAAGCGAAGGACCACTGTTGGGCAGTTGGACCTTTGGTCATGCCCAGCAGGGCTGCTGTAAAAATGGGAGTATTTGAAAACTTTTGCTTGTGAATATGAAGTGCAGCATCTACCACAGAGAAGTCTGCTCTCTGCCCCTTCCCTAGGGCTGAAGTTGTATTGTAGAGCACTCATTGACAGAGCAACACCTAAGAAAGAGCTTTGCTTCAGTCACTGTCAACATGCGAAGCGTTTTCCTGAGTGACGTGGCATCTGGCATGTTCACGGTGTGAATTCATTTGTAAGTGAGATTTCGCTTGAGCTAGAAAGGATTTGAAGTAGTCCTTGAATGCAGGATACAGATGCTGCCCTGTCTGTGTAGATTTCGGGTCCTCTTCTCCTAACATATTAATGGAACAGTTGTGTGACAATGAGGAAATCTTAGTCCCAGATGCTACATATGTGTGGTACAATGAAGAGCAGTGTTTTACTGCTGGCTGCTCTTACTCACAGGTTCTATGCTTTTTATTGTGTCTACCTTCACAATGGATTGATTTTCTAAGAAGATCTGTAGAAACTCTAAATATATTCTTGTGTAACTATTCGGAGGGTGTTTATTGTTGTAGCATCAAAGTGCTTCAAAGGAGTGTTGTAAATTAGCTGTAGGACAGCTAGCATGTTACCACAATGGGTAGACTGTACGTGGTCAGACAGTGATTTGTGGTTAAGATGTAAAATCCCTTGATCAAGCTCCTATATGAAAGTTAGTAGGACCCATGGTACTAATTTGCTTTGATGCTTTTGAAGTCATCCTTTAAGTAAGCTGGTGACTAACAGAACGGCAGATGCACTATCAGAAATTCCCTCTGTACTCTCAGAAGTTGATGGTGCTGATGATATGATGAAGTTACTTAAAGGAGACACAGAGGCAGTGAGAGGGATATGGCCCTATGGATTCAGTTTATACGAATAAAGGCATCTCGGTGAGCCCACCATAATTTACATTTCCAGAGCAGGACCATTTTCCATCATGATATGGAGTGGTTTGCACAAGCCCTGTCATTGTGAACGACAGAACAGTCCTTCTCAGCCCAGTCCCGGCCACATCGAGGGGAACACCAGATATGTTTCACAAACATAGAAGCCAGATTCTAGTGCTAAGGCTCCATCTGGACTGTTTTGATCAGTGGGAACACGCCAAAATGTTGTTGCCATTTTCACTTGATGAGTTGTTTTTGTTACCTTCAGGGTCAGAACTGTTCATTCGTGCTTTTATGCTATCTTAGCTGCGGCGAATTTTCCATTTTCCATTCCTTGGTGCACTGTTGATGCTGGATTGCCGGAACAGGAAGGTAAAGGGTTGAGTCTAGAGGCTGAAAAAAAAATATCAAACAGCATGCTCCCTGGGGTTAAAGAAGGCGGAAGCACTGTTTCCTTCTCTTAGAAGAGCGATGGTCTGCCTGCTTTTCTGCAGAAAATGTAGGTTTTTTGCATAGCTGGTTGTGCTAGAGAGAGCTGGAATTCCCTTCAGATGTGTATTTTAGTCTTTTTTTCTTCCCAGTTGAGTCTGTGTTGGACCTTTTCAATCCAAATCATGTAAATCTGGCTACCTTGAATTGGGGTCCATTCAGAAAGAGTACCTTGAATTTTGCCATTTTCTGCCCAGGTTATGAGACTCACATAAGGAAAAGATTAAATTCAGTTGTTTCAAGTTTGAAGATGCGAGATCAGAGCTATGGCTTTCAGCAACATTTATTTGTGAATTTCTGTTTCCTTTTGACTGTAACTGGGCTGTTAATGTTCTTGACTAGAAATGAAACATGATTACAGTGGAAAATAGAGGCTGGCACACCCGAGTGGGCTATTGTGTCATTATCCATCAATCACAGGCAACAAGGAAACAGGTATTTAGCACAGAAGGACACATAGTTATTATCCGCCCCATTCCCCTTCAAGCCACAGGGCACCTTCGGGACTCTTATTAAAGCTTTAATACCTACAGAGATCCCTGGTTAATGCTGTATGCTGCAGGATCAGAGATCAGGAGCGTTGCTGTCATTCTACATCTGCACAGGACAAGAGAACACGTTAGGTAGAAGAGCCCCAAGAGTGCTGGCAGACAGCAGCCCTCTGCACTTCCAAGGAAAGGCACAAACATCCCCTGATCCTCTCTTATTTCAGAGGGGGAGAATTTCTTCTTGCATCAGATCTAGTGACCTGTTTAACCCAGCGTGTGTGAACGGGATGTCAACTGAGAGGTCCTCCGTACCACTGTGTGACCAGCTTGCTGGACCTTTGGCTATGATTGCTCCCAGGAGAGAGCAATGGGAGAAAATCCTGAAGCTGTTTTGTACAAGGAGACATGGGAGGGAGGTAGAAAGTTCTTCCTGGCTTCTGCAGCTGCAGAAGGTGTACAATGTGCAGTTGACTTGTTGCAGTGAAATGTCTGATGCAAAGTAGCTCTTAAAATTTGTTTTGCCATGCTGGTGCACTGTGTGTATGCGTTGACAGCTACCAGATGTTGCATCCAAGTGTCCTCCTGCATCTCCGTCACTTCAGGCCACCTATAAGTTCAGTTAGTTATGTCTTCCAGTGGATGAACAAACAGCTTCCAGAAGTAGATTCCCCAAAGGACAGGGGTCTAAAATCAAGTGTGTCATGTAATGAATTATGTTTTTACTGAGGGTCAAAGCTGTCAAGCTGTAAACTTGAGATTTAAGTATTTAAATCTCTGAAACTGTCTTCTTTAAAACAAGAGGCTGAAATTAAATTCTCTCCTGTTTTCATAAACAGCAGGGGAAATCTTAGTGTTTGTGATGTACAGTCCATATCTTAGCAGGATATTAGCAATATTCAAATGGGCTTCCTGTACCACATTTGAGGCAGGATGGCAGTAGAAGCCCAAGCAAACATTTGATGTACTTTTCCATCAAGGATCTCAGGAGCAGTGTTAACAGAAAGTAATTTTAAGTCCTCCGAATGCCAAGATGTATTTTCATACATGTAAAATCCAGTTGAGAAGTCTCACTAAGAAGCTGTCTCACGGTGCAAAGCTGTACGTTGATGATATGATGACTAAGGTATGTTACTGTTTATAGCCTTTGGTTTTTGAAAGCTTGATTGAGCCTTCCCAACTTGTGATCTCACTGGAGAAGAGAGCTGAGGTGGTTTGGTTCTTTTTTCCCCTGACAAGGCGTTCTTCTGTGGCTAGTCCGTGTGAGATCCCTGCTTTGCCCAGTGTACTGACTTAGCTTGTCTGTTTTTCTTCCTTCTGGTGCATACTGGGCCCATCATTAAATGTAAGAAGTGAATTTGAAAGTGTTTCATAGACACCTCATAGTGACAGGCAAAAGATTGATCCAACTGATTCGAAGAGGAGCAGCTGACAGCATCACCTCCATGGTGCTCAGCGCTTGCTGCTGAGAGATGAGCAGCTGCACACAAAGAGCCACTGGCAGCGCCTGTGTCTGTCTGTCCCTGGTCTGCACGGGCCAGTCTCTGTGCTGAGCCACGTGTTGCTGCCTGGATTGATACATCGCCAGGTATTAGAATCCCACAAGAGGTTCATGTGGCAATACCTGAGCCAGTCACTACTCTGCTGCTCATCTGACAGTTCAAGGCGATGTCTGTGCTTGCTCTTTCCTCTTTCCAATCCCTTAGGAATTCGGTCAAGCTGGGGCACTTCTGATACAACAGGGAATTGTGCTCTTTTCCTTCCTTGGTGTCAGGGTTATCACAGGAACTGCTCTCCTGCACACTCACACCTCTGGCTAGAGTCCTCTTCTGAAGAGCTGAGGTCAGCTACTGGAGCCTCGGAGGCTGGATATTTCTGTAGGAAAGTCTCTTCTTCTGCCTCTTGCACCCTAACAAGGCACTGAACTCATTTCTTCAGCAATGCTGGGAGCAGGCCAGGAAGGAGGGATCTGGATGTAGCTCTGGATGTTGTGCAGTGCAGTTGCCTGGATGAACCTCTTAAAGCTCAGTGCCCTGCCAAAGAGGAGCTGCTGGGTCCTACGGGGAGGTGTGACACCCACTAGTGTAAGGTTGCACCCAAAACAGGATGGCAGGAGAAACTCATTTCCTTCTAGAGGGTTCAGATAGCTCAGTTCTCACAATGTGCCAGGTTTCTTGGGCAAATACTGACCAAAGAGGTTAAAGCAGCTGTTTCCCAAGTCAGCTCCTAAGAAGAGCTCTCTGAAGAGGTAGCATTTGCACAGATGTGGAAGTCGGTACAGGTGCCAGCCTGAAGATGTGCAGCTGCCTCATGGTTCTGTCAAGGTGTGACTGTTAAGGGTCTGGGTTTAGCTTTTGGACAGGCCTCCTCAAGGTCATGGTAACATGCTGGGAATCATCACTGAGAAGACACAAGTAAGTGTTGCGCTGCTGGTTCATTTCCCCTGGCAGTTGGCTGGGTTCTTTCTTTAACCCTTTTGGGATCAGCCTCAGGCACCCACTTTTGCCATTAACTGGGAATTTGGGGATGTTGAGAAATGAAGGTCAAAAGCCTCTTTTCATCCACAGAGCTGCTGCTTCTTCCCAGGGTTTTTGGGTCTTTTGCTTTCAGCAGAGGCTCTTCTGCAGGGACCTTGTCCAAGCACTGGCTGCAGACAAAGCATTGCCGGTGAAGGCTCTGAGTGCTTAATGCAGTGGGTGCAGAAGTGAGTTTGGAGGCATGTCTGGGGGAGCCTCTGGACTGCTCTCTTCCCCTTCTACAGTTGGCATGTTCTCAGTGAACATTGGCTGCTGTGTAGGACATCCTGCACACTGGTCTGGTTGACCTTCTCGCTCTCTACAGCTACCTGATAGGAGGTTGTAGCAAGGTCTTCATGAAAGTGGTTGTCAAGCCCTGGAAGATGCAGTGCAGGGAAGTGGTGGAGTCCTCATCCCTGGAGGGGTTTCAAAGCTGTGTAGATGTGGTGCTGAGGGACATGGTTTAGCGGTGACCTGGCAGTGCTGGGTTAACGGTTGGTCTCTTCCAGCCAAAACAATTCTGTGATTCTGTGGTCACCATGCAAGTCAGGCTGTGTTAGAACTGGTGTGTAATCCCATGGTTACATGCTCCAGCAGAAGGACACGCTTTTGTTTGGGTGTGGGCCCTTTAAATGCTTAATCAAATACACTGAATTGTCTAGGTATGAACTTAGCCCTTTAAGGCAGAACTTTCCTGCCTGACTTTTTGCCAGCATGATTTTGCATTGGGATTGCTCTTCAGGGTTTTTATGTTGTGCTTCAAATCTAAGAGCAAGGAGCTGGGCCTTTCCTCATTGTTCTCCCAGCTTCTGTATGGCCATTGCTAATTGTAAGGTGCCCCTGAGGGAAACGTACAGGAAGGTTCTGAGGTTGATTAGTGCATTGTGCTTAATCTTTGTATTGTTTAACAGCATTATGGGATGAGATGGCCTTTGAGGAAGAAGGTGGCCATATAACAAAGTAGGCACCAGAGCAGTGTTTTGGAGGGAGAAGTGAAATCCCTGTATTGTGATCAAAGGGAGTCTTTGAAGCAGCTGTTGTTCAAACACAGAGTCCAGGCAGCAGACCATGATGAATCAGAAAAGGAATATAGATGAGGCAGAGCCATGTGGACCCTTCCCTAGAGCCGTCTATGTATAACGATAATCAATATGCTAAATATTTAAGTACTCCTTTTATAGTTTTAAATATACTTTTCAAACAGAGGATTTGACCTGATTCATACTTTTTTGGGCATGGGAACAAGTGTTTGATATGGATGACCTTCTTCACTTACCCTGTAGTAAGCCCTTAACCATTCCCGCTTCTCTTTGCCTGTGGAACAGGAGCACAGCCAGTAACACCAGAGGGCAGAACTTGTCCCTCTCTGAGCTGTTACCTGCTGATGCCCCCAGACCCTCACTGCCTGAACTCTAGAAATCCTCTTCTGACCCCTCTACTGTATAGGAAAAGCTTTCATTTTAGAATATCCACATTTTTCCACTGATCCTACAATGCTAATCTGTCAAAGGTGCCCTCTTCAGAGGGGTGATGGAAGCTAAAGGTTAGAATTAGCTGGACAGGGAGATGTTCGGGCTTTCAGTGGCAGGTAACAGGTCCACTGCACTTTCTGGTTAAGAAAACTTTCAGATGTGTTGAAATCCCCTTAAAGGGTGAAATACAGAAGCCATTCATATCACTCACCTCCTGAAGCTGGCCCTATAGAGCATGTGAAGTCCTCGGCACATTGCATGTCTTCTCAAGCTGTGACACAGCGCTGTTATCCTTCCTGGAGCTGTAATTGGGAGCTTGTCTGTACCGACTGTTTTGGTGGCGTTCTCAGAGCAGGACTGAGTGTACTGACAAGTGGAGCAAATGCTGTGTTTAAAAGATAAGCACTTTGGGAGTCCTAACTTGGAAGTGAATTAGAGTTCGAAACTCAGGCAATAAAATGTAGAGAGCTGGCACAGTCTGAAAGGCAATTTTTGTGTGTATTTGCAAAACGGATGTCAGTGGGGGGAGAGGAGTTGTAGAAAGATACTGGGGCTTGCTTAAAAAGAGTATGGCTGTTATCCAGGGAATTTAGAAGTCGTAGGAAGAAAACTGGAGATGTCTCAGCAGGCTAGATGAAGCGTCTGGGAAAATAAGGTACTTAAAGGATGCAGACTAGCACCTTCTGCTTAAGGACAAATGACCTGGATAACCAGGCAGAAAGGGAGGCCTGAGGAGGGCTCTCTGGGAACAAGTAGAAATGGAAACCTCAGTGTCACAGTGGATGGTCCCAGTGCAAGTAAGTAATGGGTTTGATATGAAAGGGGTTTGAAAAAGAGGCACTGAGTGCTATCTGGGCTAAAATAATCCTTATAGAGGATTATAATCTGTTATATTTAGCTACTACATCTTTAGGGCACCCTAAGTTATCTTCCTTATGCCTCAGTTCTGTGTTAGTGCCAATCTTGTTGAACATACCCATCAGGGATGTTATAAAGTTACGTGATGTTAACTCTAACTCAGGACTGATGATAACATCTTTGGGCTCTCAGTCTCAGGCCTCCTCTGACCTTGGACACCATGAGCCCTGAGCGCTGTGTGATTGGCATCAGATCACTGTTAAAACAAATGCCTTACTGCTAAATGCTTCAAGGTGATGCCACATGCTCTTCAGCTCCATAGCACTGGTGATGCCCAGGAGCCAACATCCTCCTTCCAAGTGACCACCAACACAACTATTGTGCAAGATTCATCTCAGCATTAGTCTTGATAGGGGCCTGTAATGATAATACATAGCAAGATTGTTTGGATCCACTTGGTGATGTAACCATTCCTGAGGGATTCACCATCCTTTTCCCCTCTCAGCAGTAGAGTACTGGATGCTGATATATATGAAAAGAAGTCCCCGAGCTGCAAATAGTTAGGGAGCTGGAGAAGGGGGCTGAGACCTTGGGCAAAGTCCCACCACACTAGGAATTTTCTTGTAGTTACTGTTCCAGTAGAAAACACCAGATTGCTGAAATACCCTGCAGCAGGCTGGATTGCTCTTGTTTCTTCATCTCTCCATGTCATGCTCTGTTTTCTAAATGTTTAATTACAGATGGATTGTGGTTTGTGTGTTCACAGCTTTTCTCATCTGCTTTTTGTCAAAGGTAAGCAGATGTACTGCCTGTTGCTCTGTCAAGCTGTGTCCCTTGTACAGCAGCTGCCAGGGAGCTCAGAGATATAAACTTCAGCATATGGAAAAACTGGGATCAGAAGCCAGTTTCTGTGGCTGAGATGATCTTGTTTTGAAATATATCCAGCTGGTTTCTTATCCTCCCAGGTGTCTTGGTGCCCCTCTGCTCCAGCCCCAGAAGACGCTGCTTCCAGAATTCCACAGCCAGCTGGGGATGTGTGGGTTAGAGGGACCTTTGGTGTTTGACCCCATCTTCCTGCTTTATCTGAAGACGGAGAGCCTTGTGCTCTCCCTGCCAGCTTCCCTCCAGCTGCTGTGCAGAGATGAGAACCATGCCAGTGAAATAGATGCAATTACGTCATTTACATTGTGTTGTGGTTGGGGCTGTTAAATTTGCATTTTTAATCCATACTCAAATAGGAGAAAAACCTGAAAGCAGTCTGATTTGCAGTTACACTTAGATAACCCAACTTCTGCCGTCAGCCACTTGTCTCCCTGTGCTGCGCCGTCCAGTGCACTTGGAGGGCAGGACTGGAAAATACCCTGTGGATGGTGAGAGCTCGCTGTTCTAGAAGTGCTCTGGGACTGTAGGCTCACTCCTGGGGTACTACCTGAGCCTCCCCAAGGCAATAAACACCAGTCATTTATAGGTTTAAGTAGTTTTTAAATGATTTTTGAATGACCATGCTAATTATAGTAAATATGCATAAGAGGGCTGAATTAACATCACGTAAGGTTCATTCTAGTATTTTAATGTGACTGCTTTGCTGTGCTGCCCGTAAGCATTCCTTTGTCATAGTCTTTGCAGTTTTATATGTTTGCTAATGATATCTTCAGTTCATTTTTAACATGTGGGACCATGTCCGTCTTCTGACTTGGTTCTTACTCAGGAAGAAGGATACCAGAACCTTTCAGTTCATGGCACGGATATTTTCCATTTAATCAAACCATGAACAATATAAGGAAATAATTAGCTGAAGTGGTGTTTGGTTTTGTACACGAGCCAGCTGCTGGAGGAGATCTGAGTACAGTTCTCTTGTGGTGCAGGCACCTCCTGCACTCCCTTGGTTGCTGCTATGTGGTGGAAGCCAAGGAGAAAACTTTGGTTTATTAATGCTTGTGGATTTGGGGAGCTGAGCCTTGGTTCTGTTCCAGAAATGACCTATGCCGCTCCTGGTGTGTCATCTGTAAAGCTGAGACTGACAGTTGCTGTTCCACTGAGTCAGGTACCTGTGGCCTTTCGTGTGACAGGGGACAGTGGCATGCAGTCACCGTCCCAGGGAAGAGTCAGAGCACAAAGCCATCCACAGCAGCAATGGTTGCTACAGCCACATCTTTCTGCAGTTTGGCTGCCCCTGTGGTAGCTGCTGAAGCATGACCCTTGGAGTAGAGTACTTGGAGACCTGTCAGAGGTAGGTCAGAACCTGTCAGACCTTGTTTGGAGGCTCCAAAGTGAGATTTGACTGAAAGTTTTTAATGTTTGGCCAAATTCACTTAAAGCAGAAGCCTGGTTTGATTTGAGGAGGAGTGTGCTATGCTCCGAAAGCTCTCCACATTTCAAATTTTCTAGGTCACTCTTGGGTGCTCTAATTCTTTTTTCAGAGAAACAGTTAGCAAAAACTTTGACATTGATGATTTGTATTCTTCTGTCATCTCGGTCTTGGAGAGCATAGAGATACTTTTTTGGCAGGTTCTCCCTCTCCTCAACCCCCAGTCATCATCATTAGAAGGCTGTCAACAAGCGTAAAAAATACCAGCATGCCAACTTTAAATGCTAATTGATGGATAAGCAGCCGAGGTGGGTAACTGGTGACGCGCCTGACCTGCACCAGTCTGTCTCCTTGCCCCGTCAGTCCCTGCGTTGCTTCCCTGGGAAGCATGATCAGAGCAATCTGTGCTCACATACCTGCACCGCTTGGTAGCACGCACAACTTTTCCTACCCGTGTGAGTTAGCTGGGCTCTGCTCGAAGCGGGACCCTTGCCTAAGTGGTATGATCAAAGTGGAGGATAAAACAGAGGTGAGTTAAAACCAGCCTCACAAGTGGATGGTCCATATGCTAGGAGCGTGGTCTGGGTTTTTTCCTACAGTTAGGCTTACCTTTACCATTTAGATCTTATTGGTACTCTTAATGCTTCTGGTTTAACTGCCTTTGGGGACAAAGAGCCTCTAGTAAAACTGGAGTTTTGTTGCCGAAGCCTTGTGCCCAGCTGACACGCAGTCTGCAAAGTGCTTTTGGAAGGGTTTCATCCCCCGTGGATGTCATGGCTAAGGGATTTTCCCTTTTTCTTTCCCTCTCTTCAAGTCACTTGTTCATGAGGTTTGTCCCTGCTTAATGAAGGGCTTTGAGATGTTGCCACTTGCTGTGGGCACTTTCTGCAAGCAGACTCGACAGCTTCATGGCATTACTCTCTAGGACCACCTCATGATGGGATTGCAGAGTTGACTGGAGCCTCCCAACAATAATATTTACATGTTAGGCCACTGGCTGTTATTCCCGATGATGCAGATTTTTTAGTAGCTTTAGCTGAAATGGCTTGTACCGAATTGTATCACTTAGACTAGAATGCAGTATTGCATCTCCAGCAGACCTCTAAGCGAAAAAACATGTATAACTGTGTTTGAAAGATACCAAAGAGTAGCATAAATCATTGCTCCCAGCAGCAAAGTCCTAATGCTCTATTTTGATGAATTTGGCAATTCAGAAAAAAAAAGTAGAATCTGCTTGTGCCCTTGGAAATCCAGACATTTCCATGGCCGAGAGCTCAGTGTTCCAGTACTGCAGAGCTGTCCTGCCTTTTAAACCCTCCTCTAGGGAGTCAACTGTGTGTTTGCTGCTGGTTTTGAGGGGGAGGTTCCTGACTGGGAGGACCAGAGAGACATTTCTGTAGCATACTGATTTAGAAAGAAAAGGCCAAGCTTCTCAGAAGGACAGGATGTTGAAAAGCCACTGGGAGAATTAATGGGCATAGTGCGGGTGAGTCAGTGAGAGAGGGTCAGGATAAAATGCATGAAAATGGAAGAGGTTGTTACTGTCTGGGTACCAGGCAGTGCATGTGCCATACCTTGGGCTTACCTTACCCCCAGCACTGTTCCCTGAAATTTTGAAAGTGATGAACTGAAAATAAGGGTGTTACCCAAAGCATTTTGCAGAGAGAAGGAAGAAGATAGAGATGAGAAAGAATAAGTAGTGACAAGAACTAGAAGAAATAAAGGTTCTGAAAGTATTTGGGATGGAATCTGGTAACAAAATGGGAGAATTTAAAGGAATTTAGAGTCACTGAATCCTGACAATGTGTGCCCTAAATGAAGGACTCATTTTTGGAGTGTTTAATGATGATTGCAACCTTGGAAATTACTTTTATCAAGAAGAAATCAGTAAGAGAGCTTGTGGAAAAAGTGAGCAGGCAATCAGCAGGGTGTTAAGGAAATTAGGGAGTAATTATGCAAGTGACATGTTCTGCAGTCTCCAAGAATTGAATTTGCAGCAGAGACCAGCACCACAGTCACTTAAAAACATTTTCCACAACACCAAAAATAATCTTAAGGCTTTCTGGCAAGTTTTATCTTCAGTGGCTGGTAGAAGGATGGAGCTGTGTGATGGATTGCCCTACCAAAGGAAGCGTCCTCAAATCTAGTTGTTCTTGTTTTGCAAGCTCATAGATAGGGCTGCAGCTGCCTGCTGAGGAGCTGCTGTTCCTAAGGACTTCCCTGGGCTCACAGAGTGGCCACAGCTCTGCTTATGAGGATGTGCACCCTGCCTTCTCTCCCTGCCTGTGCTCGGTGGGTCCTGAGGCAGACACGGGCATTTTGAGCCTGCTCTTCTGGCACTGCCCATCTTGAGTGTGTGATGTGGTGTGATGTGATGTGATGTGATGTGATGTGATGTGATGTGATGTGATGTGATGTGATGTGATGTGTGGCCCACCTGGGAGAGGGAACATGTCCATCTCAGAGGGACCAGCAGTCTCAGTGGGACAGCCTTGATTTCCATGTCCCTGTCTTTCTCACTTGTGTCTCTTCATGTGCCTTAAGGTGGAAACCTGCTTCTAGGCACGTAAAGCAGGTAATACTCCATGCTGTGAATAGACTCTGAGGAGATTCCTTGCACCTAAGATAGCACACGCCGGCCCTCAACAAGGTCTAGGAAGGGCTCAGTTCTCTGTGAGACAAAAGCAAATCCATGCTGGAAAGCAATGCTTAAACATCTAGGTGGCAGAAAGGAAACCCCTGAAGTGTTCGAGGTGTATAAGCCTGGTAGGAAACCATGGCCTTGGTCCATAAAGGGCAGGCTGTGGAGAGGGAAGGTGGTGGAACCCAACCTTAGAGGCAGTGTCTTTGATCATCAACTTTCTCTGCTATGTTTTTTCGTCGTAGTTGAAGGATAGTTGTTGTTCTGCTGCTGAACGATTCCCTCCCGTGAACTCTTCCCTCCTGCTTTACATATCCCCTAGCATTTCTCTTGCCTTCGGCACAGCACTTTATGCATGGATATATCGTGACTTCTGAGTAAACTCCAGGAACTTGTTTTCTCATATTAATGATTTGCTCTGGGGGCTCTTGCTGGGCTACTGGGTCAGAGTACCTGAGAAGCTTCTGACTCACCAGAGGTCCCCAAAATAGCTTGGGGCTATTTACAGCTCCTTGACATTGTCTGTCTGTACCATTTAGCAATGGGCCAGAAGAGCAGCTGCTCTCTTGGGGCTTGGGAGATCTGGGTCTGTGTCTTGTTACTGTCACCAAATCTCATACTGTGGTGTTGGGAAATACAAACTGCGTGGTCTGACAGTGCCTCCAGCGATGGGAGATGTCTCATGGCTCTGTGCATTTGCAGCTCAGCCTAAGTCCTGCATGACCAGGCATAGTCTGTTGTCCATGGCAGGTGAGAGCCACCAGGAATCCTGGCTGCTCACTGCTTTTAAGGGCTGCTCTGGACAGGTGGTGGGGGACTTGCATTTATGACTTTGTTTCACCCTTAAATCATCTGTGTTTCAGCAAAGGGCTGGAAAGCGTGCCCTATGAAGTTTGGCTGAGGGAACTGGGCTTGTTTAGTCTAGAGAAGAGGAGACTGAGAGGAGACCTCATTGCCCTCTACAACCTACCTAAAAGGAGGTTGTAGCGAGGCTGGTGTTGGTCTCTTCTCTCAAATTAGTAATGATAGGACAAGGGGAAATGGCCTCAAGTTGCGTCAGGGGAGGTTTAGATGAGATATTAGGAAGAAATTCTTTACTGAGAGGGTGGTTAGGCACTGGAATAGACTGCCCAGAAAGGTGGTGGAGTCACCATCCCTGGAGGTGTTTAAAGAACAAATAGATGCGGCGCTTGAGGATGTGGTGTAGTGGTTAGAGACGTGCTAGGACAAAGGTTGGACTTGATGACCCTGGAGGTCCTTTCCAGCCATAATGACTCTGTGATTCTGTGAAAGCTTGCAGATTTGTTGGGCTCCTGACATGTCTCCAAAGCATCACGCATGGAGCTGGAAGTGGTGTGTCTTTGTAGGCAGTGGAGTTCCTCTGCGCTGCTGCGCAGGTACTTGAGGCCAGACCCACCAGGGATTACCTGCAGAGCGGTGGCTCGCTGGCTGCAGAGCCAGTGTCCTTGCCACCTGCTGGCACACGTCTCTGAAGGAAAGCCAGGGTTTCATGAGTGACATGAAGACTGACCCACATATGAAAATTCTCTCACCTCAGTGGCGTTTTTACCTGTATTCTTCATCAAGCAGCTGCCTTGAGGCCAGCCTGGTTGTGACTGTCCAGCTGCCCCTTTCCAGCATGTGGACAAAAGCAAGTTCAAGCAGTTTCCTTCTTGTGTTCTGGTTACTCTGTCTCTGCTCTTCCCAGGAGGTGGCAAAGCCTCTTCTGCCTAGGTCTTCTGGAGCTAACACACAGCTTTGTAGGCCTGTGCTAGAGCCGGGCACAGGCCGTTCCCCTTTCACGTCCATGGCAGAAGCTCCAGCTAACTGAACCAGGAGGCTTTCTCCCCCTTTCACCCCATTTCACTTGTGAAACCTTTAGGAAGCTTTAACACCTTTCTTTGCTTCTGAGCAATCTGCTGTACTGGGCACATTCGTCATTTCCCCCCTTGTCTCAACAGGGAACTCTTTCGATTGGTGGCAAAGAAGTGACCCTTGAGTACACTCCGTGCCCAGAGTTTTGGCGCTGCAAACGTGTAAGTATTCATCGATCAGAGAGCTGTGTTGTTCTTCCCCTGCTGGTCTTCTGGCAGTGGCACCAGAGAGGAGCATTAAATACTTGCTCAGTGGCTGAAGATCCTTAAGAGGAATACCTGTCCTGAAGCTCTTGCCCCATCTCAATGTCTATGGTTTTCCCTACATTGTTTTTGCTACCACCTCTGAGTGCATGTTGCTTTGGCCCAGGTAGCCAGTGGTTTATGCACAGAGGGGTTTCATCCCCAGGCAGTGGTTCCCTTTTAACATGTGGGGAAAATAGCGTGTGGATCCTTTCTCCTTAAAAATGAAAACAAGAGAGTGATTCTACCAGCCAGAATGGAACAGGCTTTCACTCTGGTTCAGGTGTGTACCCACAGGTGTTTTCACTGCCCAGGTAACCAGAACTTTCAGCAGTGTAACAGTGCAAACCACCCCTGTCTCATGCAGGAACCTGAGACCTAGATTTGAGCATAATAAGTGCAGCAGGGAAGGAAACACAGAAATGAGCGCAAGTCCAGACAGCAATTAGTACAGACTGGAACCGGCCCGTTTCTGGGGAGGCACAGTGGCCTGAGGGTCAGTTTTGTCCCTGTGCCCTTCCCAGGGTTCTCCCAGAACAGGCGCTTTTGGCTGCAGTAGGCTGGGAGGAGTGCTGGAGCAAAGGGGCAGGGCTGCTGCCTGCGTTGCCACTGACAGCACACCGAGAGGTTACAGCAGGGTGGGAAGGGATCAGTTCTGGTTGCACTCCCACCCGCACCATTGTGTCACACTGGGCTACAAAGACCCTCATCCAGGCTAACTGGATGCACTCCAGCTGCTACCAGAGCCGTTGCTCGATGCCTCATTTGTGCTTGCAATGCTCCAGAGATCAAGCAGAGACAGCAGTTTTCAGGCAGTGGTTTCACAACAGCACTCAGTGCAATGAGAAGTAGCTGAAGCATATGTCCCTGCTGTTGCTGTGCACAAGCGTGGCCTGAAGGAGCTTCTTCGTGCCTCAGAGCATTTGCAGGGCTTCCATTAGAGAGGGAAAAAAATGGTGTGAAAGAAAAGCAATGCAATTACAAAGAGCTTGAAGATGAAGTTGGGAATGCTGTGTTCAGAGAGAGCTGTGAAGACTAGGCTCTTGTCTCTTTCAAGGGTGACTCTGGGTGGGATAACCATCCAAGCCTCTACAACTCTACCACCTGGTTAGCAGGCACCTCTTCACTGACTCCCTCTGTGCAGCAGATTACATCATTGTCTACAGTTCAGCTCAGATAAGGACTTTGTCACTGCTTTAGGAGTGAGTTGAGATTAGGGAATACAAAGGCACCTTTGGATCCTTTGAAACAGCAGCAGCATGATGCCTGGTGTGAAGCTATTTAGTCCAGCGTCACTTGAGAGAGGGAAGGGTCCCGTCTCAAAGACTGGTGAAGTATCTCCATGGTGTGAAACACGTGCTCCATTGCGTGAAAATTCTGTTCCCAAGGCAATTCCAGCTGGGAGCCATGCGATCGTTTCCCTTCCATTCGAGCCAAGGCCCCTGCTGCCATTACCCATCCTGTCTCTCAAGCTCTCGCTGTAACTTTCCAGTGGCTGTTACTTTCTGAAAACACTGCAGAGTCTGGCCTTCTGGAGTAGGTTGTACCCACTGCCTTCAAAACATTACTTCCTCATGCTGTCCATCTTCTGTTGCAGTGTAAAGTGTGTACTGTGGGCTACAGATCTTCATGCTCCTATTGCAAGCTCCCAAGAGATGGTGAGTATATCTGGTCCTCCATGCTTGGTCAGTTAAAAGTTTCATCTGCCCTGACAAGTAAGTTCCTGTTCTGGTATCCCTTTTGGTGAACTAGCTGAGCACTGTGTAGCAAGTTTATTAGTTGTGTGACCCTTTTCCCTGTCCACACTAAGGATGTTACAGGTGGATGTGTTCCTATCAGGTTCTCTGTTCTTGTGAGGCTTGGTGGAAAGGTGTCTTACTGCACAAAGCCTTCCTTCCTATTGCTCTGGCCTTGTCCTTCATCCACAGAGGTACAGGTTGTGTGTCCTCCAGGACTGCTGGCCATAGGTGAGGTGGCTTCCCCTCAACCCACTTTCCTTGGGATATGCAGCTACATGTTTTTAGTGTAGTTCTTTTAAGGCTCTCAGATTAGAGTTGAATATAGGATTTGAATTGCTGAACTTGCCTTGCTGACTGTAAGAAGTGCATGGAAGGGAGTTCTGCTCCTCCAGGAGCTTATCCTCACCCCACCAGCATCTCTGCTTTTTGGGGTAGAAGGGCATGGGAGCCAAAACGCACTCCCTTGAGGAACTGCTTTCTTTGGGATGAGCAGGTATTCCAAGCACTCTATAAGCTTTGACTGTATCTTTGAGCAAACTTCTGATGATATCTTACCCACGTACCGCAGGCAGAAGGGCACTAAAATAGCTGCTGATGCAGAGCCCTTTATTTACTGAAGCTCTGTCCCCATGGTTGTGCTTTCCTTGCACTGTGGCTACTCCATCAGTGTTACGAAGGCAAAATTTGCAGAGCTGGCCCGGAACAGCTGTGGGTTGTAATAAAACTGACAAGGAGCAAATTAAACAGAGCCTTTAAGATGCTGTGAGGACAGATTGTGGTGCATGCTTCTTACTGACCTTCTTCTGTTGATGGTGAAAGTGTGTAATAAGGTAAATTCTCTATGATTGTCCTTTAATTGCTGAGTGAAACAGAACAACTCTCTAGGCATATACAGATTTTACTGCTTTGCATGAGTTTTTGTGCGCCTTGTGCCTGATGGTCTTGAAGTGGACTTTCATATGCCTCTCTTCCAGGGAGCAGAGCAGGCGCAGAGTCCAGAGGTGGTTCTGAGGGAGAGGACGTGCCAGCTGAGCAAGAATTCAGTAAGATAATTGTTCTTCCCATCTCCAGGGTTGTGATTTGCATGGGCAGTAGACACAGCTGCACGTGCAGACTGGTTTCATATGCAAATTTTACATGAGGTTCTGCTCATGAAGCGTAGCCAAAACTCCACATGCTGCAAACTGCAGACAAATTAGTATGGGCCTGTCCAACAGGAGCTGTGCTGACAGCCAAGCAAGTCAATGTGTAGCTTTCCCAATGCTGATGTGCAAACTGGCCATGTGTTCTGCTGTGCTGCCGAGAGTAAGAGGGGGGAGGTGCTCTGGGGGACACATTAAAGAGTGAAGCTTCATTCTGCGAAGTCTTGCACTTTGTGAGAAGAGGCTTCAGCAGCAGGTGCAGGGGTGTCTACAAAGATGCCTGGCTTTGCAGCCTCACAGCTTTGGCTTCCCTTTCTAACAACTTTAGAAGCTCAGGTAGGGATCTCTTTTGAAGTGAAGCCAGATGCTTCAGAGACCTTCAAGCTAAGAAACTTGATAGGATTTATCTTCTCTGTATTGCATAAGTAGGCTGGGGGCAGGGTGTTTCCACATAATATCTGCCTTGAATGTGGAGAGTAGTCACCTGATAAAGTATTGTATTGATTGTATTATGATGCCTCTTGTCTCTTGACAGGAGAGGTCAGGTAAAGGAGCACAACATGAAACAAGGCAGTAGAAGGATGAGCAGTATCTAGCTTGTCCTTTACACACCTTGTGTCTCCCATTAAGACGCGGGATATGCAAAGAGCAGAACAGGTGAACCTTTTATGAGGGGCACTGCAGTAGTGGCCAGAAGATAGGAGAAGAAAAAGACATGTGGAAACAGTGTATGTGGAACCAGTCCATTTCTCCTCTGTAATAGCAGAGACAAAGCTTGAAAAACCTGAGCAAGAGTCGTCAGGACAACCAGGATCTCCAAAGCAGCCACTCCAGCCCTCGGTTCCAGCTCCAGAGCAGGAGTGTCAGCCTCAGGAACAGGAGCCAAGGAAGAGAGATGAAGGGAGGGAGCGGCAGCCCTCACAGGAGAAGAGAAGGGATATGGACCGGCACCAGGACCTGCCTTCTCAGAGGGAAGCAGAGGAAGCCACGCCACAGGATGGTGGAGGAAGCAGAAGTGAGTGGCACAGGGCCCAGTTTTGGATTCCTCTTACTTGCAGTCTATGAGGCCATCTTCAGAAAGGGCAGCATTTCACTAAAACCTCTGGAGGCTGTTTCTGTGTTGTGCAAATCCATGGCATCGAGTCATGGTGGGCTATCCAGCTCCAAAGGTGCTGGCAAATTGCCTTTAGGAAAACCAGTTCAGGGCGAGCTGCCTACAGGGTGGTGCAGTTAACTTAGCACAGCAGCAAAAGTCTTTTTGGACAGAAGTTGCCCTGGGCTGAGCTCTGAGGAGGGATCTATTTTCTGCTCTGTTTTCTGGGAAGGAAAGGGTAGCAGAAGGAGGCAGTAGTCTGAGCATCTTGCAGAGTGGAGAGGGAAGAAGCAATGGCTTCTAGACTCAACTGCAGAAGCCATGCTGTTGCTTGGAGTGGGTTTAGGTGTTACCTGTGCTGTCACAATAAACGTAGAGCTGAATTATCTTTTTTTACTACTTTTTTCTTTCATGGCCACCTCCCTCACTGTGCTTCACAGCAATTATGCTGAAGCGTATTACTCGATTCACCCCACCAGAAGTGATTGTGGGGCTCCTCGCCCCGTATGTGCGTCTCTCCACATCTAGCGTGCGCATCATGAAGAACAAGGCTGGACGGATGGGGCAGACCTATGGCTTCATTGAGCTGGATTCACATGCTGTGAGTAGTTTCCTGCTTTCACATGCTCCCCCTGTTGGCATCTGTTGTCTGTAGAAGTAGAGAAACCACAGAAATATAAGAAATAGCTGTACTTGTGAGGCAGCTGTCCTGGAGTGAGTCCTCTCTTCTGCTTGTCTGGCTAGGTACAGAAACTATCTTGTACAACTGTTGCGCTCTGGCTTTAGAAACCAAAGGTTGTCTCTTGTCACAAGCTGTGATGCTGAGTGAGTTTCTTGCCTTAATATGTTTCTTCCTAGACCCTCCTAAATTGAACCGTCTCTTGCATAGGTATTTTGTTTGCAGTGGAGCTTGAATTCCGTGGTTTCTGTCCACAGAAGGCAAGAACAGACAGTGCCACATTGGAGGACTCAAATTTTCTGGTTCTAGGTGACTCCCAGACTACGTAGCTGTGCTTTGGCATAGGTCCAGGAGGTGTTCACCAAAACTCTTTGGGGAAACAGCAACCACAGTGCTGCATTGTCTGGCAGCCCTAGGAGAATACAGTCTCTAGCTGGCTGCCAAAAACACTCCTAGGACAAGCAGAGAACCAAACAAGGCATTTATCCTTTTTGTTGCATCATAAATACCTTTCGCTAATATTTAGACAAAAGTCTTGTGCTTCCTGTCCCTACTGTGGTCATCACGTGAGCACAAAGCCTTCCTTTCAGGCAGACTGGGTTTGGGAAACGGGCTTACGTTTCCTTCTCATGAATGTTAAATTCTCCTTTCCTTTTACAGGAGGCGCTGAGGTTGCTAAAGATATTGCAGAATCTGGATCCCCCTATCTGCATTGATGGACGTACACTGGAAGTGAACCTTGCTACTGGGAGGAGAAGGTACAGGCAGATGAGGCAGGAGGGCTGCTCTTTATGTGGTGTGCTGTGAGGCTGGAGCTGTGTTGTCAGACCACGTGCTTAAAGGTTGGCACATGAATTAGCACAGATGTTCCTATAACCTAAAAATGTCTTGGAGAGATGAAGGCATCAGAGCTAGAAGAAGCTTCAGTGATTGAGCAGTATGGTATTGATTAATCATCATACTGCATGGCCTCTTGTTGTCTAGCTATCAAATCCCATTGTGAGGGAATTCATGGGATCAGCTTTTTAAAGAGCAGTTTCATCTCTGAAAGCAGATTCATGTTTGTGGACACAGCAGAGTGTGATCATAACTCCTGTGGAGACAGCAATCTGCAAAGTCTCTCTGTCTCCTGGGATGGACACAATCCAGCATGTGGCCAGCGAAGATGGTCTTTCTGCCTTTATTGGTCCTGATGATTATTTTGAGTATACTGAGGTTAATGTGAGGGCAGACTGACATTAACCTGCAACCTTTGTCTCAACAGGAATGACTATGGGGAGCATGGTGACAATTCCTACTATGGCCCGGTAGGTCTGCACAGCTTTTCTGCAGGTCGCTGGAAAGGGAGGGGACACTGGAGGTTATAGGCCTGACTTTGCTTGGCTTTGTCCCTTCGGGCTGCTGAAAGTTTGATGTGTTTGAAGATGGGGTGGTAATGCTCAAGTGTGCTCTTTACTGCTACCCTGCCCCTAACACTGTGTTTATAATGTGCATAGAAGAGCAAGTCAGTGTGCAGATGCTGCTTGAGGGAGCTCTGGGCTGGATTTACTCCACACCATGCTTTTGCAGAGTGACTTAACTGATGACTGATCTCAGTTTCTGGAATGAATGTTTCTGTGAATTTCCCTGGAGTGAATGTCTCTTCTCTAATACTTGTTACTAGACTGCAGAGCTCTTCCCATACTGAATGGGCTGGAGGCTTTCATATGGGCTGTCATGAGGACCTCATTTGAAGACTGATGAAAGCTACAGAGGTCTTGTGCTTTGGAACACTGTCCATTGCTCCATAGATGAAAAGCTCTGCCTGCTTTTGCTCTATTTAGGGGAGCTAAATGAGCTGTTTTCCTGAACTTTGGGTCTGTGAGAGGGAGGAGAAGCAATACGATGTTTGTCAAAGAGTCTGATCTGTTTGTGTTGTTTGCTTACTCCAGGGCAGAAGGGGCATGAGAGACAGGAGGGGTGGCGAATCACAGAGACGCACCAGAGCACAGTGTAAGTTAAGCTTTGCCTCACTCCTACTGTGGAGACTTTTCTTCCTTAAAAGGTCACTGACATGTAGAAATCAGCCCAAAAATATTTTTAAAGGCTAAGAGTAGGTTTGTTTGCTACACCCACTCCTGAGCTCCTTTGCCAACTTTGTTTAGTCACATTTTCCTATCTGATGGTGTGTTTCTCTCTGCTCTTACTGTGCAAAACTAGATGCAGATAAAGGAAACTTGCTGTGTGCTTTTCCATGTTGTGGTAAACTCATAGGCTAAAATCAGCCTGGCAGTTTCTAGATGAGACAGAAGAAAATACACTGTATGTAGCAGTGCCAGTAGCTGGAAGAACACTCCTGATTGTTTTACTAACTTACATGTAGTATTGCTGAGCTGTCTAATAACACTTGGGAAACGAGAAGTGTTCCTCACTTTATGGACCTACCCTTAAGGCCTTTGGCTTTTCCTGCAGAAACAGTTTGCCCCCCTTTCTTGTCCGGAGCTTTCATGCACCCACGGGCGGAAGGGCTGTGGGGAGTGTCATCACTTTAAACAGGAGCTGTTGGAAAGAGCACAGATCTTCCTTGTTCACAGGGGTGGGTGGACACAGAGCCTCGTATTTTACGAGTCATTACCCCATTCTTAGGGAAATGACTGAAGTTCAGATCTTTGTCCGGTCAAGTGTTGTGGTCTGGTGATCTCAGCACAGCCCCCATAAATGTGTTTTGATGTGGAATTTTTGTCAAAATCCCAAACCAGAAAAATTGTGAAAACCCATCTCCCTTCTTACCGCTTAAAGATGATGTAGGACGAGTGATGTGTGGATACTGAAACCTCTCTTGCCAGGAGAGAAGAATTCTTTCCCGTTCTTGACGCTCTCACCAGTGAAATACTTGCTCATGCTGTTGCCTTTGTAAAAGGCAGAACTTTGGAAGATTGCGGTGTTAACTCTCGTCTCTTTGTTCAGCTCCATCAGATGTGTCCACGTACATTTATGATCCTGAAACTGGGAATTACTACGATCCCATAGCTGGGACATACTATGACCCCAGGACTCAGGTGAGTGCATGGGCAGGAAGCTTTACACACAGCTTTACAAACTGCCCTTCTCTGGAGAGATTTCGCAGCTGTATCCTGAAGACAGGCTAGCACAAGACAGTATAGAGGCAGCTTCGTTTCTCTCACTCAGTCCTTTGGCCTGTGTAAAAGGGACACACATTCCAAAATACCAGTTTAGTGAGAGGCTAGGAACCTGTTAGTTGTGTGTTGGGTTGCTGTAGCTGCCTCTTTAGCCTCTGAAGCCCTACCTTTGGAGGGGTTTTGGTCTCCTCTTCATTGAGTAGACTTATGGGATGCATCTAGTAAGGATGCTTACTAGATGCTTAGTAGATTTTACTGAAGATGAGCGATATGTGACTGCCTGTATTAAAAGATGGACAGCAGAGCTCTGTTTTCTTCTGCGGTCTCTTTGCTCCCTGATCCCAGCCAGCAACAGTTACAAGGATGCCAAAAAAGCACTATCAGCATAGGTTCTCTGGGACTATCAGATTGTTTTTGTGATGCTGAAGGTATCTGTGTTCTGAGTGAGCCGGGTGGTGCTCTTGTGACCTGGCTGTGTTAGACTGTCTTATGTGCCACCAAAGTTCTGAAGCCTTTGCCCACAGCTGTCTGAGGGTCTGCAGTCCCTTCTTACACTGCCGGTCTCTCCAGCCCGGTAAGGACAGTAAGCTCAATAAGAAGATTGCAGGGGTTTGGCTGAGTCTGTTCCAAATGCCTCTTTCAGAGAGAAGTCACAGTAGACCGAGAAGGCTGCTCATCACCTACAGAGAGCAGAAGGCGGCGGCATGGGAGCCAAGAACGGACAAATGAAAGGAAGGAGACACACAGCAGGGACAACAGGGACAAAAAGGAGAAAGGGAAAAGTACTTCTGCTAAGGTAAATCCCTCCAGGTGTCAGAATGACCAGAGATCTGATGCCAGGAGCCTGAGGTAAGAGAGGTTAGAAAACAGTAATTTATAGATGATTCAAAAAAGGGGGGATAATGAGAGAAGATGATTAAATATATGGGGTCAGCAGCAGGCCAGGAACGTGGTTGTGATCTGTCCAGGTGGCACTTCCATGAACTTTCCTGAAATTTTTCTCTTGTGACACTAAGTCAGGACTTCTCATCCCTTCCTTATGGTACAGGATTCAGAAATATCCAGTTAACTGAGACACACATTTTCACTCACACTGCTGAAAGCACCCAGTGATTGTAACAGAGCCAACAGAAAAATAGCAGAGATGTTTAAACATACCTAGTCAGAAAATAACAGAAACTCAGCTCTCCCCTAACCGGAGTTCCTGGCTGCTCTGTGCACTCTCTGACCCCTGTGCTGCTGATGGCCTAATGCCCAATCTTTTTTCAGAATGAGCCTGGAGAGGAGAGGTGCTTTGTAGAAGACGTCTTCAAAAAGCCGTTGCCTCCCTCTGTGAAAAAGGACGAGAGTGCAGGCCCGGTAAGGTGTCGCATAGTGCTTGTCTTCCCCAGTCAAGTGTGAGTGGCTAATGAACAGCTGAGCTAGAGCATGTCCAGGGCTTCAGACCAGTTCTCTGTAAAGCGTGTAGATGTGAAGCCTCACCCTAGCCTACTCTTCGTGCTGCTGAGTGTACAAGTGAGTGTTGCAGGCTCATCCTGTTGCAACGCTGAGTGACTGCAGTCTCTGGTGTTCTCTGTCCAGTATAAGGAGGATCCTGGAGACACCACCGTGCTGCTTGAGCCTGGCTGTATGTTGTGCCACAGACACAGCAGAGAAAACTGGTGTTGTCATCCTGCCCCTTCCCCGCCTATAGAAGTTGTGCTTTCTCTTCTCTCTCACAGACAAGCACTCGTCCTGGAGTGGTGGGTTTCTCTGTTCCCATGCTGGCTGGCTGTGGGAGTGGCTTTGCACTGGTCTTCATGTTCCTTGTGCACACTCAGAGGTGTCCAAATGTGAGCTGGCCCTGCCCCAGCTCCCTTACTGGTCTGAGGCACGGCTGGGGCTGCTGTCACCATCACAGTTTAGCAGAGAGTGAGAGTGGTGCAGGCTGGGACGGCATGGTGAGCTGCTGCAGCTGACCCTGAAACCAAGGGCATAGCTCCAGGAGAGCTATCGATTCCCCAGGATGGGAATGTCTCCCACCAAAACCACCACCTTGTTTCTGCCAACTGCCTGGCTTCCTCAGAGGCCTGTTTAAATGGGTGTTTAGCTATTGTCTGCACCGAGTCCTTGCTATGGTGGTCTCACCAATGCATCTTGACTGTTTCAGAACGAGACTGGAGAGGAGAAGTTCTCTGCAGAAGATGTCTTTAAAAAACCATTACCTCCCTCTGTGAAGAAGGACGAGAGCGCAGCCCCAGTAAGTGGCTCCACTGGATGGAGTTTTGCATTGTTTGAGCCTTGGTACATGACTAGAGAGGCTCACCAAAGCCTGACTGTGACCCTGAGTGGCAGAGGTGCCACCTTCTCATGCCAGAGGAGGGAGCATTGGAGGTGGCATGGTGAAGGCAGTTTGTTTTATAACTCTGAGCTTGTCTGTGGACTTCTAGCATGGGGAAACTTAATACCTGTATTTAAGCTGGGTCTCCTCACTCAAACATTGCTCAGGCAGAAAACTCTTTCCGCCACCTCCAGACTGAGGAAGGCCAAACCTCACTGATCTCCATTGCTAGAAGTGACTGACAGCAACTACTTGCCAACAGCTGGTGTTTTGGTCAGCTTCTTGTGCTTCAGCGTGTGTCAGCTTGGGAAAGCCTGGCGCCAAAGCACAGCCTGTCTAGAGAACAGAACGGCTCCTACCCTGTGCTGTTTAAATGCTGGCCAGCTAACTTCTTTCCATTCCCTGCCCATGCTGCTGGGATGCTGCTCTCTGGCTCTTGGGCTGGAACAGAGACAGAAGTCACAGGAAGATTGGCTGGGG
The DNA here is from genome assembly GCA_013400335.1 of Eurystomus gularis. Taxonomy (NCBI): domain Eukaryota; kingdom Metazoa; phylum Chordata; class Aves; order Coraciiformes; family Coraciidae; genus Eurystomus; species Eurystomus gularis. The sequence goes on along the minus strand of VZZY01000995.1, from coordinate 198,739 downwards.
AAGCAGAGCCCTGCATGGCTACGAGTTGTCATATTTTTCTGCCTCTTCCCTCAGCCCAAGGTGGTGAACCCTCTGATAGGACTTCTGGGAGAGTATGGAGGAGACAGTGACAATGAAGAGGAGGAGGAAGAGGAGGAACAGCCACAGGCTCAGTGGCTGCCACCTCCCCACCCTCCAGCACGTGAGGAGCAGCCGAGGAAGGCCAAGGCCAGCGATGACAAGCTGACCGACTGGAACAAGCTGGCCTGCTTGCTGTGCAGGAGACAGTTTCCCAACAAGGAAGTGCTCATCAAGCACCAGCAGCTTTCCAACCTGCACAAGGTATGGGGAGCTGGTGACTGAGGCGCTGTGTGCGTGCTGCCAGCTGCCTTTGGCTCCACAGCTTTGTCATCTGCAGGGAAAAACGCGACGGTTGGGTGGGAGTTTGACACAGTAGCAGGCAAAGTTCCCATCAAAGTGCTGTTCAAAGCATTGTGTGAGCAGCTTGTTCCTGCCATGGGAGTGCTGTAACATCAAGCTGTGACTTTTTAAACTGTAGCGAGATAGCTCAGGCTTGGGGAGAGTGGGGTGCTGGCACACACGAGTGTGATAGCAGTAAGAACTTAGCACATGCCTCCCCATGTTCTGTGCTGCCTTTGAGCTCTTGCTTCTCAGAAGGCCAAACTGAACACAGGTTAAAATAGAACCACTTGCCTTCTGTACTGTGGAGAGGAAGGGCTCCTGGCCTCTGGTGGAGAGTGGGTAATCTGGGCTGCAAGAATCATAGAATCATTTTGGTTGGAAGAGACCTTTAAGATCATCAAGTCCAACCATTAATCCAGCACTGCCAGGTCATCAGGAAACAGTAAACCATGTCCCGCAGCACGGCATCTACATGGCTTTGAAACCCCTCCAGGGGTGGGGACTCCACCACTGCCCTGGGCAGCCTGGTCCAGGGCTTGACAACCCTTTTGGGGAAGACATTTTTTCCTAATATCCAACCTAAACCTCCCCAGCTGCAACTTGAGGCTGTTTCCTCTTGTCCTATCTCTTGTTTTTGGGAGAAGAGACTGACCCCCTCCTTGCTCCACCCTCCTTTTAGGGAGTTGTAGAGGGCAATAAAATCTCCCCTGAGCCTCCTTTTCTCCAGGCTAGACAACCCCAGGTCCCTCAGTCGCTCCTCACAAGACTTGTGCTCTGGACCCTTCCCCAGCTTTGTTGCCCTTCTCTGGGCATGCTCCAGCCCCTCAGTGTTCTTCTCGGAGTGAGGGGCCCAAAACTGACACCGGGATTTGAGGTGTGGCCTCCCCAGTGCTGAGTGCAGGGGGATGTTCCCTGCCCTGGTCCTGCTGGCCACACTAGTGCTGATACAAGCCAAGAGAAGCTGTTGCGTCTGGTATAGTGCAGGTGCAGGAGCATGCTGCTTTACCTGTCCTCCTTACGGGTGAAGCAGATGACCTGACAGCTTGTATCTTCTGCTGACACTGGCTTCTGTTCTCCTTTCAGCAAAACCTGGAGATACATATGAAAATCAAACGTTCTGAGCAGGAACTGGCATATTTGGAGAAGAGGGAACGTGAGGTGGGTCTGTGGTGGTGGGAAGACTTCTGTGTGCTGCATTAGAAGGGTGCTGGTCTCAGGCAGACCCTCCACTTATGGCACCTCTATCCATTGGCTGGGCATCAAATGCCTCGCAGAGAATCTTAACTGTGGGGACAGTCTGCATTTGGACCTGTAGGTAGTGCTGTGACTTCTAAGAGCAGGTCCCTTTCCTGCTCTTAGAGTGTGTTTCTGCTGTTCTGCAAGCTAGCATTGGGCTCTGGGCTAAGTGGGACCCAGATTTCCATCTAAAATTGATGTCGTTTATGGGTTTCTGCTGCTGGCCCGGACTGGGAGAGCTGGAACTGTCCATCGTTTGAAAGGTAGCAGAACTGCCCCCAGTGCCATAGCTGGAAGGCTGCAACCACAGCTCTGGGTCAGCCCAACAGATGCCATCAGGACAGAATAAGTGGATTGTGGGTCCTAGAAACATCCAGGGTTTGGGGTCCCCAGGGGAGATTTCCAGCCAGCTGAGAAGGAGATGGGACCTGGCTGCAGTGCAGTCTGCTGTGGAGTGTTGAATACTTTGTAGCTCCCATGCTTACTTTGTTTTCTCTTTTGTGAAGGGGAGATATAAAGACAAAGGAAATGACCGGAGAGAGAAATTCCAGCAGATGGATTCACCAGAGAGGAAGCGACTCAAATATGACCGGGACTCAGAGAGGTGATGGCTGCTCTCGGTTAGATCTCTCTGGGGCTGGGGTGCATGCTGCTGGGCATGCCAAGGCCAGGATTCACCCAGTGAGGGACATCTGGAAGAGCAGCAGCCAGACAGGCAGTGATTCTTGTGGGTAGAGTTCCCCAAGGTGGGAGCCTATTGTGCTGCAGGGCCAGAGATGGAAACCGGTTTAGGGGAAAGCTGAGACAAGCTGGATGGATGAGATGGGGGATTTTGCTGTGCCCAGCCAGGCGCAGGGAGCAGAATGCAGCCTGTTCCCATCCACTCCATCCTTGCTGCACTTGCTGTCCTCCTGGCCTGGCATCCAGCCATCAAAAGAAAGAGCAAAACTGTGTTTCATCTGTTCCGCTGACGCAGAGGAACACCGGGAGCTGTTTGCATCTCATTCAGAGTAGGTGGAGGAAGCAAGTGTGTGCTGTGCGGAGCTCTCAACAGGCCTGCCTGCTGCGAGCTCGTGTGTTCCAGTGGGCTGAGGAACTGCCGGGCATGTGTCGAAGACAAAACTGGTGATGTGCCTGTTCCCTTCTGGTACAGCACCTCAGGAGGAGACCTTTCCTCCATGTTTAAAATGCTGCATCTTCTCTTCCCTCTGTTTTCCTGGAATAGCTGTGGATAAACTAAAGCAGTTTGTGTGCAGGGTCAGCAGCAGCCAGAAAGTAGAATCTGCCTGAAGGAAGCTATTTTTGTGCTGAGCATTTTTCAAAACTCCGGGTTTTGGTTGATGGTCTTGAATGAGTAATGACCAGGTGGTAGAAGGGGTGTCCGGATCAACACTACGGCTATTGAGCTCAGTGACCCCAGCACTGGGAGAAAAGAAAGATCTGGCAGAGCAGCAGGGATTAGGCTTCACTTTCTTGCTATTGCTAAAATTCAGATTAAGAAATGCAAGCACAGATTGCTCCTGGCCGCTTGTACCATAAATACTTTGGAGCCTGAGCTCATTTCCTGTGCCCTGGTGCGTTTTCCCCTGAGGTGGGCCAAGGAGTTATGTGGTCAAAGATGCCTGAGCCCTGCACACAGAATCCACTGTGTTGGCTTCCTTGGGTGGTGTGCTTCTTGCAGTAGGCTTGAGTATCACTCAGGAGAGGCTGGAATGTCAGTGAAGGTGCTATGGGCAGAGCTAAAAATCCCTGGCATGTGTTTGAAGTATTGTAAGACTGGACAATTGATTCTGCCTCTTTTGCAGTGACTATGACCCAAGGATGGATAGTAACAACAAAGGGAACCGAATGTTGCAGTCCATGGGATGGAAGAAGGGCTTTGGCCACAACCAGCAGGGCACAACATCACCAATGGAGGTGAATCTTCCCTTCCTTTCAAAACGCATCACTGTCCTGCAGCCACTAATGTCTCCCAGAGCAGCTGGTGGGAATTCCCAGCCAGAACAAGAGCCAGGCTGCAAGTCTCAGCACCCACTTTGATGGAATAATATGTGCGCTAATTAACTTTGTGGGCTGGGAGGGGCTGCAAGTGCATTGGCAGTGGAAAAACATTACACTTTATATGGATCTAGAGGGGTGAGAACAGAGTAACGGTGGCTAGGGAGGGTGTGAGCATCTGATTAATACCTGCCCAAAGCCAGGCTGGTGTTTGAGCAGGTCACCAGCTCAGTGCTCTGCAGCCACATGAGCTGAGGGAGAAGGTGAACCTCCTCCAGGGAGACGTGAGCATATCCAGAGCCACAGGGCACGGAATGCTCTTTGTCTCCTCCACTTGCGAGGCTCTCGCCACCATTCTGGACTCTGGCCTTGGGAAGGGAACACCAGAGTACGTCATCTCCTGTGGTACAGAGTCCCCATCAGCAAAGGGCTCCAGGAATAGGCAGGCCTGGGTAGATCCTGCCTTCTGGGTCAGGCTCAGTGGTCCTTCATTTGCTGCAGAGGGTTTATCTGCCAAGCAGCCAGGGGCAGGGACCGCTCTCCCTTGCCCGGGGGCACGTCAGCAGCACCATGCCCTGCAGAGGGCTGCCGTCGCCGCGGTGTGGGTGCCGTGCCGAGGGGCAGGCAGCCTGCAGTGCCGCTCACGTTGCAGCAGTCAGCTGTATCATTAAAGGCAAATATTTGAGGCTTCGTGACGTGCGTTCGCTTGAGCCCACACACACGAGGCAAGATTCCCTTTTCGGTGTAGACAGCAGGAACTGGCCCCAGCTGTTGCTCGGTCCTCACGGAGAGTTTCCTGTGGCCATAAAATGGGCTTTGTCAAAGAGCCAGCTCCAGCAATGCGCTCTGGGAGGTCTGACCTCTGATCAGGGCTCCTGCACTGGGTCGGGGAGTGGTTTGCAAAGCACAGCCCTTGTACCATTCCTATGAAGGCCTCCCAAAAGAGCCCTAGAGCTGTGCTTTCTTCCCACTTGCAAATCATGCCAGGCAAAGTCATGTGCCCGCTTCAGCCCCACAGGACTTTGATCTCTTGGCCTAATTGATCACATCACTGATATTCAGATAAATCGGACTTAAAAGCAGAGAAACTTTCAGCCTTAGGCCTGCTCTCCTGGGCCAACTCTAGGCAGGTATTACTGAATAATTCAGATGCTGGCTGCAAAAGCCGGTCGTTAAAAAGTGGTTGAAATTCAAAGTGAGCTACCAGAGCCCATGGGAACTCCTATCAGCGGAGAGAACAGCTGAGCTTGTGCAAACGCAGGCTAACTGCAAACAGCTCCCCGGGAGCCCAGCTCTCTTCCTGGCACTTCCCTTTGCTCTGTTTCAATCCTTCCTCACACGTGGCTGCCTCTCCTCTGCTGGTGCTGCCTGTTTTGGCTGCCCGCTCCCACCCCACCGTATGCTCCTGTTGGTCTCCGCAGCTGCTTCCTGTGGTTTGAGTCTCGCCGGGCATTTGCTGGCTGTGTTTTTGTTGCCCGCACAGGGCCGATAGTTTCTTCTGAACAGCTTTTGGAAGAACGTGGTGCACTTGCTGTTCCTCCTCCCCTAGATCCACACGGAGCAGTCAGCTCTCCTGAAGCAGCCCAGGGGAAGCTTTTTCTTTATGGGCAGCCAGCGAGGAGGTGTCACTAACGCAAACTGTGTCTGTTTTCAGGCAGAAAATAGGAAGAAGGGCCCTGGCCTGGGGGCCCCAGGGAAGCCCAACAAGAGGCAGTCCAACGAGACCTACCGCGATGCCGTCAGGAGAGTGATGTTTGCCCGCTACAAGGAGCTTGAGTGAATGGTGGAGAAAACCCCAAGCCTATCCCTCGCCATCTCTGTCTTTCTGTCTGTGTCACATTCTTTTTGGGGTTTGGTCTTTTTTTTTTT
>VZZY01000995.1:126645-193228 GCA_013400335.1 Eurystomus gularis | reverse complement strand
TTACAAGTTTTGCTGCTAGAATTTTTTTAATAAAACTGAAAATTTTCAGTGCTTGTCTCATGCCTAAAATGGTATGTTTTAAAAGCATGCAATGCTTTGGAAGATTTCCATCACGTTTTGCCCTCTGCTGCTGAGGTCCTTGAGAGCCGCAGCCATGTTGGTGGGACTGGGACAGGTTTGGTCCCTCGTTGTCCTGCCGGCAGTGCCGCTGTCCTGCAGTGCGTTCCCTGCCAGCTCGGTGCCTTGTACTCACGGGTCAGGATGTGAGCTGGGAGTAAGGGATGGCCCCAAGACCTGGAGGTGTTTGGGAGCAGGAGCGGCCTGTCTGGGATTCATCCTGGCTGTTAGCAAGGACAACTGGGTTTGATAATAGCAAGAGCTTAATGGCTAAAGGTGCTCCAGCTAAAGGTGGGTGTCATCTGGGCTTCCCAACCAGGGCAGAGCTCTCCCCTTCCTCTCCATAGAGTATGGGGAGGGCTGGATCTGGTGGCAGTGGTGGTGGAGACCCTCATGGGGACATAGCTGTGCTGGTCCAGGGTGGTGGGGTCTGTGCAGTGGCCTGCAAGGGACTCTGTGTCAGAGGAAAAGCCATCTTGAGCAAGTGCTGCTCATGCAGTCCTGGGAGGTGCAGAGGCAGCTCCTGGGCAGGGATGTGTATCGACGGCAGTGAAAGCTTGGGCGTGTGTGAGCACGGCAGGGACCACGGGTGACAAGGCTGAGCATGGCCTGTGTAGATAAGGATGATGCTGGTGGCAGTGGCTGGCAGGAGCAGCTCCTGTGCCCAGGGCAGGAGGGTGATGCTGGAGCTGTGCTGGCTGACACCACTGCTTTCCTGCTCGCCTGACAGAGAGCAAGCCCTGACATTGCTTTTGAGTATTGCAAAGGTGAGAGACCAGGAGATATGGAAGCTGAAGACTGCAGGACATGGAGGTGAAGGGCCACCTGCAACAGCTGACAACTTCTAAAGGCCAGGACTTCGCTCCCTGTGTGAGTCCTGGGCATGCAGGGGAAGGACAGGGAATGTGATGGGCTCCTGGGGATGAGCTCCCTAAAAGGGAGCGGTTGTGGTGGCTCAAGGTCTGGAGGAGCGAGCTGGCACTTTAGAGTCTTGAATTTATTAACGCACAAAGGGAAAAGAGGCGTGACTGTGATGGGACATTATTTTCCGCACCACTGGGGGGAAGTGGGGAGTTTGGGAGCAGATGGGTAGCTGTTAACAAGCTGTCCTGTGCCTGAGGGTACCAAAAATGAGCACCCACGGAGCGTCATTCCCGAAGGAAATAGGAGGGAGCCTTTACAACCACCAACTGCAGGAGCCCTTTATCTGATCTTACTAATTTTCTGAGTGGGTACATCCATCTTAGTGAAAACCTGTTAACAGCTGATGGTACATAGTTAATTAGAAAATAATAAAACAGATAAATGTAAGAGCAGCTTCCTTTGGCCAGATGGACCTCACTAAATAATGTAGGTTCCTTGGCTTAGCTTGGTGTTCGCTTGCTCGCTTCAGTCGGCATGATATGTGTGTGCGACAGGAGAGGCAACACAGCCCTTTGCTTGTAGGCCAGTTGCCAGGGCTCATGTCAGGAGCAAGAGAGGAGCAGGAACAGACTGCAGTGAAAAAAAATTAATTAAAAAACCCCCCTAATTGCAAGGTGCATCTGTTTCCAATCAAGAGAAATCCTTTTTCTCTCACTGGAGATAGGTCTACCTCCCGTTAGTTGTATTAATCATAGGAATACTTGATTTGTTGGCTTTCGTTATTTTAAGGATCCCAGTAATCGGTTATGGGAAATCGCGACGGTTGCTTGTGGCTGAAGCTGCTGGAACCACTCCACGTTACTGACAGAAGTGTGAGGTTTCGAGGGGATGTGCTGTGTGTGGCCCGAAAACGCCGCTCGCCTGGACTGAAGGGAGTATCCCAGTACCAGCCCCTGGAAAACCAAAATAATCCCTGCATCGATATTCTCTGAATTCCTCTCCCCCAAGGTAACCAGGTGGGTGCCTCTGCATGCTCCCCTGAATGTGTGCGTGTGTCTATAAGGTGTGTACATAGGTGTGATGTCCGCCCATGTTGTGCATCCATGAGGGGGGTATCTGGGATCAGGGAATGTGGGTGCAGGAGCCCTCCACCAAGTGTGGGATGAGGTGAATGGAGCGAGGTTATTAATGAGTGAGAAGCTAAAGGTATTAAAAAGAAGCACCAAGCCAGAAAATGTCATGTTTTCTTAGGAAACCAGCAAGCACAGGTGGGGATGTAGAAACCCTGACTATTTATCATTGGTAGAGTGACTTTGATGTCTAAAACTATTTTTTAAAGAAGGATCGCCTGAAGCCACAGCTGTATCGTAACTACCTTTATATCATATAAGTATTTCATTTCTATTTCAAAGATTATTCAGAATGCCACGTTCAGCACGTTGCCTTGTGTGCCATCCTGTGGTGATGGGTGTGACCAACAATGGCAATTTATGCTGGGGGTTTTTTGGAAGGTCCTGATAAGAGTGTTGGAACAGACCAGGAGGTAAGTCCTGCGCTGGAGCACCCAATTGGCAGGGAGATGTTAATCACGGGAGGAGGACTGGGGTGAGCTGTAACCCGTACTAAGGTGGGTATGAATGGAGGTGTGTATGCAAGGAAGGATAGCATGTATGGGTGAGGAAGGACACGGCTGCTGGCAGCACTGGTGCCAGGCTGTCCTTGGACTTCATACTGGCCAGTTTGAGGGAAACCAAAGGGGAGGTTTAGAGGGTGGGAGGCACAGGCTTCTACTTGGACCCCTGCCCAAGGGAGGGCCCGTCTCTGAAGCTCCATCAGTCACAACTGTTCATATGCAGGAGGCTGCTTCAGATACCTGAGAGTCTGGAGTGAGAGCCCCTTTTCCCCAGTGTAAAGCAAGTAGATAGTCTTTGATTTCCAACATTTTTTCATATTAATATTGACATATCAGTGATTCAGGACTTTGTAAGTGGAACATACTCATGTAAAGAGCTGGAGTTGTGCTTGCTAAGAATAAAACAGCAAGATGGGCTGAGGGGAAGCATTTGTGAAGGAGAAGGAGAGAGAGAAACCAGTGCACATGCTTCCCTCAGCAGCAGTAACCTGCTTCAGGGAGAGAAGAGGTGCAGCTGGAAGGAGGATGGGGCTGGGGTTGCCCCTCTCAGGTCCAGCACAACCAGCAAAAAACAGAGGTAAGTTGTCCTTCTGCAGGACCTTTCAGCTGTAGGTTGAATAAAACGAGTGCTGCTTTAGCTCTGTCATGCTTCCCCCTGAGTCCACTCCAAAGAGCAAAAGGGACACAGCTTGTTGCTAACACATAGTTCCTGCTCAGCTCCCCAGGGGGACCTCCACAGCAAGGTGGGCAAGAGCTGCAGGGAGCAGAGCAAGTCAGCAGCTCTGCAGTGAATATACACTGTGAGGCTGCTTCCCCCTGCAGCCTGGCACCGAGGGGGTCCACAAAAGGCAGGAGCTCATGACTTCTGCAGAGCAACCACACTTACTCTGTGCAACTCTGGCCAGAGTGTGCCAAGATGGCCCAGGAAGCTGGCCAAGGAGTGGGCATAGGATGATGTACCTGTCCTCCGACAGCATGGACATGGGACAGCAAAGAGCTTGTTACTGGGGTCATGCAAAGGGTGAGACCAGAGCTGGCCACATCTCCCTGACCCAGCAGGTCCATTTGGGGACCCTCCCTGAAAAGCTTTACACCGTTTGGCATAGAAAAATATCACATCTCTATGGCCCAGGCACACCCCCTCCACCAACGGGGGCACTGAACCCCCTGTTTTTCTCAGAGGCGAGACCTGATTCTCCCCAAATTGTGTTTCTACCACTCAGCTGCAGGTGAGCCATAAAAACCCAGCCCTTGGGGATTTCTTGCCTAATACTGTAAGTGCAGCTACTGCTGGACATCAGGGACATTGCACACACGTACAGGTATGGCTGGACTTGGCACTCAAGCATGTCCTCAACAGACAAAGCTCTGCCAGGACACCCCCAGAAGCACAGGACACCAGTGAGAACAAGTAGACTACAGTTCTGCTAGTAAAACCTGTAGGAATTAATACATTGGAATAACCCATTTTTTTATATGTATTTCAAACAAATCCATAGGCCTTCTCTTTATGTGAGATGAAAGAGAAGAGTAATAAAAATCTGTCCATGCCTCTACTGAAACATGGGAAGCTACTTGATAGGTATCATGAACGATTTTACTCGTTTCATGTTTTAAGACAAGAGGTACAGGAGTTTAATGTTCAGAGGAGATTGTTGCTCAAATCATGCCCCCATTCTAATGTGGGTTATATACTTCTGTATTTATCTGTATACAAACAAGAAAGACCATTCTATTCTTTGCTCCTTGCACTGGGGACATTACGCTTTCAAACGTCAACGAGAACAATCTTTGTGAAACTGCACTTTCATGGACTTCCACCCAGTAGCACAAAGGTTCAAAGGAAGATGAATGACAGCATAATAAGTCACATAATGGCCGGAACAGCTGAGATAAGCACAGCCACAGGCCCTTGTCCAAATTCTAAGTGGATCTTTTTTTTGCCAGCACATTTTGAAGAGTATATGGTTTGGCTGCGTTGCTGCTGGGGTGCATGTGGGGAAGGGGTTGAATGGGACAAGATGGCACCAGGTTGACCTACAGCAGCACCCCTCACCATGGGTAAAACACTGCTGGCCCAGATAACTAGCACCACAAGAAAAGCTTCCCTACAGCAACAGGCAGCCAAGAGGACATGCACCTTCCACACTGATCTCCCCATGTTCAAACTGCCATGTGTGCTCAGGGTCCTGCTGCTCCAGCACATTCCTTGATGCATGCTCCAGACCACCATGGGCATGACGTTGGCCACCAACTCACACTGCTTCCCTCCCTGGCACCTGTGTCCCTCCTCCCCTGGGAAGGCGCACGTGCTGCTGGAAGGGAATAAGTTGTGCTGGTTACTCCCAGCAGAGGAAAAGGCAGAAGCAGTTGATAGGACAAGGGGTAATGGTTTTAAACTGAAAGAGGGTAGATTTAGGCTAGATACAAGGAAGAAATTCTTTACTGTGAGGGTGGTGAGACGCTGGCCCAGGTTGCCCAGAGAAGTGATGGAGGCCTTGTCCCTGGAAACACTCAAGGTCAGGCTGGATGGGGCTCCAAGCAACCTGCTCTAGTTGAAGCTGTCCCTGCTCACTGCAAGGGCGTTGGACTAGATCTTTAAAGGTCCCTTTGAGCCCAAACCATTCTCTGATTGTACAGCATTTCCAGTTATGGATGGGGGATCTACAGCTTGCTGTGACTGTGCTGGCACATATCCAGCACACGTAGGGCTGGCCCCATCCACGGGAAGCTGCAGTGGATCAGTGACACAAAGACCAATCCAGCTGCACACTGCACTGCCACAAGCCCTTCTCATCACCTCCAGGAGCATGGTCCAGCTCCATGCATGTGTTGCTCGGGCCATTTGAAGCCTGGAAGAGGCCAGTCCCATCCAGCTGTTAAAGTGCCCCTCGCTTCCCTGTGGAGCACTTGGGTGTGCCACAAGGAAGCTGGGGAACGAGAGCATTACACCCCAGGGGACAAAGTCCCCCATCCCACACAATGGAAGGATGGGATGGTCCAGAAATGGCAGAGAGCTGGATAACAGCTGGAAGCTCAGCCTCTGGAGCCACCTTACAACCACCACTGTTGCAGACAACCCCGGTGAGCAGTTCCCATGCTGCAGGGTGCCTGTCTGCCTACATACTGCATGACTTCAGCTTGCGTCACACTGGGCTCGATCCAGAGGGAAGGAGAGAATCAGTCCGAGGAGCTGGAGTGCCTGTGTTGGGGCGATTTGGATTCCCATGAAGGAGGGGCAGCAAGAGCAGAGTGCAATCCCACTGAGCAGGGCCATCTGGTGGTAGTGACAGGTCCCACCAACAAGCTGGAGTCAAAGTTGTAACAGTGGTCCGAGGTCCATCCAGGAGATGAGGCTGCTTATGTCAGCCTGCAGTCCATCCAAGAGAGCAGTGTAGACCTGCAGCATAACTTGGGAGAGTGCTCCCAGCCCAGGCCTGGGCTTAAACGGAGCCCCCGGCCCAGTGAGCAGCGGGTGAGCGGGTGGGTGGAGGCTCACCTGGGGCCAGGTGGTACCCCCAGGGTCCCAACACCCTCCCTGGCCCCATTAGGATCTTGGCCAGCTCCCTTGGGTCCTTCCTATTGCTGGGGCTTAGGAAAGGGGCCAAGCAACTCTCTGGGTGTAGGGCAGTTAGACAGCCAGACAAGTCCCTTTTCTCCAAAGCCCTATTGGGGTGTGCCTGCCCCATCATATTAATTTGGCTCAGGGGTGCACTTCTGAAACTGATCTCCCAGCTCTCCCCTCTTTACTGCGCTTTGGACTGCGTCCTGGAGCAGTTCTGGAGAGCTCAGGCTTGGGAGAGCATCAGCTGGATTCCTTTCAGATGAAACTGAGTGGAATGTGCTCCAGGAATGCACCTCACGCTCCCCATCCACCGATGGGCGTTCAGGCTACAGCATCAGCCCAGAGCTTGTCTGGAGGGAACGAACCCTTGGAAGTGTATAGTACTTAGGCTGGGTCCTGGGATGTACGGGTGCGCTCCCGCTGTGCTTGTGCACAGCCGTCAGAGCCCAAATCCTCCCAGATTTCCCTTTCCATAACCTTTCGCTCTTGAGTCACTTGTGGACCAGAGCTTTCCTTTCTAACTCCTGCTGCCGGGCAGCAGCGGGACTGCGCCTGTGTGCCTCCGGGCCCCATCCATCCTGCTGCATTTCGGCTTCCCAATTTACGAGAAAAAAAAAGGATGGGCTGTTTTACTATCCCACCCCTATGAGGTGTTTCTTGAGCTGCAGGAATGAAATATTCCGGGGGAAAAGCCGGATCCTTTCCTATGACTTCATGCAAGCTTCGCAGCCCCTGGGCCAAATAAATGCATTTACCGCTAGATGGCAATTGCTGCTCGTGGTTCCGGGACGGGGGCTCCAGCAGCCTGGGCTGTGCGGTGGATGAGGGGCTGCCAGCCCACCCCGGCTCCTCCCTCTGCCTCCGGCCCCAGGTGCTGTGGGTGCGCCGGGGGCAAGGCGCTGGAGGCTGCTGGGCTGGCAGCAGGGTGGGCTCAGCGCGCTGAGATCCCGCAGGCTCCTGGGCTGGTGAGTAGCTGAGAGATGGGTGCGTTGTTCAGGAGCTTGGCAGTGCAGGCTGGGCTCGGCTGCCTTGGCTCTCTCCCCAGGAGAGCCGGCTGGGGAAGCTCCGGTGGGAGCAGCACAGCTTGGGGAAGCCGAACCAGGTCTGACCCGGTGTAAACCTGTCTGATTTTACGGTCTGCTTCGTTGCGTTTTATATCCATGTGCAGAGCAACTCATGAGTGACTTGTCTTTTCCCAGCTCCTCCAGAGTGAGCGGAGCTTGTTCTACCGTAGTACAGAATGAAAAGTTTGTGGTGATGTTATTGTTGTATCTAGTAATGCCTTAACGTGAATTCCAGGAGGTTTGATTGTTATGGTAAAACTCTCTGTCTCCAGAGCTGGTTTTTCTGGGGCTCCTTGACTTCGATGCTCTGCTTTGCTGCTAAGGTTTAACAGCCTGAAATCCCATCTCAGACAGGTTTTCACTAGACTCCTGCCCTGTGCTGGGGACTTCCACAGCTCAAAGTGGGCTTTGTTGGATTTCCCCCACCTCTCAAATAGAATTCAATTGCTTGCCTCCAAGCAGTTGGGACAGCCTTGGTCGCAGGAGCAAAAATAGCCTCCTTGGTCTGTGGGGGAAATTGTCCCCTGCTCAGGCTGCATGCAATCTGTCAGGACAGCTTCAACTTGATTCTCTGCAATGCCTCAGCTCTCAGAAACCTCGGGGCATAGAATATAACAGGCAGAAAAGAAACAGAGCCTAAGAAATGCCAGGTGCTCTCCAAAGGAGTTCTTTAACTAATGACCCTTCTGCTTGGAAGCACCGCAGAGCCTGGGGATGGATGGCTGGGAGTCGGGAGCCCCACACAACTCAAGCATCTTGAAAGTGATGGGTGAATATTTTGGTGTGATGGGGTTGTGGTACTCAGGGTGAGAGCAGGAGGGACAAGGTTGAATGTTTATTTATGTCTAGAAACAAATAACGAAGCACTTGATGAATTTAATTAAGACAAAGAGGGTTATTTCTTCCTATCCTTGAAATAAGAGCAGTTCTGGCATGAATTATGGCTCCTCAAAGTGTGGGGCAGCCTTACACAGCAGCCTGGCTGAGGGATGCACTGGCTCCTGGAAATCATCAGGAGGCATTTCATAGCAGGGGTGTAGCTGGGCTCCGGTGAGCCCCAAGCCTCAGGTTGCTGCCATGGCTGTGTTCGGTTAAGCCCATAAGAAGCCACTGCATTTATCCGGCTGCTGAGCACTGGCATGAAATTTCTGCTAGGCTGGAAACCAGTGTTTTTTGATGCAGCCTCACACCCAAGGGAAGAGGGGAAAGCGCTATGGGAGGACTGCTGGCAGAATTGAAGCTATCCCGCACACATGCTGGCCACGCGACCCGCACACAAGCCGTGGGGAGCTTTCTCTTTGCCAAGTGGAGCATGTCCCAGCTTTCTGCCAGGCAGGCCTTGCACAGCCTTCAAAGGGAGTGGGGGTCTGGCAGCTCTGATGGGTCATTGGGTGACATGATGCGTTGCTGTAACGTTCAGATCTCCCCTGGTGAGTTAACGGTGTTGAGAATGCCAGAGACACAAACACCCTTGTGATTTATGAGCTGGGGATGGGGAAGTCAATCGGAAGGCCAGGGCAGAGATATCAGCTGTATAAGAAATATGGGAAGAATTCATCCCTAATCTAATCTCACCAAATTCCGCAGGGATGCAAGACAGGGATCATTTGTTCGGGTTCCTTAGGTTGAGAATTAAACAGGAAACCCCCAAGGATGTAAGTTGTTCTCCCAAATACCAATGTGCTTGTGCTTGGAGGCCGGCAAGGGGATGCCAAAGCCTGAGCCAGTTCAGCTGGCTAGATATGAGGCAATGCCAGGCTGCGGGGCTGCCAAGCAGCGCCCAGTTCAAGCACAGGGAGCAGGAGTCAAGCCTGAGGTCCTTGGCAGGACTCACTGCTAATGATGCTCTTTGCCAAGCCCTTGAGCCAGCGGGGCTGGCAGATACTACCATCGGTGAGGGTTTCTGGCTGCCTCACTCTCTGCTGCACTCCTGTGACACCCTCTCAGGGGCTGTTTACAGAGGGGATAAAGATTTATTGTAAACCTTAGCTCCTGGACTCTTAGAGCTGCCTCTTCCTCCAAGTTTGGTCTATCTCCACTCCAGCTGGGATTACAGCGAGAGGCAGCTTCAAGAGCACAGGGTAATTAGGTCTTTACAGGCACTGTACAGTTACAAACCTGCTGTTGAAAGCAAAGACATAGAGATTAGTCAGATGAGTAACACCCTTGCCCTGGGGGCAGCTGGGGATGGCTTTTGGATGGGGAACAAGGAGGCATACCTGGCCTTATCTGCCCTCTTTGTGGAGCCCTTCTCTGAGAAGAGGTTTGCTCAGGGGGACCTGCTCCATTCTGCTCGGGGTGGACAGGAGCTGCTGCAGAGGACAGGTTGCAGCAGGAGAGAGGGGAAAAGCAGTGGTACCTATCCTGGACTGAGTCTCAAGCTTTGGTCCTTTCCAGCCCCTGTGAGCCACCCATCACCTCCCCGCCTACTTCTCACTTCTGTCCTGTTCACAGGAGCCAGCTGTACCTTCTCCGACTCTTTTTGCCAGGGAGAACTGAAGCACAGAGTGGAAATATGGCCAGTGTAAGGTTGCAGAGCTCACAGTGCAAGAGGCCAAGTCATTCAGCCTCCCTAAAGACTGGATTAGCCCAAATCCCCGCCGTAAAACCCCAGTATCTACTTCTACCTAGATGCCAAGGAATGACAGTGATTTTGTGGTACCCAGGAGGAAGCAGTCCATGTTCCCAGCAGAGATAAGCCTTTGTTATTCCCCAATGTGGGCATATTTGGGCTCTGCTGTCTTCCTGCTCAGCAACCCCGTATGCTCCCCAGTCCACCCCCAGCTCTTCCATACCTGTAGACACATCACACACTCTCTGGGCCAGCACAGCCCAGCTCTGCCAGCAGGATGGCATGACAGGAAGCACAGTTGTGGCCAACATCACCCCCAGTAGACCTGGGAGCCTGCCCAGGATACAGTTTCCCTAGAACAATGCAGTTCACAAGCGCATGGCCATGCAGGGTTATTGTTCTCATCTCACACGCTGGCCAGCTGCCCTTTATTGTGTGCAGGAACTACTCTGCTTCTCCCACCATCGAGTTCAGGTTTATTTCCCCATTTTCCGGGAGAAGACCACTGATGTCACCTAATTTGGCCCGAGTACTTTGTAGTGTTGAAAAAAACCAACCAGGGTTTCGGTTTCAATCTGTCCATTGTCCACTGAGAGAAGAGCTGGTCTTCCCACGGTGTGAGCTCCCACACAGGTAGATGGTGACAGCTCTGCCACCGTATGCTGGAGCTACACACTCACTTGCACACAGGTGGTGGTAGAGTCAGGCTTAGTGCAGAGCTGTAGGAGGATGAACTGCTGTTTGGAGGAAGATAGGACACTTGGGGTCAATCCCTGCCCTGCTACAGTTCCAGTTTGGCCATGGGCAGGTCACTTAGTCCATTTGTGCCTCAGATCCACAGTGGAATAATGACAGCCATGGTGGCCTTCCACAGCAGGACACTGTGTAGATGAGTACATGAAGACACTGAGGGATCTGGAGCATCTCTCTGACGAGGAAAGGCTGAGAGCTGGGGCTGTTTAGCCTGGAGAAGAGCAGACTAAGAGGGGATCTGCTCAGCGCTGATCAATATCTGAAGGGCAGGGGTCAAGGGAATGGGGCCAGACTCTTTTCAGTGGTGCCCAGTGACAGGACAAGGGGCATTGGGCACAAACTAGAACACAGGGGGTTCCACGTGAACGTAAGGGAAAAGTTCTTTCCTGTGAGGGTGTCAGAGCCTGGCCCAGGCTGCCCAGAGAGGTTGTGGAGTCTCCTTCTCTGGAGAGATGCTAAACCCACCTGGATGTGATCTTGGGTGACCTGATCTAGGTGACTCTGCTTTAGCAGTGGGGTTGGACGAGATGATCCCCAGAGGCCCCTTCCAACCCTCACCATTCTGTGATTCTGTGAATGAGAGACCTTCCTGTGAAATAAGGGTTGGACAGGAAGGATGTGTCCTGAGACCAGCACCCTGGGCAAGGTACATGGTTGTGGCTGCTACTGGGCTGCACTGGCCAGCTGAGGATACAGGCACAGGGAGCCATGTGGTGAGGAGGCACCTCCACTTGTGACCACCTGCTGGGCTGGGTTATCTCTGTTTTGGCCAGGTAAATGAGTGCAACAAGGGGAGCTGTCTGCCTTAACGTGTGCTGCTGCAAGCCATCGCCCTGGTTCTCCTCACACAAATTCTCTGGCAGCTGACCATACTGCCTTGCCCTGACCCCTGACAGATATGCTTTCATCTTCAGCTCAGCCTGGAGCTGACCTAGTGTCTCCTGGGGAAGAATGAATGAGCTGCCAGCTGGGGTGAATGGCCTGGCGCCCATCCGCAGTGTCTCTGCTGGTCACTGATCCTTGGAAATACCCTGCAACAGTGGCTGCAGCCAGGCCAGGTCCAGCACTCCTTCCTCTAGACAACTCCCTTTGCCACAGCAGAGCTGCTGGAGTGGGGACTGCGAGGTTGCTCAGCCACTCGGGAGCTCAGCGCCAGGCAAAGACATGTCCCCTGGCTCCCTGAGCAGCATGCTGGAGCAAAGGGCAGCCTGTTGAGGAGGCTGCTGGAGTGTGGAGCTCTGCAGGGGTCCAAGGCTTGCGAGCCAGAGTTTACCGAGCAATCCAGGCTGTGATTGTCGAGGATCTCAGCCAAGAGGCCCTGAGAAGAAGCAGATAACAGTGCAGGCACCCTCCGTCCTCATTAAAATACTTTCTCCAGCAAAGCCCCCCACGCCTGCCCAGTCTGTTCCAATTAGCTGGGAGAGCAGAGAGCAGGGCTCCTGTTGATGAAAGGAAAACACTGGAGAGCTTTTAAGTGTCAAGGGGGGCGGGTGGCCCTGGCTGGGACAGAGAGAGGCCCTGGGAGAGTGACCAGCAGCCGTGTCACTGGCTGGTAATGGTGAAGCAGATGTGTCAGGTCACTGAGTAGTGGAGCAGGTGCTTCACAGCCAACTCCAGCCTGGAATGGCCCTGGGCTTATAGCTGGGGAGACGCGGCAGAGCCAACAGCTCTCTGATAGGTGCTGAGCACCCCTGCCCAATAGATCTGGAGATAGGAAGCAGTAATCCCACTGTGAATGAAGAAAATACATGTTAAAAAATGTGCAGGTTTGCTAAAAAATGCTCTGGCAGCTTAAGATGGCAATAGACTTTGGCTTGGGAGGGCTGGAAAAGACTCCAGCCAGCCTGCCCAGGGAGCAGGCACACTTCTGTGCTCCCCAGGGCTGCCTCTCTCATGAGCCACCCCTGGGGATGGAGCCCTTGGCTCTCTGCTGGGATACTTCAGAGAGGTCCCCTAGGATGTTGGCACATGCCCATCAGGACACTGACCAAGCCCACTTCTTTTCCAGGGGCCACCAAAAGGACCAGCAGCCCATGGCATGAGGTAATGTCTGAGCCTGCTCAGGTTTGAGCTGGTGACCCAGAGCTGGCAAGCTCTGTGTGAAAACAGAAGGGCAATGAAGCTGGTGAAGGGTCTAGAGTACAAGTCTTGTGAGGAGCGGCTGAGGGACCTGGGGTTGTTTAGCCTGGAGAAAAGGAGGCTCAGAGGAGACCTTCTCACTCTCCACAGCTCCCTGACAGGAGGCTGGAGTGAGGTGAGGATCACTCTGTTCTCCCAAGGAACAAGAGACAGGGCTAGAGGAAATGGCCTCAAGTTGCACCAGGGGAGGTTTAGGTCGGACATTAGGAAAAAATTATCTTCCCCAAAAGGGTGGTCAAGCCCTGGACCAGGCTGCCCAGGGCAGTGGTGGAGTCCCCATCCCTGGAGGGATTTAAAAGCCATGTAGATGTAGTGCTGAGGGACATGGTTTTGTGGTAACTGGGCAGTGCTGGGTTAACGATTGGACTCAATAATCTTAAGGGTCTTTTCCAACTTAAACAATTCTATGAAGACCCTGAATGTCACTCAACCTCTCTCCCCAGCATAGGCTTTTCAGCCAGCCCTGGGACAAGAAGCATTAGCAAACCAGTCCCTGGCTACAGTCCATGCTGACTACTGGCCTTGGAACTCCTGCCAGGTTTTAGCACGCGCATGGTTCACCCAGACCCAGTCTGGAACATCCAAAGCCCAGAAAACAGCTCCTGAGAGGGGCTGAGCTCTCCCAGCCTCCTGAGGGCCGTATGGAATGTCAGGCCATGTGGTGGACAGGTGACAAGGGTGGGTTTCAGCTGGAGGGCAGCATCATGGTATAAATGGCTCCGAGGAATGTGACGATGCCTCTGGGGACTCCTGAGGCTTTAGGGAGCTGGCCTGGCAGCAGAGCGGGCAGCAAGGAACCTCTTCGCTACCTTATTTGGGTACTTCTTCTCTGACAGAACATCAGAGGGTGGCAAACCTTTTCCCAAAGGTTAAAGAATTTTAAGCTTCTCAATTCCATGAGGAGGCAGGTTGGGGGTTTAATATGCCAAGTCACTCAAGAGTTTACTACACTGAGTTAATCTTGAATTTAATACACCAAGTCAACCCTGGCTGGGCCAAGATGATGCGGGTGGCTGCTGCACAGCATGAAGTGAGATAAAATTGCTCCAAACTTGTCCCACCTCCCTGACCCTCCACTGTATCTGGGGAGGAGCCCAGCCTTCTTCCTTCGACTTTGCCTCTGTGCCACTCACTGCCAGCTGGCATCCTGGTGGTGTTTGCCTGCTCCGGGAGCCCTGACCTGGGCAGCATCCCACAGCCAATTGCCTGAGCTGGGGCTTGGCAGCAGAACCCTGGCACTGCTCTGTGCTGCAAGCATGTAAGCCATGAACTGGGGTGGGGAAACTCAGTGCTGGCATGGCAAGGAGATGGACAGAGGGTGCGCAGAGTCCCAAGATGTCTCTGCCTGCCTAGGCTTCCCCTGAGGGGTATTTGCACAGACGCAGCAGTCCAGTGGCACTGGGGGCTGCCTGTGCTCTGGCAGCATTTTAGATGAGAGGGGACTCACAAGGTGCAATTGCGTCGCATCTCTGTCTGGCTTTCTCTGCACATTGGACTTGCTGCCTCCCTGGTGCTGGATGCCCTTGGTGCAAATTAGACGGAGGAACCACAGAGGTTACTCGACTGGCACTATCTAGCCCAAGCAGCGCAGTCAGGAGCACAAAAAGCCCTGTGGGACCTGCTCCCTGAAAGCATGGGCTAATCCAGCCCATTGCCATGCCATGAGGGATGCCGGATGCTGGGCCACCTTCCCAGCCCCATGCCTGAGAGCTAAACCAGAGCAGGCTTCACCTCTCTCTCTCAGTAGCCAGGGAAAGGTAGGGGCTGAGCCAGCAGCCCTCTGAGAAAGGGATTAGCAGGATGTTAAGTGAAGCCAGTTCCTTCTTCCTTCATAAACAGTTAAGAATATCCTGGCTAGCCTTGGGCTTGAGTAATTCCCCATTTGCTTTCAAAAGTTGTGGTCCCAACTGAAGTGTGCCTTAAGCTTCAGGGAGACAAGCACCATTAGAGGAGATGTTGTATTTGCCCTTCCGAACCTAAAGGTTTGCCCCTCCCTAAAGATAAGGAGCTGAGCCTGGCTCCCACCTACTAAAGCCCAATGCAGAGAGAAAGCTCCTGTCTGCACAGAGGCAGTGGCAGCTGGGATCTGCCAGACTCTGGGGCACTGCTGATGGAGGGTTCACAGCCTGGGGTGGACACTGCTTTGTCCCTGCAACAGGGGAGGAGGAAAACCAGCTGCAGAGGCTATGGTCCGTGTCTGTGTGGCAGCACAGCTGGTGCGTGCTTAACGTGACACACCAGGTCTCAGGGACCAGGAATGCTTGCACATCAGCACACATCAGAAGTAAAACAGGAGAAAAGCACTCATGCTCTGAAGTGTCACCACAGGCAGTGAAGTCCCCCTGATACCCTTGAGGCCACAGAGCTGTCCCTGCCCCACTGCCATTATCACCAGGTACCCATCAGCAAGGAGCCCTCCTGCCTGGCAGGAGTGATGTGCCAGCAGCAGCTGGGACTCGTTCCTCCTTGCTCACAGCACTTGGCACATTCCGGCAGCGGTGGTTGGCAAGGAAGGATGATCTGGGCCTAATTGTGATCGTGGGAGGCAGGAGTGTAGGAGGCTGTCGGGAGATGTCCTGACTGGAAGGGAGCCCGCTGGCCAGCCTTGCCAAGTGGTGGTGGAGAAAAGCAGGCGAAGCTTGAGCAGCCTCTATTGAACAAAAATCGGCTCCCCTTCTATCCTTTGGGGTTCTGTGGGGGCATGTGTGACCTGTGTTGCTGAGGGATTCATTGAAACCCTGTCATTTCACAGGGTACGCTGTGACACCTTGGTGCTGCTCGAGCTCTGTCACTGGCTTTTGTGGCCCCCAGCTTGGGTCATGCTGTAGGAGCATCCCACAGTTCCGTCCCTGTCCTACAAGCAGCTCAGCACCACAGGCTTTCCCAGCCTGGCCAGGCAGCTCTGGGGGAAGTCAGGGAGGGACCTAAGGACCCACCCCGGTGGTTTTGTCCTCCTGGTTGGAGAAGGACAACAGCTGCCTCCCCCTGCAGCTGCTGGGGTATCCATCATCCTGCACGGGCTGGAGAGGAGCAATCAAAACTGTGGGCTGAGAAGGGAGGATTTCTGTGACTGTGTGGGTTGGAAGGGGGTCACACAGTGCTTCAGGAAGAGGGACAGCCACGGGCAGGGGTGCACCCCAAGATACATGACCAACAGCTCCAGCTGTGCACACTTCCTGTACATGTGGCCCTGCATTCACACAGCACAGACCATGCAACGTGCACCCAACTAACCTGCAGATGTGGGTGCAGGGATGGGCACCCAGCTTAGCTGTGGGAAGGCGCAGGAGAGGAGGAGACTCCCTGATGGCAGGACACGGCTGTCCTGTCTGCTGGACCTCCTTGCCTGGCTTTGCCCCTCAGTTTCTTTGCCAGGGTGAGACCCTTTTCTCCGAAAAGTAGCTAAAAGATACCTGCTCTCCCAAGCTGAGAGGAGACCACTTGCACCCAGGGCTTCTGCAGAAGGAGGCAGGACAGTCTCAAGAGCATGGGGCTCAGGTCTGGGAAGCAGGGCTTAGCTGCTCAGGAGCCTCCAGCAGCAGCAGCCCCGTGGTGGGGGGCTCAGCTTCCAGAGTCCCAGTCAGCACCAGCGCAGTGTTTCTGTGCCCCCCCGGGGAAGATGACTGCAGCTGAATGCTGACATGGGCTGCAGCCCCTCTCCTCCCCCTGCTCCTCTCCCTTGAGGTACCCCAGCTGCTGGGAGCCAGCGTTTCACCCCCTGCCCACAGCCAGCCCCGCAGTGTAACTGAAGAAGGCACTAGGCTGCAAATGTCGTGTGGGGATTAGCTGGGACACAATCGGGGCCTGTGGAAGCAGTGGAGCACATGGCGGGCGGACGCACGGGCGGCTGCTGTTAGTGCCACAGGGTCACTGAAGAGCTTGAGTTCGGCATGCTCTTCCCTCTTGGGAGATAATCTGTAGCCTGATAAATCCACTGCCAAGGCCCTTCCCCCTCTGAAATTTGGACTGTTTTACACTATTCATGGCATCACAGCAAACAGGCGTTGTCGGGAGGAAACTGGTGCTTTCATGGATTAATGATTCCCTCTCACACCCACAAGTCTCAAACTGGAGGGACTTGCCTTTTTCTTGTGCTGCTCAGGCTCTGGCAAGACCTTCTAAAGGACTTTGCCTCCAAAGGAAAAAGTCAGCACCATGCCATGAAACGGTGACTCTAGATGACAACCCAAAGCCTTAAACCTGTTGGTTCTGTAGGTCACTGGTGGAAGGGAAAAGACGGGAAGGCACAGGGTGACTGCTGGCCCTGGGGCATTGATGGACTGCTGGCACAAATTCAGCCCAGTGCCATGGTGTCACCACACTTGCCACCTACACTAAGGCCCTCTTGGTGACTGCTAGCTCCCTGAAACAGAGCTGCCATCACCCACATCCTCCCCCACCCAGCCGCTGTGGTGCCCAGAGGACGAAGTCTTAACCTCCAGACGTCCCCTCGCCCAGCAGCCTGCCCTCATCGGCACTTCCCTCTCCAAACTGAGATAGAAATAGTTGCCGCTCTGGACAGTTGATTATTTAAAGCTGTCGGGAATGTTTAATTTAACCCTGGATTCATCATCCGCAGCTTGTTTCCATCCACTAGACACCCGTGCTCCCCTTCTCAGTGTAAACTCTGCTTCTGCTGAGCTCTTTACCTCCATGCAGATTTGGGAAGAGGTTTACAGGCAGGGGACGTGACCCTGCTGTGTGTTTCCCCCAATGTCCCCACTCTGACGGGCACAGCAAAGGATGATCCTGCACCAGGGACTGCAGGCACAGTGGGCTAGGAGCTGCTGCTGGGATTTTAGCTGTGCGTCAGGAGACAGATGTGCCAAGTCCCTCAGCCCTGCCTGGGCACAATGGTGAGGAGCCCCTAAGTCTTGGTGAAGGAATAACATCTAGGGGAAGCCACTCTTACTGGGAGTTATCCTCCAACAGTTTTTTTCTTTGCTTGTGCACTTTGAGCCCCTCCAGCAAGATCCTCACTTTTTCTGACCCTGTACCATCTCTCCCAGGGCTCTGAGTTCCTCCCATGTGTAACCGCAGCTCCTGCCACCATCAAACTTGCCTTTGGCATCCCCAGGATGAGGAGACCAAGTGCTGGTATAGTGTGTGTGTGTATATATATATATGGGAGCGTGCACACCTGCCCCCTGCCCCAGACCCTGCTGCAGGCATGCGAAGCATCCCCAGAGCTGGCCCCGCAGCCATGTGTGAGCGTGTCCCCAAGGCAGGACCAGTGTCCTGCCTGCCATCCACAGAATCCTGACCCACCCTGGCATCCTCTGGAGCTCTGGGTCACGAAAAGTTCCTCCCAGGGCTGGCTTAGCCCAAACCTAAGCCTAGCACAGTCCCTGCTCCATTTATAGAAAACTGCAATTAGAGGCCAGCATTTTCCTGAGTCCTCCAGCAACCAAATGCACATTGGCAAAGAAAAATAGAATCCCTGTCAAATCCCAGGCCCGTCCTTGTGCTGACCCCCAGGATAGCTGTGCTTGTTCAGGGCATGGCTGCGGGTCAGGAGGACAGGTCTGGGAGACTCTGCTGCAGGCAGAGCACAGGGAAGAGCTGAAATTGCTGGAGCATCCCTGGCACAGGAAAGCTGCTGGGAGGGTGCTTGTGGGGGAAGCAAGGGCAGCACTGTCGGTTAGCAGGTCCCCAGCATGACTGGTGGGTTCCTACCTGGGAACCTCCCTTCTCCACAACGAATGTGTCAAGCAATGAGCAATGTAAACCTAGCTAAGCCCATCATGTTTGTGTTTGGTTTTTTTTTTTCCCTACGAAGTGGTTGACCTGTTGAAAAGTCTGCCCAGAAAAGGGGTAGATATGTCAAGAAAACAACCCCAAACTAGAGAAAAGCGGCATAGCCACCACCTCGAGGTCACATCCAGATCCCAGGGTGGTGCCAGGTCTTCTGGGATGGGGAAGGCTCTGGAGCACAGCAGGTTGTGCTGGCCAGAGTGAGAGCAAGGCAGCAGTGAGAACAGGGAATGGGTAGGAGAGGAGCTGTGCTGAGGGGCTGCTGCCTATTTTCTATCCGCTGGGAGGAGAGAAAACCAAACTCACGCAAAACCTCCTCCTGAAGCAGAGCTGAGTGCTCCTTCTTGTGGAAGGCAGAGCCCAAAACAGTTGGAAAGGCTTGGCTGCACCATCCCTCCCACGTCCCTTCGCCAGGTCGGCAGAAATCCACTGCTCCTTGTGCCAAGAGCCTCTGGCCAGGAGAGAGCCCAGAAGGTCATTTCAAATCTTTCAGCTATGGGACTGGAAGAATTTAATGTGCAGCAAGAGGGGGAATTAGTCAGAGCTGCCATTTAGAGACCGGGACATTTATAAGCAGAGAAAAAGCACCTAAATTGCCTGAATTAATTGCTGAGAGCTGGTGGGCCAGCCCAGCTCTCCGCGGGAGGTATGGGAGCTGGTGAACAAGGCTGTGAAACCCTGCACACCTCTGAGCGGGTGTAAATTCCAGCTTGCAGCATCCCGGAGCCAAGGGATGCTGGTGGCCTCAGAGAGGCCAGGCAATTTGCAGAGCTGCCAGCCAGAGCGATGCATCATGTACACACACAGCCACAGCCAATGCTGAAGGGATCACAAAAGTGGCATTTATGGGCAGAGCTCCAAAACATTAATTGACCCTTGAGTAAAAGGGACAAGATTTAACCCCAAGCTGAGATAAGATTAATATGAGATGAATATCGGCCAGGCTCTGGCCAAGCTCTGGGTTCTGAGCAGATATTTAGTGGAGGATGCCCAAGCTCTGGGAGCCTGTTGGAGTGTGTACTAGTCTCTAATCACACATCGCTTCTTCCCTCAGGTCAGTCACCTCCAGGATGTTCAAATCCAAGTGCTCCTCCGTACCATATGCCATGGTCACGCTGGCATCACACCGCACACCTCCCCTAGGCAGGCTGTAATAGCTGGTCTTGCAAAGTCCTTGGAAGTGAAATGTGCTGGAGCTCCCAGGTGGCAGATGGAGCAGCCAGTGAGCTGGTCTCCCAGCTACAACTGCCTTTCCCCTACTCAAACCGGCCCTGTGAGCACCAGCTGCTCTGCCACCTCCTGGAGGTGGAGGGTTCAGGCTGTGCCTGCAGGGGCTGATGGCCATGGAGATGTTGGATGGGGCTTTGAGCAACCTCATCTAGTGAAGGCATTCCTGCCCATGGCTGGGGGGCTTGGAACTAGATGATCTTTAAGGTCCCTTCCAACTCAAACCATTCCATCATTCTGTGTTCAGAAATTCTCCTCACCTTACCAGAACCATTGATGACTGCTGAGGCTGTGAGGACAGCCCAGGCAGTAAGGTGCCCACACCCCTGGGCCCTGCTTTCCCTCCCAGCCCAGCTAGTTTGGCTGCACAAGCTCCTCAAGACAAGCCCCATGTCCCCCTGAGCCCTTGTTCCGCAGGAAGGGTGGGCCCTGGCCCATGGCAGCCCACAGGTGCTCTGCTCAGATAAACACTGGCGAGGCGGGTGCTGCAGGGTCCCCTGCTTCTGCCTTGCCACCCCAGCCCCACGCACCAAGCTCACTGGGGCTGTGACCTCCCCTCGCAGCAGGTTTCCCTGCTGCTCTGGCTCATTTTGCAGTACTGGGAGCGTGTGAGGGGCTGGCCACTTGCTCTTGGTGGCTGCTCTCCACCAGGTAGTGGGCCTGACATCTTCTGGGGGACAAGCTGCCTGCAGACCTGCTGAGCTGCCACTCACTATCCCTCGAGCACCCTTCCCAGCCATGGGCTGACAGGATGGGGGTCCCAAAGCCCATGGTGGTGCAGCCTTCCCCCTTTTCTGCTTGCAGCTGGCAGTGGAGGTGGCATCTCAACGCTGGACCATGATGCTGTAAGGGCAAACTGCCCTCTCCCTGATGCCAAGTGCCAGAATGCCCCTCGCCGCACTTCTCCTCTGCCTCCTCCTGCAACAGCCAGGCAGCAGCAAGGCATGGAAGCAGCACGCCCCGCGCCTTCGCCTCGCCTACAAAGGTAAGAGTGGGTTTCCTTGGGGTCTACACCTTGCCTGGGAGAGCTGGGAGTGTCCTGCAGGCAGGGAGCGAAGGGGGCAGCCAGGACTTGAAGGAGGCAAGCAGTAGCCCCGCAGTTGTGGCTGCAACATCTCCACACCTTGGGCTCTCAGGATGTTTCACAGATGCAGCTCCAAGAACAGCCCATGAGGATGCTGCACTGGTACTGCTGAATCAGAGAAAGGGGCTGAGCAGGGAGCACCCTGCCCTAGTCCAGCACAACACTGGGAACAGAAGGGATGTCTTCTTCTGCTCGGACTCTCTCTGGGCACCTTACGGTGTCCTGGGCTAGAGCTGGCCTGGGCAGCCCCAGCAGAATGGCCCCTGTCTTCACACTCACAGTGCAGTGGGGACACCAAACTCCAGGCAGTGCTGCTGGCCCCTTGCCCTGCATCCCACCAGCACAGGCCTGCCCCAGCCCAGCCCTTCTGCCTTTACCCTTCCTTTCCTGCTGAGGAGAGACTGATCTGCTGTGCAGGTCACTTCCCTTCCCCCTGTGTCTGTCCTGTCTGTTTAGATTAGGAGCTCTTCAGGGGAGGCCGTTTGCTCTTCTTGTGCCTGATGCAAAGTGAGACCTGCTTCCCGTGAGCTGGAGATGCAACGCGAGCAGACTGACCAGTAACACAGTACGCAGCCCAGCAGAGAAGTGCGAAAAGGGAGTCTCTAGAGAAAGGGTCTCTGCAGGGGAAGGACCTGAGCAGTCAGTGCAGAGCCCTGCTAGCCTGGCAGCTGGTCACCCTGCCATGGACCTGCAGCATGGACTTGGCCAGTTTACCTGCTTTCAGCTTCTCCTATGTGAAAAAGTGCAAGGTGCTTTGAAGGATGGGCAGCTTAGCACATCCCCAGTGCTGCCCTGGATGTGCCAGTTGGCAGGGCTCAACCAGCCCTTCTCCACACCAGTGCAGCTTCCCATGGGCATTGCTCTCAAGCTCTGGGGCCATTCTCTTGGCCTGCTCCATCACTCTGAGCAGCTGCTCTCCATGCAGCAAGGTGGAAGATGTCCTCAGCTTGTGGTTGGAAAGGTCTGGACCTCCCAGGGACACAGGATATCCCTGTGGGAAGATGGTCTTGCTGATAGCCCAGCTCAGAAACCTGGTGCAGGGTCTGCCTTTCCTTGGAGCTGGAGAAGGCAGAACAAGGCTGCTGGGGCAGCAGAAGCACAGAGGAACTGCTGACTTCAAAGCCCCACAGTGTGCTGGGGCCAGACATGCCAAAAGCTCTCTTGTCTTGGGCAGAGGCAGAAGAGGAAGCTCCCAGCATCAGGAGGGCTCAAGGACAATGTGAACAATGGCAGGGGATGTGACTCATGGACAGCAATGGGGCAGGTTCAAGGACACAATGCCTTGAGAAGTTTAGGCTTAAAAAACCCTAGGAAAAAAAAAAAAACTAAAAGGAGGCCTTTGAGAGTCCATCTATGGGATCAGCCCTGTCCTTAGATCCCAGCATGGGGGAGGCAGCCTGAGCCCTCGGAGGAGTGGGGGAGAAGATGTAAGCAGGCTTTCAAGAAGGAAATGACAGCACCAAAGGCTGGGAGAGCAAAGGAAGGATGGGGCACAGGGCACGGCGCCAGGAACAACAGCAGTGGCTCCTACCCTGCCAAGGAGGTGAAGAGGAGGTTTATTATAGCACGCCTGCAATGACGGCTGTGCAAGAGGCAGTGTCCGGGTGAGCTGGGTCAGGTTGGCTCAGGCCAGACGCTGCCCGGAGCTGAGCCTCTTTTCTGAGGCCATGTGGCGGTGCCAAAACAACAGCACGCCTCCCAGCTCCTCTTACAGTAACAACCCAGGGCAGGCACAGCTAAGAGTTGCCAAACGGGTCTTCTGCCAGCCTTTGCCCTGCAGCCAGCTCAGCCGGGCAGGACCCAGAAGCCGTCACCACATGCTCAGGAGTGCGGGAGGCCGGTGGCTCTCTGGTTATCAGCACCAAAGGCTGCACGGGCACGTCTCTTATCAGCCAACGGCAAGTGAGGGGCTGGAGCCTGATTTAGTGCCAAGCTTTCCCTGGGCTTCAGGGATCTCCTCCGTGGTGTGCTCTGCCTGACAGCTGGGGGAAGGGGAGACGACAGCCCTCCAACACAGCCGGGCTGTGACCCCAGGAAGCCCAGGGTCACCCTGCACTGAGGATGCTGTAGCTAAGGGGCAGGCAGAGGTTATGGATGGGACAAGATGGTCCCAACAATAAAGAAAAACACCGTGGCCTTGGGAGATAATGTACACAAAGGAGAGGATGTTTCTCTGGGCTCACCCATCGTTTTAGCCACCACACAGCTGCAGCAGAGACCCCCTGGGTTCCCTGCCTTGAGGGCTGGGGTTTGGACGAGATGCTGTGTGCCTATAGCTGGACTGAGGGCAAGAAGAGGCCAGTTTGCACGCAGCACCTTCCTGCATACAGGGTCTAGATCCACAGCACTTCTTGTCCCCTTGGTGAGGGAGCAGAACCATGCCATGGAACCTGGCTCAGACTCTCATGGTCATTAACCCTGCCAGAGGTCTCACGGTGCAAGCACAGGGCACTGAGTCCTCCGTGCGTCCTCCTATCATGGCAGCAGGGAGGGCTCCTACATTGCCCTGTCTGACTTTGTCCTCAGACGGAGCTGAGGCAGGTCAGAGCAGGACCAGGGAATGACATTCACCTGAACCAGCCTTGTGCCCACACCACTTAATTCCACCCATGTACTGGGTGAACCTTAGACATTCCTTCCCACCCCAACCCAACTCCTGAGTGCCCTGCCTGACATTTCCCCCTGGATCAGGCTGGTCCCAGGAGTGCTGGCAGACACAGAAGGGTGGATGATGCACAGAAGCCCACTGGGGACCCAGTCATGACAATGGCCCACAGTCAGGGACAGGAATTCAGCTGTTAATCCCATTCAGCTGGTGGGAAATGACTTGGAAATCTGCTCCCCCCATATCCACAACACCCAGAGGAGAGCCCTTGGGCACACCAGGGTAGAGGGGAGAGAAGCAGGGCTGTGCACAAGCTTTTGGGGAGCAGGAAGAGGGTCAAGGGCTCCCTGACACAGCTGGGAGCAGTTCCTGGCCAAGGCGGATTTGTGCCCCGCAGTAACTGGAGCTCTGACCCTGGAGGAAGGGAAGAAGGAAATGCTAGCTGGGAGCAAGCCTGGTGTGGATCCGGGCAGGGACCCTGCCTGCTGCCTGTGGCCCAGCAGGTCCTTCCCCTGCAGAGATGAGCGACGTCAGTGGCATTTCCAGCTCGGAGGCACTGGCCCTATTTGCCCTCTGCCCTGGAAATGGTGTGGAAGGAAGATAGACGCAACCTCCTGGGTCAGCAGGTCCCCTTTGAATGGAGCCGTGCCCGTGCCCACGTACACCCTACGTGCGCCCATCCGCCCGCGGTCCCAGCCACTCCACTGGGACCCCTTGATCACTTCTCTCCCTCAGTTCCTGACACCCTGCTTCAAGCCACATGACTTCAGATAATTTTTCAGCCTGGGTCTTGCAGATCACCTCAGGTTTCCAGCCGCACTCCATCTCCCTCCAGCAGCATCCCATCATCTCCCCACAGCCTTATTTTTGCACCTTTCCCTGCTCGGCACCGAAGCCAGGAGCAGCCTTGCCTGTGTAGCCAGACTTCACTCCATTCCTAGCCGGTCTGCCACTGTTGACGAGGAAAGCGATGCAATGTGATTTCTGGAAGCTCTAAGGCCCACCTCAGTGCCGGTCTCCCCGCCTTGACCCCTGGGAGCAGGCGCTGGCTGCAGTGGCAGCTGCGGCGCTCCCAGCAGCAGCCTGGCGGATGCTTGCCCAGACAGCCAGCCCCTAAACCTGGCGCTGCACATCACCGACCCATGTGGGCCCTGGGGATGTTGTTTCAGGAGCATTTAACCAAGAGACAAGACCTTATTGTCCCTCTTGCACACTCACATGTCTGCAACTGTGCCGGAGAGCCCGTGCTGGCCGGAACAGCAGAGCCTTTCCTGCTGCCCTGTCTCTGTTCCTCATGAAACATGCTGGGTCCAGGGCACACTTTTGCCCTTGGCAAGGTGGCTCTTCCCTCCAGCAGTGCCAAAGGGGTGTTCATAAGAGCCCTTTTCCAGAGGCAGGCTAACACTGAATTTAGGCTGTTTTAAGGACATCGAAGGGACTCATAGCAACCTGCTCTAGTTGCAGATGTCCCTGCTCGCTGCTGGGGGGTTGGACTAGATGAACTTTAAAGGCCCCTTCCAACCCAAACCATTCTGTGACTCTACGGTTCTATGAAATGTGGGGTGGTGGATGCAGGGTCAGAGTGGCACCCAGGACACAGCTGGACACTGGCACCCAGGACACTTCCTTTGAACCTCCTTAGGCCAGGGACGGGCCATACATCTGTCTGTCCCGGTGCACCCATCCCTGTGTGGGGGGTAAAGCCCAGCAGACACTTTGCAGAGTAGAACACTTGGAGTGGCTGGTGAGGAGAGGTGTCCAGGCTGGACTATGGTGGCTGTGTCTCCATACAGTCTCTGCTTGCAGGGATGCTTTGACCCAGGAAATAGCCAAAGCATTTTTTTATGTACACTCTCTTGATCTGAAGCCCAGGAAAAACATGCTGGGACTTGTAGCAAGCAAGTCTTCTCCATTGTCAGCCCTCTCCCCACAATTTTGGGGTGTGGAGGCTTTGGGGTTCCAAGAATGCCTCTGAAAGGCAGGCTGGAAGCAGAACAACCTGGGCTCCTTGGGCTGGACCACTGTCTTATCCCACACCCTGCAAACCAGCCCAGCCCATCCCAGGGCAAGGTGGGGTGGTTTTCCCCTTTGTGGGGGTACTGCACTGTTTCCTCTAGGTAGGCTCATGGCAGGAGGCTTCATCATGAGCTTTGGGGCACAGAGGGTGGTGGTTTTCTGCTAAGGCAGTGGCAAGAGGGTTGTATTCCCTTGGGGCAGAGATGGGTAGCCAGAGCTGTCCTGGAGAGGGGGAGCACAAGGCCTCTGGCTGCTCACTGTGTCCCTCATGGATGGGTTTCTTTTTCTTCTACCTTGTGCTCTGCAGATCTGCTGAAATCCAACAGCTCTCGCCTTTTGCTGGCCACAGGGGACAGGATGGATTTCCAAGCCCTCTTGGTGGATGAAGACAGGGCCTGGCTGATGGTGGGAGCAAAAAACCACATCTTCCTGCTCCACCTGGACCATCCCAGCAGAGAGCCTGAGAAGGTCAGTGCTGGCAGGAGGGTGGGAGTATGATCCTGGCCAGGCTTGTCTCTTCCTGCCCGGGAGCCGCTCCTTGTTCCAGTGCCGGGGTGTGGAGGTGGATGTGCTCTGAACTGGGATCTAACATCACCAGGGACACATTTATACCAGGATGTCTCAATCAGTGGGGTCAACCCATCCCTGGCAGTGTTGAGTCCCACTGGGACAGGCCAACGCCGGGGAGGGACAGGGCAGCTTGGCCAGGAGAGGAGACCTGGGTGGACCTCGGGCATGGGTGGAAGGGTAGTGCCCAGAGTCCTGCCATCACAACCTAGTCCCTGCTGCTGCTGCCAGAGCTACCACCACTCCAGCAGCAAGTTCGTTAATGTCATCCCAAGACATCCTGCTGGCGGGGTGTGCAGCTCAAGCCCAACAAAAGGAAAGCCCATCAAGGCTCTGCAGCCTGGTGTTCCCACGGGCCAGGATCCAGGACAGCCTGCCCAGTGGCTGGGTGTGCCGTGGCCCACCCAGGCTCTGTCCTCAGGCCAGATTTGCTCTGAGCCTATCTGGCAGGCTGCCTGCTGAGCCAGGGCCTGGGGATCCAAGGGGGCGTCAGACCCATTGCAGAGCAGCCCCACGTCCTCAGCAAGCCTGGCAGTGCCTTCTGGCTAAGCCTCTTCCCATCGATGCCCATGGGAGGCAGCCAACCCAGGTAGGTCAAGGAAAGCAGGGGCTGCATCAGAGGGGTCTCTGTGTTGCAGATTTTCTGGCCAGCCTCCAGGGAGCAGGTTGAGCATTGCCAGCTGGCGGGGAAGAATGTGGAGGTAAGCAGAGCTGGCAGCTCCCAGCTTACCGCCTTTTGTAGTTTGTCGTGGATGTTAAACACCCACATCATCCCAAAAGGGAGTGTGGTGTCCCTGAGATGAGGGTGTTGAGCCAGTCAGAGTTAAGCTCACCCTGCCAGCTGCTGGGGCAGGACCTGGCCAGGCTCCCGCATCCCAAGCGGGCACACCGTGGGCCTGGTCATGAATGCCCAGACCTGGGCTCAGCCCACTAACAAACATCTCACCTTGAGCAGACAGAGTGTGCCAACTTCATCCGCCTCCTTCAGCCCTTCAACAGGAGCCACGTGTTTGCCTGTGGGACCGGCTCCTACCAGCCTGTTTGTGCCTTCATCCAACTGGGAGCCAGGGGGAAGGTGAGGGACACCCTGGCCACCCATGTCCCCATTGCAGAAGGTGGCAAGAGACCCCTCAGCATGTCCGCATCCTCTTCCCAGGGAGTGGTGGGGAGAGGGAGCCCTGAAGCTTGGGGAGAGGCATGTGGTGAGAAGCAGCCCTGGATTGGCAGTGCCAGGGTGCCCTGTGGGGACAGGACCTGGTCCTGGCAGCCCCCTCAAGGGACCTGCTCACTGCAGAGAAGAATACACTGACCTCATTCCCACTCTTCTCCACATGCCCAACTTGTTTCCAGCCTCCCATTGTGCTGACATCTCCCCTTTGGCTCTGGCAGGGTCCTGGGGCTCCCCCCATGCGGTTGGTGACCCACTCCTTGGAATCAGGGAGAGGACGGTGCCCATACAGCCCCCATGAACCCTTCACGGGACTCCTTGTCGGTAAGAGGGAGGAGGGAGCAGAGAGCAGAGGCAATGCTGGAAGGTGGGAGCACTGGGAATAGTCTGTGCTGGGAGGAGATGGTAGCTGTGCCCGTGCCCCTGCTCTGCTGCACATGGCTGTGGTCCTGGGCTGGTGCCTGAGCAGATGCGAGAGAGAGGAGTTATCCCACAGAGCCAGGCCCTGCCCCAGCTCCCCCTGACCTGCACAGAATGGCAAATGCAGGGTGCAGACCAAGCGGCACGCACATGGGATGTGCGGTGTCACCAGCCTGCCTGCCTCGTACTGGCACCGTGTAATGGCTGGGTGTGTTGGGGACTAGAAGCTGTGCAGAGTCATGGGTCTGGAGGAGGCTCCCAGCCAAGCTGTACCACCTCCACTATGCTCAAGCCTCCGAGGACACAGGGGCTGCTGCCAGGATACCTCCAGCAGTGGCTCCCCAACCCACCCATGCTCTCTCTGACCCTGCAGATGGGGAGCTCTATTCAGGCACATCCAGTGACTTCATGGGCAGCAGTGCTGCCTTCTTCCGGACCTGGGTCCATGGGGCTGAGCAGAGCTATGTTCGAACAGAGCAGAACCAGGACCACTGGCTACATGGTAGGAATAGGGGGTACTCATGGGGCACAGGGGACTCTCCTGCCTGCTGGGGAGAGGCTGAGACCAGCACTGGGTTCAGCACGCAGTGGCCTGGCCTGCTTCTCCTCTCCGGGTGGAAGCACTGATGAAGCCTCGGGTGAGACCCAAGCTCCAGCACACACACTGCAGTCAGAACATCAGGAATGGGGCTCTGCCTTCCAGGTAGCAGGGTCTCCATGGGGCACCCTGCGTACCCTCAGCATCTCACACTGCTCCCAAGAACTTCCAAGGGCAGTACAACAGGGTCAAACCAGGGCACAGGACAATGTTGTGCTGCTCCTTCCCCCGCAGAGCCCGCTTTCGTTGGTGCCTACGCCATCCCTGATACCTACAATCCCCACGATGACAAGGTCTACATCTTCTTCCGTGAGACAGCCATGGAAGCTGGGCAGTGGGAGAGGAGACACATCCATGCCAGGGTGGCACGGGTTTGCAAGGTCAGTCACCAAAGGCCAGCCTGCCACATCTGGGTGTACCGCCAGGTGGGCTTTTACCTCCTCTGGGCCAAGGGGCATCCAAAGCAGGGGCCAAGAGCAGGACATGAGGTTGTTACCACACATGTAGCACCAGAGCAGAGAGCTCAGGGCTGGGGATGCCCTGCTGCAGAGGTGGAGGGACATGCAGTGATGGGAAAGACTTGGAGAGACTGGGCTGAGCCTGGCTCTTGGTGCTCGGCAGAATGATGTTGGAGGGAAGCACAGCCTCATCAACCGCTGGAGTACGTTCCTCAAGGCTCGCCTGGTGTGCTCCATCCCTGGACCCCAGGGAACTGAGACCCACTTTGATCAGCTTGGTGAGTGCACAGCCTGGACTGCAGCCAGAAGCCACACTGCTCTGCCATGGCTGCTCCTTCTAGCACACCCCAGGGAGGTGGGCATGGCATCAAAGATGCCCACCTGCATCCCCTGGAGTGGCACTCCAGCTCCTGGGCGCCTTACCTCCACCCCTCTCTTTGCAGAGGATGTTTTCCTCCTGCGCACCCGGGACCCCCAGAACCCCCTCGTCTTTGGCCTCTTCACAGTCTCCAGGTGAGCGGGGCACCGGCTCGCCACTGCGTGGGGCAATCCAGCCCCCTCAGCCCCTCACCAGTGCTGCCCCATGAGGAGCCCTGGAGGGAGAAGGGCAGGACCAGCACTCAGCTGGCAGAGGAAAGGCCACCAGCTATTTCACTGCTTTCCCTGCCGCTGGCTTACCAGCCCATCTGCTAAACCATCAGGTTTGGCACTGGCACAGCCAGTGGTCCCCCAGGCTGGGCTGGCTGTGCCAAAGGGATTCCTGTCACCCCCTGGTGCCATGCACAACTCCAGGGCCGACAAGGGAGAGTGTGGGCTCAGGGGTGTGGATGTGCAGACGCCTGGTCCCCAGTGAGCAGCAGGGACACTGACAGCCCCGTGCTCCCTCTGCAGCGGTGTCTTCAGCGGCTCTGCTGTCTGTGTCTACTCCATGGCTGCTGTGAGAGCTGCCTTCAGTGGCCCCTTCGCACACAAGGAGGGATTCGACTACCGCTGGGTAGAATACAAGGGCCGCGTCCCCTATCCCCGTCCTGGCACGGTAAGGGGCTGGGGAGCAGGGCAAGGGGAATGGGGTGGGTTGGCCTGGCCCTAATGCAGCCCCCCTGTGTTGCCACACAGTGCCCCAGTGAGACATACGACCCCCTCCTGCAGTCCACCAAGGACTTCCCCGACGAGGTGATCAGCTTCATGCGCGCCCACCAGCTGATGTGGGAGCCCGTGTACCCTCAGGGCCGCCAGCCTGTCCTGGTGAGGGTCAATGTACCTTACCGGCTGCGGCGGCTGCTGGTGCACAGGCTGGAGGTGGACAGCCGGCACTACGACGTGCTCTTCCTTGGCACGGGTGAGTGGGAACTCACCCCAGCTCTGGGGACACTGTCACCACAGGGTAGCTCTCATGGTACTCTGGTCCTTGCTGGCTCAGGTGGCTCCCAGCCCTGACAGCTCCTTCTCCCACTGCATTCACAGATGAAGGTAAAGTCCTGAAGGTGGGGCTGGCCGGTGGGGTGAGCCATGGCACCGAGGTGATCAGTCTAGAGGAGATCAGCGTCACTAAGGTACGGGTGGCCAGGACTGGACCACAGTGGCTGGACCATGCAGCCTCCCCTTGCCCCATGGCATCCTCCTTGCAAGCTCCTGCAGCAAGCCATTGGTCTCTATTGGGAAGGTCTGTCACTGCACTGCTGGAGGCTCCCACCTGCCCTGTTAGCATTGAGGGGAGCCAAGGGGATGGCAGCCAAGTCACCTTCCAGCTCCCCATCAAGTCTGGGGGGGGGATGTGGGTGGTACAGCAGAGCCAGAACTAAAATGGGAGAGTTGAGCCCAGATTTGAAAGCACAGCTGCCGGCCAGGGCTGCCCACACCAAGCAGGGCCAGCCCAGCGTGCTTGCGTGGAGCAGGTGGAGCTGGGAGCAGGGACCTGGGCCAGGGCTCCAGGACCCTGTCACCCCAGGGTTCCAGCCCCACTGGCAGGCTGGGGCAACCAGGAGGAACCGATTCCGCTGCAGCACCCTCTCCTCCCCCTCCAGGTGTCTGCTCCCATCCTGGACATGAAGTTATCACCAAAACGGGTGAGTCCTCCCCCCTGCTTCTTCCTAAAGCAGCCAAGGGACAGGGCACAGAGGGCAGCTGGTCCAAACCCCTCTGCTTAGGTCAACGGCCCCAGGGCTGACATATTTAGGGAATGGGCTCCTGCCAGGGCAGTCTGGGGGGGTGGCAGGCTCTGCCCCCCACTCCCTGTGTCTCCCAGTGCCCCATCCCAGCACAGGGCACATTCCCTGGCTAGCCCCAGTCTCCAGCCATGGGCACTGACCTCTGCTGTTCTGCTTGCCCGAGCAGCAGGAGCTGTTTGTGAGCAGCACCCACGGGCTGCTCCAGCTCTCTCTGTATCGCTGCGAGCTCTATGGCAAAACCTGCACTGACTGCTGCCTGGCCAGGGATCCTTACTGCACCTGGGACAGAAAGACCTGCGCCCCTCACCTGCTCACCGAGAAGAGGTGAGTGTCCGTCCGGCCCAGCCCTGCTGTCCCCCTGCAAAGGAATGGCATTTGGAGCAGGGAAGGTCAAGCTCTCGGCCCTGGAGCTTTATCCATCAGCCCAGACCCCTACTGTCACTCTGCCTGCCTGTCACCCAGCTCTCCCTGGTCCCCCCTGTCCTCCCCTTTTCCCTGCGTGCTCTGCCACAGGGAGGTCTCACAGCCTGGGGCAGATGCCACCCACCGCCTTGTCTGCTCTCCCACAGGCATGCCCGCTGCCAGGATGTGCTGAAGTCTGATCCGCTCAGCCAGTGCCAGGACACCACAGAGGGTGAGCACCAGCCCCAGCCCCTCCAAGGAGCCCCAGTGCAAACAGCCAGCTCTGCCCGGGGGCCAGCAGTGCCCAGGAGGATGGGTGACAAGGTGCTGGGAAACCAGTGCCTGCCAGCACCATCCATCACAGACTGTGTGCTGGATGCTCTGTGCTGCCCTCCCTCCCCACTTGTCACACAGCTCCCATGCACGATACTCACCCCTTCCCCTGTCCATCCTCCGTACAGGGACCATTGCCATGGAGAAGCTGGTTTTTGGGGTGGAGAAGAACTCAACCTTCCTCGAGTGCCTGGCACGCTCCCCACAGACGACCATCCGGTGGCTGGTGCAGCATGGCGAGGAGACGGGCCTGAGCGAGGTACAGAGGACAGGGCAGCGGGGATGGGGCACAGGGGTGGCTCGGTCCCCAGGGACTGACCCACAGTGCTCTGCCTTTACCCCAGATCAAGAACAACGGCCGCTTCTCCGTGCTGGAGCAAGGGCTGCTGATCCGCCAGCTGGCGAGGGAGGACGTGGGCACCTACGAGTGCCAGGCAGTGGAACGTTCCTTCTCCTGGCCCCTCACCCGATACAGCCTCCGCGTTATCAGGCACGAGGCCATGGAGGTGCCACCTTACAAACGGAGCAAGGGGACTGAGCTAGGAGGGACCCACCAGAACCCCCGACCCCGAGCTGACCTGCACCCAGGCTACAAGGGCTTCCCACGGGCCCTGGGGGCACCGGGCACCAGCCTGGATGTCTACTGCAATGCCCTGCGGCTCCAGGAAAGGCAGCGGCAGAAAGCCTGGCACCAGAAGTGGCAGCACCCGTCTCCAGACAGCAAGAACGGCCGGGTGCGGAGGCACCCCCAGCGCCTGTGAGGGGGCAGAGGGAGCCAGGGCCACCTGCAGCTCCCTTCCCTGTCTCTCCAGGGCCCTTGTCCCAAGCAGGCATCAGCTCTGAGACACCTCTTGGCTTCCCATGCAGAAACGTCTCGCTGTTACTACCTCAAACCCTGCCAGTCCCCAGTGCCTCTCCATGCGTCCCACAGGACACGCTGGGGCCAGGGCACGCAGCCCGCACCGGCTCTCCGAGACTCAAAGCTATTTACACCCTGCAGAATATTTATTCTCCTTGTTTTCTCCCAGCCCTTAATGACGATTGTTATCAGCAGCACAGAGGACAGAGAAGGGGATCGATCACCCAGCTCTCACAAACGGTTCAGACACCTGGTAGCATCCAGCCCTGCCACGGACATCCCTGTGCCCAGCCTTGCTCTCCCCGCAGCCCTGGCACAAGGGTGCCCTGGCCGGTGCTCACCTGGGCAGCTGCGGAGGTGCCAGCAGAGCCCAAATGCTGCTGGAGGCAGCGGGGCACCTGAGGTTGGCACAGATGCCCATGTCTGGCCCAATTCCAATCCACTTCAAACCACAAAAATTTATAAAATTTTGACATTTCTTTTACAAAAAAAAAAAAAAAAAAAAAAAAAGAGAGAGAAACAACAGGCAGTTATACCAACTTACAATTTATTATTTTTTTAAAAAATGACATGAAACACAAGTAAAAATAAATACATCATATAAACAACAAATTGTTCAAAGTCTCTGTTCTGGGAAATCGGGCGAGCACATCCCATTTGACAGAGAGAAGAGGGAAGCACATGATCATGCGTGGGGCCAACCGACCAACCCACCCACCCTGCTTAGCAATACTCCTCTTTCCAACCACAAAAAGACAGGCCACAAACTAAGGCAGAAGTAAAAAAGAAAAGAAAAGGAAAAAAAAAGAACCCTAAACCAACAGAAAACCCAAAATGAGACTCAGTGATGGATTCCTTCAGGCTCCCATGGATCTGCCAGAGACTCCAGCTCCAAGCCAGGTGCCACCAAGGTGGGAGGCACAAGCAGCCGCGGCAGCGGGCGGTGGTGGTCCGGGGGGCAGCAGAGGTTGCTCTCCCACACTCCCACCATCATCCCTTCAAAGGGAGCACTTGCTCTTAGTTGCAAGGAGCTGTCATCTCTCTGTAATCTAGCTGGACTACGTTCCCCTTTTGACCTCTGCCCCCCGCCCCAGCCCTCCCCCCCAGGCCCTTCCAAGACTGGGTTAACAAAATTCATCCCAGAGTGCTGAGAAACACCAGTGGTGAAGGTATTTGCTGTATTTGTCCCTGTTGGCCTAGAAGAACCCACAAACCAACAGCAATTCCCTTGCATTCAGCCATTTGCTGACATCATTAAGCCAAAATATACATTATTTCTAGTGAAGCCCCCATGGAAATTCTGTCCTTTGCTTGCCAGAATATTTGTTTTCTATGAGTACCTGCATCCACCCCACCAACCTCCCAGGCACTACGGAGAAGCCAATGTGCAGCAGACTCTGCCCAACACGGG
The DNA here is from genome assembly GCA_013400335.1 of Eurystomus gularis. Lineage (NCBI taxonomy): Eukaryota > Metazoa > Chordata > Aves > Coraciiformes > Coraciidae > Eurystomus > Eurystomus gularis. The sequence continues at coordinate 159,451 of VZZY01000995.1, read as the reverse complement.
CCAGGCTGGGCTATGTTGCTCCCACCCATAGCCCCTCAGGATGCCTCCAGAGCCATCCAGTGCAGAGGGGAGCAACAAGACCATCAAGACCAGGGCACGCAGCAGCCACAGCCCTCCCCACACCTGTGGGATTACGTCCCACAGCGGTACCCAGCCTTCGCCCCACTGTCCCCAGGAGTGGAAACCTCCCCCCAGAGGGAAGGGGTGAGAGCTGGCTGCCAACATGGAGGGCAGCTGGTCCCCCTCAAGAGCCCTTTGGCTCTGCCCCGGCCTTGGGCTGTGTTCAGAAATCTTCCTTAGTGTCCAAAAACCTGAGTGGAGAGTCCTGCACTGCTGTCCTCAGTGTCACCCACAGCCCCACCACAAACTGGCAGCTGCTTCTGTCTGGTCATTTGGAGACAGAAATTCAGCTGCAAATGAAAAATTCAACCCGTGCGGGGAAAGCCCCTGTTCCAGGCTCAGGAAAAAAATGAGACAAGACCCTCTGCAGCAGAACCATGTGCCAAAGAAGAGAAAAGTCTGGGGAGGGCAGATGAGAGGGAGAGTGAGTCCCACGGGAGAGGAGTTTTAGGGTCCAGAGAGGTCCCCCCACTCAGAAAGCCCCTGGGTTTCCCACACACTCTCACAGCTTCTGTGGGGTGGAAGAAAAACTTCCCACAGCGCTGTGGGAGAGTAGGTGTCTCCAGGTGCCTTGGGGCAGCCCCCATCGCTGCCAGCCCCCATGGCAGACCCACAGTCAGGGCATCACGGCTACCTCTGTGACCACCTCTCAGCACAGGGCTCAAGGGACCATTAAGGAGGTGCTCAGGGCTGGTATGTGGGACAGAGAGGTGCCACACCACCCCACTGTGCTCAGAGAGGGCAGCTGGGGCTCCACTCAGGCGCTTGCTGTGCAAGGGCTTTGTGCCACAGCTGCCTGGAGCCGTGGATGTTTGCAGTGAGAAGAAGCCCCTCACAGCAGGTTGCACCAGGGGCAGCCGCATCACAGGATGGTGGCGAGGGGTCTCCAAGCTGCCATGGCCACACAAGAGCCAGGAGAGCCCTTGCACCTCGCCCTGGTGCCAGGAGGTGAACGGCCAGCCCGTAGCACAAAGCATGAGCCCTACAATAGCCGAGCACTGGCTGCCTCTAGCTCCTATGCCCACAGGGCTTGGGCTATGCCAGGGAAGCCCAGGAGGCATCAGACATCAGCAAGGAGACACCCCAGGGCCTGCTCAGGAAGCCCTGGGTACTCTCCGGGAGAGGCAAGGAGCAGAGAAAATGACATGCAGTCCAGAACCATGGTGCCAACTACCCCCAGCCGGATCTTCACGCCTTGAACCAGCACAGAAGAGTCCCTTGGGTGAACCCCACTACCCTGACCACCACCAGCAAGGACAGGGACCGCAGCAGGGCTCTGGTGAGGGTCTGGCCTCCCCCACATGCCCGCAGGTCTCAACACTTGCTACTCTTGACAAGGAAGGCCCTTGCCTAGGTCCGTTCCCCAAATCCACCGGAAAACTGACAGCCTCACAGGGATGCAACGGACATCTGGGCAAGCTCGTCATACAATCAGTGTCACAGGGTTGTGCATGAGGTGGACACACAGAGCACAGGAGGGCATGACTCACAGATGCAGCACTGTCAAGTCTTTGGAGAAACTTGCATGAATACCATCAGTTAATTTGCTTTGTTACTTTTGTGGGGGGGTTTGATTTTTATTTCCATGGTGCATCCAAAGACAAGTTGTCCAGCAGTTTGCTCAGAACCCCTCGGTTTTCAACTCCTAGGATATGTTAAAGAAGAAAGCACTATTTTAATGTTTGTTTTTTTAAAAAAATAATTAAAATAATTTGCATAGCTAAACTGTTGATCTAAGGCTTCTATGAATGGTGTGGTTATGTTTGACAGACAATGTCCATTAAACAGAGAAAGACACTAGGAAAGCCCCATAACATTTTTTATTATGTTTTTTAACACATGCGTGCACACACCCCCCTCTCTCTCTCTCTCTCTCTCTCTCAGAAAGGGAGGTCCCCATCTTCCAGTGCCCCTTTGGTGAAGGATGTCAGGACATCCTGCCCTTTCCCACACCTAGCTGGTCCCAGCAAACACCAGTGACTGCAGCTTCCACAGCCCGAGAGGTCCCCTAACAAGCTACCACTGCTCCAAGCTCCCGGCTACGCTCCAGGGACATCCCACACAGGCAAGTGTCACCTGTCTGGTGATACCTAGATGTGACACCCACATGTTTCTGGATTTTAAGCCTCCATCCTAAACACGTTCATGCACACAGTCACACACCTTAAGCCCAGTCACATTTGGGTAGCCCAGTATCTCTCTGGCAGCCCTGGCACAAGGTCAGCAGCCAGCATTTTGCTGTCGGGGCCAGGGCCGGGCTCTGCAGGCATGTGGCAGAGCAAGGCTGGGATGCTCCCTGCATGGGGAAAGGTGCTTCCCCAGCAGGAGCTCGTCCTTCCCAATTCCACACACACATCACAGCCCTCCTCCTCACTGGGAATAAGCATAGGAGGCTTCCACATGCACTCCCCCACCTGCCCCAACATGACAAGAGGACTCCATCCTCCCTCTGGCTGCTGCAGAACACCCAGAGCAGCTCCTCCCTGCTCTGGCATGATCCTGTGATGGGGCACATCCAGCCAACATGACATGGGTTAGCTACAGGCAACCTCTGCAGCTGGCCCTGCTTCTAGGCTATGCTTTGGTCAACCGGCTGCTTCTCCACACACAGACAACCCAACAAGCAACCGTTGTATGATGGAGGCCAGCATTTTATTTTTTTAATATAGAAATTAATTTAAAAAGTAGAAAGAAAGTCTTCCAAGCAATAAATATTATGCCTTCATGAAATAAATTAATGTAGAGATTCTATGCAGGGGGAAATCGCTCCAATCACAGATTCAACAGCAACTGGCACTGGGTCCAGTGTCCCCTCCCAACCTTCTCCACTGCCTGGTGCTGTTCAGAAGCAGCAGTGAGCCCATCTACCCCTGGATCTGGTGGGCCATGGCAGGGCAAGACGTGGCCTTCACACAACCTGGCAGGGCTGCGGAACTGGAGAAGTCATTAGGACTCCCCTCTGACAGCCACTATCTGAGATTGCTCCACTCAGCTGGCACACAGACCTGGCATCAGAGCCATAGGACCAACCTACCTTGGATGGGGCCCTCCAGAGGGGCCTGGGGGAGGACAGGACCCTCCAGAAAGGCCCAGAGGAGCTCCTTGCCCTGCCCTCCTCCTTGCAGCAGGAGCCTGCCTGGAGCCCTCACACTAGTTTCATGTGAATTTGAAGAGGATGACAAATTCTTTGTGGGGTGTTTTGTTTGTTTCTTCTTCTTCTTTTTTTTTTTTTTAACCATCAATCCCTCCCCCCCATCCCCAACATACATGACATAGTAGCCCTCCCGCTCCCTCCCCAGTAAAAATGCTTAGTCCCCAACTTCTGCTGGAGTTGCCCCCCCCCGGGCCCACACCTCCCGGAGTGAGAGAAGTTCACAGATAAGGCAGTTCGTGTGAGAAGGAGCTCGGCCCTGCCAGCGATCAAGCCCGTGCCTCCAGGCCTGGGAAGGGCTGTGACTCACAACACCAAGCCTCCCCCTTCCAGACAAGACAGAGAACAGAGACAGACAGACAGACAGAGCATGGGAGGAAGGCACTCCTACGGTTTGCATTGCTGCTTCCCTCCTCCCCTGGCTCTTGCTCCTCCAGCCCTCTCAGGTCCACTCTATCCCCTTCCAGCCCCTAATACAATTCAGATCCTTGACAGCTAAAAAACAATTTAAAAAACCCGAAAAAGAACAAAACAACCCTCATGCCACACCCTTCGCATCCTTCTCCACCCACTGCCGTGGCCCAGGGGGGAAATCCTTACTCCCAAAAAGGTCCTGCAACTTTTGCCTCCTGGCAGAGCTGAAACTAAGCAGGAGCTGGGCCCTTTATTTCCCTGTGATCTCTATAACATCGTCGTCTTTGTCCTCGTCATTAGAGCTGCATCCCACCTCTGGGACCTCCTGGGGTTCAAACTGAGGCACCTGGGACCGAAGGAGGCCCCCGGCCGGGTAGCCCGAGTGAGGGGACATGTAGCCAGGGTAGGCAGATGCCATGCTCCTGGGAAGGCTGCTAGGCAAGACAGGGGCTGGGAAAGGAGCGAACATCCTGGGCTCGGGCAGGAGTGACTGCGTGAAGGGAATCGAGTAATTGGGCAGCACCCCTGTCAGAGAAGGGTTTAGCATGAATGGGGGGACGCTGGCGGTGGCTGAGGTAGCAGCAGAAGAGCTGGCGGTGCCGGCTGTCAGCAGAGGGTCAGTAGTCACAGGGAACACCAGATGAGGGTCTGGGAGTAAATTGGGCACCTGGTAATAAGAGGAGCCAGTGCCCATGTACAAGGAGTTTCCTGGTTGGGAGGTAAATGGATGGGTTAAGTTGTGGTTTAAAGAGACAGGAGGCATGGCGAACCCACCAGAAACAGGGTACCCGTGTTCGTACGGCCGCACAGACGATGGCAACTGGCGCTTCTTCTGCTGCCTGCGGGCTTGCTCCTCCGGAGCCGATGGTGAGGTCAACTTGCGCTTGCTGCCTCGTAAGTCCAACACTGAGTGGGCATCGACGTGCTGGCTGGTGGCTGGCAGGGCTGAAGACACGGAGGGCGCCATGCAGTGAATCCCCACACGTTGCTCGGCTCCTCGGGCTGCTAAACCAGGTGCGTTGTCTGTGCGGGCAGGGTGGCCTTGTGCTGCGTTGGTGCTGGGAGAGCTGTGCCGGGACTCCCGGGCAGCCGCTGCCTCTGCATACTGCTGCAGCTCGCTGATGATCTCGGGGCTGTCAGGGGATATCGGCCGAGTGAGCTCCTCCGCGCTGGGGAGCTGTGGTGATGAGGCACTGTGTCTGCCATTGCTTGTGGACTCCAGTGAAGAGCTCTGGGAGCCTGGAAAACAAGGACATGGAACAGGTGAGGAAGGCAACCTTGGAGAAAAACTTGGAGCCATGAGGCAACAGTGGAAAGGAAGGTGCAGGTATCAGGGGGAGTTGGGGGGTCAACTCTGAACACTAGCATGGTAGAATGCAGACAGGGAATACTGCCCTAGACCCTCGGGTATGTAGCACGTGAACAAGGCCTGCACAGCGCTCACAAGCAGCTACCTGAGGCAGCTGTCCGACGGTCTTCATTGCCTTTTGGCTTCCCAGTGGTCCGGATAGCAAAAATCCGCCCATCGCTGGTCCGGATATATGTCCCTGGGACAGAGGCAGAACAACTTCATTCAGGGTTTCCAGTCTCAGCTTAGGATTCTGGATCCATGAGCCTGCGAGGCTGCCCAGGCAGCAACAGGACAGCACCGCTGCATAAGGCCAGCCCACAGATCATAGAATCGTAGAATGGTGTTGCAGCAGAAGTTCTTAATATGTGGGTCAGTTCACCACATATGGTTTGGGTTGGAATGGACCTCAAAGATCATCTAGTTCCAACCCTCCTGACATGGCAGGGACACCTCCCACTAGACCAGATCCCACAGATCATGCAGGGAGACCAGTGGAGGGGCTTCTGCCCCCTCCCTCACTCCTCACTTTCAGCTTTCCTGTGTTGGAGCTCACCCCCTCCCAATGTGCTGCCAGGGGAAAATGTGGAACTTCACACTTAGGACTAAGTTTGCTCTGGAAGCACCAGGAAACGTTTGGCTGCCCCAGCACAAGCAGTGGATGTTGTGAGAATGAGACACTCGGCCACAAAGTTCAACAGCTCCTCTCAGAGGCAGGAGCAGCCACAGCTCTGAAGCATCAGCTACAACAGCACACCCAAAGTAAGGGCTGCAACAGACCACTGCAAAGGCCAGATCTCCTCCCCTTCTTCTTTCTTTTCCTCTTGAGGGACTGATTCATGTTTTTACATCCTTTTCTTTGCTAATTAGCATTGGCCAGAACCCTATCCACAAATCCTACCAAGACAGAGAGCCTTACCTTTTGTCCCTCGGATGATGTGGATGCTCTCACCAGCACTGATTCTTGCCTGTACATCAGTGGACGTGTTTGTACCCGGAATCACAATATCTGGCAGTGTGGGAAGAAACAGAACAGTGTCAGTGAAATTACACACCAGCCACAGTAAGGAGTGGGGAGGTGCACCACTGACAACCCTCTTTGCTTGCAGTGCAGTTATCTCTTCTATGCACTGTACTAGAAGCAAGCCCTGGGTTTATTTCTGAGTAGCAGAGGCTCCAAGGAAGTAAAAGCCATGCTGCTTTGGCACAGCATCTCCCCTACTCCAACAAGGACAACTGGTGACAGTATTGCAGGCCCTCGCACCGGGAGTTCACTCCCAACAACCTGCCAGGCCCACGTCACTTGCACATCTGCAGGGAAAGTCCTCCAGGTACAGGGGAACCACTCAAATGCAGAGATGCAGTATCCATGGCTCTGATTTCTGTCTGCACACAGCCCACATGGACATCCACAACTCACCCAGCTCCTCAGTGGGCATCGCAACTCCACTCACTGTGAGCATCAGCAACTCACCTGTGGTGGTAACGATCTTCTGCACAAAGACACCGGCTCGCTGTAGATAGTTGATGGGGAAGTTAACCGCAGAGTTGGAACTTGAGGTTGATCCCACACTGCCCATGGGGACGTGCCGGGGCATCATAGGAATGGGGGTGGATTGAACTGGGCGGACACTTGCCACTGGCTTGTCTTCACCCTTGAGGGCTGGTCTCCTAGCAAGAGGAGGGAGGAAAGTGCAGTGCACCCACCGACAGGTCTAAGTGTCCTCTGCCCTCTCATTTCACATTTACAGCACAGGAAGAAGGGGAAGAGGCAGGTACTCACCAGTTCCTCTGGCTAAAGGCAGGGATGCTCGTCAGACTCTGGTCACTGGCTGGGTAATACTGTGCGTAGGACGGCCGGGTGTAGGGGACGGATGCTCGCTTTTCCTCCTCATAGCTCTTCTTGGCTGCTTTCTTCTCTGCCTTGGTCAGCTTGTGCTCCTTCCGGTCGATTAGCAGTGACTCATGCTGAAAAGGCTCCTGCAACCCCACAGCACCGAGGTTTTGACACCAACACACCACAAGAGGGAACCAACATGCCCCAAATGGCAGCCACACGATCCCTGCATCAGTGCTGTCTCCATCCCAGGCTGAAGCAGGGAAGAGGGGAGCTGGGAGGCAGAGCTGGTCACCGCGAAGCATGTGTGGGGCAACAACTGTGAATGTGCCCAAGGCTCAGCTTGACGAGTCACAGAGTCAGCTAAGCCTCAAGGCCATCACTTACCGTGAGCACACAGCAGAACTCATGAGCCAAATGCCAGGCTAAGAGTGCAAGCACACAGCATGGCAAGATTTCACAGAGTCACCGGAGCCCCCACGGCCCCCGGCCACAGGCCCACTCTGCAGCACCACCCAACCAGTGAAACTCTTCACAACACAGGCAAGTGCTGGCTGTCCCAGATTCGTTTTAAAGCCACTCCAGGAAGAGAGCTGGGCAAGGCAGCAAACTGGGATATGCCACCACCACCTTCCTGCCCAGAACCAAGCCGAAGAAAGGAGTGCCCTATAACCTGCCCCCAAACCAGGACAGAGTTGGCTCTAAATGAGTAGAAGATAATGCAGGGAAGGGCAGAGTCCTCTCTAGAGGACTTTTTACCTACTCCCCCCAGTACACAGATGCATTCTCCTTGTCACTACATTCCCATCACACGGACAGATTCCTTCAGAGCTCCTTCTGCCTATGCAGTGCTGTGCCAGCAAGGAAACAGGCTGGCCTTACCTTGGTGATGAGGTGAGGATACTTGAGACAGGCTAATTGTAGAACAGACTCCTTCATCTTGGTTGGATTGAGGGAGAGCTGAGCAGGGTCAGATTCCTCTTCCACAAAATGCAGCAGGTTCTCCACCTCCCGTCGTGTGAAGTTCAGCACTGGGTTCAGATCATCCACCACCCGATCTGGAAAAGAAAGGGAATAGAGTAAGCAAAGAAGGGAAGAGATGGCCAGCTGCTGGGGGACCCCACCTTGAGTGCAAGACAGCATTCAGAGTCCATCACACTGGGCTGCTGCCTCTAGAGTAGGGTTTCAAGAAAAAGGAGGACACAGGCAGCAGAACTCTTTTTGGGTCGCCACAACCCTCAGCTGCGTGTTCTAGGAGAGCAGCTCAACAGCTGTCACAAGCCAGTACAAATCATACTTTTGGTACAAGGGCAGGTCAGAACTTCAATGAGTTAGTTATTCCTGGCTCCTAAGTAAGCGCTATCAGTCAAAGGTATCAATATAAATTTTTATTTTGTTATTTCCCCTCTCTCACTGCTAGAGAAACTAAGGTACAGAGCTATTTAATAAGTAATGCCAAGTTTAAGACAAGTCATGCTCAGGCACAGGGTAAAACAGGACGAGCACTCCCCAAGTCTCCACTCTGTTGTAGCAGCCAGGAGAGTAGCACAACCCTGCTGCTCTGCCATGAATTTCTTATAGGATCTCACATCACTGCCAACTCATAAACCCTAAACATAGCCCTAGGATAGCGTCTCTGTCACTTCTCTGGCTGTCTGGTTTTCAACCTCAAAAAAAGAAGTTAAAAAACCCAGAGAAACAGGACTTAAAGAAGCTAAAAGGAGTGAGAGTCAAGAGTGGAATGCCATGTCCACCCACACTTACCTGACATGCCCTGCTTGGAGATCTGACGGTCATAGATTTTCTTCTCAAGGGTATAATCAGAAACCAGTCTGTAAATGTGGCATGGCTTCTTCTGCCCATAGCGGTACACTCGACACACGGCCTGGGCGTCATGGCACGGGTTCCAAGAAGCGTCAAACACCACCACTCTGTTTGCTCCAATGAGGTTGACACCCAAACACCCAGCACTGGAAATTAAAGGCAAATTTCAAATTGCTGCCTTGGCCAATTTTCAAAGCTTCTAGGCAGGAACAATCATCACAGCCAAGAGTCCATGAAGTGTCTATGGAAAGTTCCCTTCAGCCATACAGGCAACTTCAAACTCAGGTTTTGTTTCCAACACTGTTGTTAAGCTGTTGTGGAGGACTAAGGCTAAAATCCTACACACCTAAGGAATTCAGAAGCAGATGGCACTATTGTCACATAGAATCTTGAGAGCACATTATGAATGTAGTTAACTGAAAACTCATAAGCATACAGACCATCAGTGTGAGTCCTCCACTGTGCCCTTCAGCTCCAGACAACTCACCGTGTGGACAAAAGGAAGAGCCAAACAGAGATGTTGCTGGGGTCATTGAACTGGTTAATCAATCGTTCCCTTTCTGAGGCAGAAGTGCTGCCATCCAGTCCTGAGAAGGAAATTAAGGACATATTTAAATGCTCTATACGCTTGAGGAAATCCCATCAGAACAAAATCACTTCCCAAACAATGAGCTTTGGCACTGGTTCCCAACCAATACTTGGTCTTCCTTGAGTCACGCACTCCAGGACCTCAGCTGGACCACTCTCTACCTCTAATTTGCCCAGCCAGGCAGGTGCAATGCAGCCAGCCAGGTTGCAATTTGTTCAACCAAAAAATCAAGCAAAACATTACACAGGCTTGGCAAGGCCAGGACTGGGAGTGCTACAACACACCTAGCCCATTAAGGCTCTGTATTAGGCAAGACAGCAAGCAAAAGCAGCAGGCACAAAGGCTTCATGTGTGCTGGAAGCTCGAGGAACCAACAGAAAGCAAAATTGTGAAAGCCTCTGGCAAAACCCCAAAGACTGTATCTGATCACAGAGAGTACTGGTTTAAAGGAGCACAGGGGGCTGCCATGCCTCTGTAGCAGCAGCAGCTTGCTTCCAGCAGCTCTGTAAAACTGAAGGACACCACATCCACTGCTCCTCTCAGTCCTGGCCTATAAAGTAGCCAAAGCAATCACCCATGACAGAACAAGATTTAAAGCTGGGGAAGAGAGGAGGAGGAGGAAATCACAGCATCGAGCTCGTGAAAGCATTCCACAGTGATTCTGGTTTGAGAAGCAAGATCTAGAAAATAGCCAAAGAGGAAGCAAAAAGTATCTTTTACAACTTAAAAGAGCACCAGTGTGTGAGATGCTAAAGATGTCTAATGTCTTCTGCATAAGATGTCAAAAAGAGGATTTAGAAATTATCAGCTAGTTGCTATCAAACTGACACTGTTCTCCCCAAGCAACTAAAGTAAGAACAATGTGAGACAGACTTTATCATAAGAATGCTTTGGAAGAGCATTTTCACACCCAGGGACAGCTACAAGAAGATGGTGGGTGACTTTCAGGAATTAGTCCATCACTGAGGATCAAACAGTGTCACACCAAAAGAGAGGAGGATTGGCTGCACTCACTGTAATAGTTGATGTTTCGGACCCAGTTGTGAACTCCTCCATCTGAGCCTGGAGGACTCGGCATTGGTCTCTCTGCCAAAAACTCTTCAATGACGGATAATGTGGACAAGCTTTGGCTGCAAAACCAAGATCCCTGTTCAGGAGAAAGTCCCCACAGCAGCAAAAGCCAAGTATCAGAACTCTTCCCAAACCATGACAGCATTGACAATTTGTCAAACCCTGTTTGTGGCAGCACACCTCTCACTAGTAAACTTGATAGTGGTAGAAGTACAAAATCCATGGAGGAACACCAGGATCTAATACAACAAAGGAGAAAAGGGGAAGTGCCGCACACTCACCCTGTTGGAACAGCCTCCTAGTACCAGGAAGGGTTCAACCACTCCAGCATTTAATGACTGCAGGATCAACTGTTGATACTTTGCTTACCTGAAGACCAAGATCTTGTCTCCAAGCTTCACACTTTCCTCAATCAGGTGGAACAGTAACACCATCTTGGGTGAGTTCTCCAAGACTCCCGTCTGGTAATTACACAAGATGTCTTTGGCCTACCAAGAAATGAAAGACTATTACAGGTGGAGTTGCTCATTCCCTGTTTAGTTTCACAATCCTGTCTCAAGGTGAGAGAAATAAGTCATTGCAGCCAGGTTGAGATGACAAAGTTACTCCCATCTACTGCTGTCCCATTCTAGAAGCTCCGAGTGACAAACTTATTGGGAGTATGGATGAATGAGCATCCTCTTAACCTCTTGTGACTCTCTATCTCAAGACATCTCCTCCAGCCCACTAGATTCACCATGATTTTATCTAAATTAAACTTCACCCTAACACATTTTTTAGAATAACAGTCCACAGCCTTTTTGGTCAGACGAGAACAGCGGTATAAAAGAGTGCTACCTGCACTCCTGCCTCATGAGAGTCCCAAAATCTCTACTCAGCACCATGCAGACATGCTTACCAAGATGCTCTGTGGTAGAGAAAATGTAAAAGAAATCCCCAACTCTTATAAACAGAAGAATCTTTTCTTTGCTCTATTTCAGAAAACGGCCCTAACAAGAAGAGGTAGAGTCCTTCAGAGTAAGTATCCAGCCTATGTTTACCATAAGTCTCCAAATGAAGAGTTTTCCAGCAGTGGTACTCACCCACTCATAAGTAACGACCTGATTTGCTCTCTCCTGAAAAGGGTTGAAGCCAACACTCTGGAGGAACCTGCTATTGGTAGCTTCTCCAACTGGTGATGCCAATGCATTACTCTCTGTTTTGACTTTATTTCCCTGAGGCTGGCAGCGGGAATTAGTACTTGCTGTGCCAAGGTCATCTACATCCAAATCCTGCTCATTTGCCAGATTCTCCTTTTGCAGAGCTTCATACAACACATCTGGATGGTTCCAGATCTGAAGGGGTAAGAAAAGAAAGCGGTTAGGTCTGCACTGGCCAGCTGCTTGCCAGTGACTGTGAACTGAAAGCCCTCACATCTATTCAAAGAACTAATACCTGTTCATCTCCTCCCCATCCCCACATGGAACTGTAAGGCACTGCAGAGAAAACTAGTCTGTCTGCATCACAGTAGCGAGAGCAGAAAACATGACTGCCATGACACAAGGTATAAAACACCTTATAACCAAGGCTCTCCTGACTTTTACCTCCTGCTTTGACTCACATTTCGGCCTTTCCCTTACACAGTAGAATAGTTCATTGCATCTCCTGTCGAAACCTACCTTACAACAGACACAGAAAGCTTTGAGTGGGTTCAGTCCCAGCCAGCCACTGTTGCCTGCATCTCGGAACCGGTTCATGAACTCCGTATAAAGGGCCCGCTGGATCTTGGATAGACGTACCAAGATGACATGTTCTTCCTTAGATGGGAGCTGAACCTTCAGCACATTGTGGCCTCGCCTGTGGAAGAAATAAAGAAAGAGAGATAAAGAGAGGGAAGGGAATTTCCCAATCTGATCTCTCTGTGGCTGCCTGGAGGGTAAGATTTTGACTTCTTGCCCACCTAGCTGCAGGGAGAAAGACCTCTAGTTGCATGCTTCTCTAAAGCACGACACTTCTGAGACACTCCCCCTGCAGCCAAATACCAACCATAAGCAGAGTTACAGAGGTCTCAAACATTACAACATTCTAGCACAGGTCAGAGTGTTAAGAGGGTGATGAAAGTCCTGTTTTCCATGCCAGCTGAAAACCAGAAATAAGATGCAAGGTCTCTTTTTACCTCTGCCAGTGACTAAGACACTCCAGTCAAAAAACTGAGTGTTCATGAAACACTTTCAGATCCTTGGGTAGAGGATGACAAGAAGTGCACATCCATATTAAGACATCAAAATAAACCTGAGGTCACTCTGGTGCAGTTAGAGGTAGTGTTCTCCATTAGCAGAGTCTGTGGTACCAAAGCAAACCAACTTTACCTTCTACCCTCCCCAAGGCAAAACAGAGCCATAACGACCACTTTACAGTTGACAGATTGAACAAGACAGAGATTCTGAGAGAAATACAGAGCTGTTAACCTAAGAATCTCCTCTGGGGTTTTCACTGGATGCTTAAGATCCTCCCACAAAGACAGATAAGGTACCTGTTTAAAACTAAGCCTTAGAAGCTGGATCAATGGGTCGAGGCCAAGCGCATGAGGTTCAACAAGACCTAGTGCCAGGTCCTGCACTTGGGTCACAACAACCCCCTGCAACACTCCAGGCTTGGGGAAGAGTGGCTGGAAACTGCCAGGTGTCAACCAACACCTGGGGGTGTTAGTTGACAGCTGGCTAAATATGAGGCAGCATGTATACAGGTGGCCAAAAAGGCCACCAGCATCCTAGCCTGTATCAGCACTAGTGTGGCCAGCAGGACTAGTGCAGGGATTGCTCCCCTGGACTCAGCACTGGTGAGGCCGCCCCTTGAATCCTGGGTTCAGTTTTGGGCCCCTCACTCCGAGAAGGACATTGAGGGGCTGGAGTGTGTCCAAAGAAGGGCAACAAAGCTGGGGAAGTGTCCAGAGCACAAGTCTTACAAGGAACAGCTGAGGGATCTGGGGTTGTTTAGCCTGGAGAAAAGGAGGCTCAGGGAAGACCTTCTCGCTCTTGACAACTCCCTGAAAGGAGGATGGACTAAGGTGGTGGTTGGTTTCTTCTCCCAAGGAACAAGCAATAGTACAAGAGGGAACAGCCTCAAGTTGTGCCAGGGGAGGTTTAGGAAACATGTCTTCCCCCGCAAAGGGTTGTCAAGCCCTGGAAGAGGCTGTCCAGGGCAGCGGTGGAGTCCCCACCCTGGAAGGGTTTAAAAGCTGTGTAGATTTTGTCCTGAAGGACACCAAAAGTGTCCTGAAGGTTTAGTGGTGACCTGGCAGTGCTGAGTTAACAGTTGGACTTGATGATCTTAAAGGTCTATTCCAACCAAAACAATTCTATGATTCTATAAGACAGCAAGAATAGCTGTACTGCATAAACTCAGTGAACAAGGAGGCTAATTTGGGATGAAGGAGCTGTTTGCATGGACTACACAGTTAAGAACTCCTTGAGGACTCACCGCTGCACAAAGCCTTCCAGCAGGCTATGCAGGACATGACTGCGATACCTCATGAGGCGGACATCTTGAGGAGTGCTGTCAATACACTGCCCATTCAGGATAGGGCGCTCAAACATGTTGCTGAATTCCTGCCGTGAGCCTAGAAAGTCAGGTCGGACAAAGTCTACCATGCACCAATATTCAATGAGGTTGTTCTGGAGCGGGTAGCCCGTCAGCACCACCCGCCGGCGGGAGCGGATGTTCTTCAGGGCCTGCGAAGTGCTGGCATGGCAGTTCTTTATCCGGTGTCCCTCATCACAAATAACCACATCTGGGCCAGGGCGAGACAAAGCTTTCTCAACCCCTGAGGACAAGGAACATTAAACGTTAGTTAGAGACTAAGAACTTCTGGTTTTATGTGGTCACCGACTTCACAAAAAGAAAAAGAGAGGTAGCTCTGAAAGACAAAAAAAGGCAATATTCATGGGTGGCAGAGAGCAAAGCTGATTCAGGAAACAAAACATGACTAGACACGAGCTCCAATTTAGCATAAATGTGGCAATGACCAGAAATGACAGTCCCTTGATTTCTGCTCAGTGACCTGCACTGAATCAAGTTGGGTGTCTTGCACCAGATCAGACATGCAAATCTCACACAGACAAACCCACAAGTTCAGTGTACTGACTTCCATGCTTTCTTGCAGCTACTGCAAGAAATGAAAGACTCAACCAAAGCTCAACAACTTTCTGTCTCCAAAGACACAATTCTGCCCAGAAAAGTTTGATCATGTCAAAGATGCTAAAAGCAAGATATAGGTTGCTTCCTTGTGCTGCCAGAGTTGACAACCAGCTGGACAACAGGACCACATTCTCTCTCCCTCTTGAGGACTGGCCTCCCACCTTTCAGAAGCTCTTGCTGCCGGTCTTCCTCATCCAAGTCAATAATGACAGGGCCAGTTTGTTTCTTTGTTTTCTTCTTCCTGCCAGTGGCAAAGGACTTTTTCAGTGAGAGTAAACGGTACATCTCATATCCCATCAGCAGCACACCACCTTCTATCACCCAGTCATTCACCACCTTCGCACGTGCAGCTGTTGTTCTGCAAAACAAATAGAACCAAAGAAACTGTAAGCTTTCTCTCCAGTTTCAGTTTGAACCGCTGGACTGGTGTCTGCTGAGAAAAAAGACCCAGTCAATTAATTAAAGCACTTTCTTGCATCAAACCAGACAGGAGAATACAATGAAGTATCTTCAGCAGACAACCCAGTACAGAGGAAAAGAAAAAGCCTTTTATGTGCCATGGGTAGCAGGTCCGAGAATGACAAATCCTTACAGGAACTGAGCTGTAGAAGTTTGTCATGTATGAAAGCATAAGAAACTTGAGAGCATCCTTTTTAAAGAGCTGCTGGCTGCCTCTGCAAAAGCCACATTTAGAACAAGCTGCTAACATACATGGTTATAACCGTGTAGTCGTTTATCCCTTGTTGTCTCTTCCAATGCTAGTGTCCCTCAATTATTCCTTCCCTGGTAGCCTCCTCAGAACTGGTTCAGATCAAGATACTGCCCTCAGTCAATCCTCCCGGAGCACACCAGATCCCATCCAAAAGTAAACACCTGGTGCGAGTCACATCAGCAGATTCAAAATACACTTCACACAGAAGGTGAAGACCTCAACGGGTGAGTGTATGAACACAGCCGATGAACTGAGAGCTCCCTAGGATGACTACACTGTCCTGATCCATGCAAGAAAAATGACCCAGAAAGCAGCAGAGATCCACAAGCCAAGAATAATCTCCGTACCAGGCTGCAATCACTGATCTCTCTTTTCTGGCCAAGGAGGCTTTGTATAACTTGCCAGAATCCCTCAAGGGAATCACAGAAAGCCAGTGTTGGGTAGAGGAATCACTAAGCATGTGAAAAACCTCAGGAAAAAAGAAAACAAACAAAGACCCATATTTAAAATACAAGAGACACGTGGTATAGGGGGCACATGCCTCAGGAATCCCTGGAGTCTGACAGAACTAGCAGTTTACCACCAGGAACAAACCATAGCACTTCAGCTCCTCTCTGCAGAAGTAGCTCTGTCTCTGGAACTGGGTTCCAGATCTCAGCGTACATGGAAGGACAGAAAAGTACGTCAGCAGTGTGAGATGGATGTACAAGAAAGAAATACTGAATGAAAAAAATTGTAAAACTCTCACAAGTACCAAAATCCTCCCCTCAAGACAGCACCCACAACAAATGCAAAGTGGGAAAGATCTGGGAGTTGAGGGCACAGAATTAGCCCAAACTAAACAGTCTGCAACAGCAATCCTGATAACAGTTCCATAACATGCAGTCCAAGAGCTCAGAAGGGCTTTTACTAGCACCTACTTGTGTTCATCGTTGAGGATGTGGACTTTGAAGGTGCGGGGCTGGACCTCTTTGGGGTTATAATCAGCAGGAAGGTTTTCAGGTGCTGGGAGCCACATATTGAATTCTGCTAGCCAGTTTTGGAGTGTATTTACCTGAAAAAGTTAGTCATGGAAAGATTAAAAACCCAACTGAGTGACTCGGTGTTTTAAAAGCAAAAATGAGAAGAGGGAATGACACCCAGCTGTGCCCAGACAGAAGGAGCAGACCACAGCATGCAAACTCAGGGACACAGGGAATGAAAGGGGGAGAAGAGGAGCAAGGCTATGACAGAACTTGGCATGAGACAGGACACTAATTAACCTTCTCTATTCAAAGAAAGAAGCAGTGCAAGGAAGCCTCTCAGCCAGCCCTTCATGTGGCTACTTACAGGTACAATGGCAAGAACAGTCTTTGCCTCCGTGTGCCGAAAAAGTACATCCAAGAAAGAGATGACCTGTATGGTCTTGCCCAAGCCCATGCTATGTGCTAAAATACACCCAAACCCACTGCTGGTTTTAAATCTCTCCAAGGACTCAACCAAGTTGTCATACAGGAATCGGATCCCACCAATCTGGAAAGAAAAGTAGAAGAGGTATTAGAATGGTGGGAAAAGAAACCAGGATGGGTATGTATTTACAGAGTGCCAAGCACATTAGGACTGCATAAACCATGAAAATATAAAAGGGGCTATTTTAAGTTTTCTACAGTACTCTAATCTAGGGAAGGCTCAGAAAGTCAGTATTTTTAGATACTCATAAAACTTCCTGAAAATTTAACAATAAATCAAAATTCATTTGCAGACAGAGAATCTGAATCGGGGTCGATTAGGTTTTTATAAATATAATCCTATTTTAAAAAATGTTCACCTATATATACAAAGGTTTGACGATAACAACAGCCAGGGTTATACAAAGGCCTGGCCTTCCTTTAATTTGGCCTTATCATCTGATTGCCTACAACAGCGACCATCACAACCAGACTGGTCACAGAGTTCACCAAGTCACAGAGTTCGCCAAAGAAGCTCAGCTGATATTACAAGGCAAGCTTGCCTGAATTTATTTCATTTTGAAGGCTAACAAAGCCTACC
Organism: Eurystomus gularis; assembly: GCA_013400335.1. Classification (NCBI taxonomy): domain Eukaryota; kingdom Metazoa; phylum Chordata; class Aves; order Coraciiformes; family Coraciidae; genus Eurystomus; species Eurystomus gularis. The sequence continues at coordinate 142,181 of VZZY01000995.1, read as the reverse complement.
TGATGAGGTTTTACTGCATGTGCAAGCTGGGGAGCCAGGAAAATGTCCTCCTCATTTGGTGGATGATTGATGTTGACAATGACTTGCCCCAGAGCATCTGACTGATTTAAGGCATCATTCACATGAGAGCCACTGCTCTCTTCACTGCCATCCTCCTCCCCTTCATTGCCAGAGTCACTGCTGTCCACAATTTGGAGGGCATCATCCTCTCCTGAACTCAGCTCAATCACTTCTGTAAAGTAACCAAAACAGGAGAGGATAAGGGCAAAGGTTACATTGATGTCAGGGTTTATCACGCATGGTGGGGGAAATTGTATCAGGAAAGTAAGGCTACCACCTTTTGCAATTCCACACTGGCCTAATGACCTATTCTTAACAAGGAGGCAAACATCAGGCCCCTCAGACCAGCACATAAAAGCAAGAGATTCTCTCAGTTTCCCCATGTTTCAGAGAACATTAATTTGGGCTGATCCAAGCAGAACATGAGACAGTTTTTGTAAGCGTTTTAGGTTCTCCTCCATGTTCTCTTAATTCCCAAACCCAGACATGCATTTTGTCTGTTGCTACAATGTCTAAGGACTCCACCAGAGTGGTATAAAGGAGTCTGGTTAGATCCATTTGGGACAAGAGACACAAAACCCACTTTCGGTCGCAGATCTGAATATTTACATGTTCCTTTCATACACAGCAGATGATACCACATCTCATGCAAGCATTCTTCAGCAGAGCGCTGAGCAAAATCAAGTGCATTTATAAAGCAGAAATAAACACAAGTTCACAAGAGTGCCTTATGGACCATCTGACAAATGTCAGTTCCGGACTCAAAGGCCAGAACTGGCCACGTATTTGAAAACCAATAGGCCTACAAAAATCTGAAGTGATTCACTACTGGGCCATCTGACTAGATAAAAGCAGGAGACTCGTGGCTAAATAAACAGCATATTGTGAGAAGACCAGGCTAAGGCAATTGGTCACTTACCATCTTTAATGCTATGTTTGCCTTTAGTATCATCTTCACTGCCACTGCTGGTACTGTCTAGGCAGATGACTTCCTCAGCCAAGACTTGAGGGGGGAGTTGGGTAGCCTCTGCTGTTCTGAAAACGATGTCTTCTACAAAGAAATTACCAACAATAGGTAATTCATAATTATGGGGAATAAGACAAAACTGTTCAGAAACCAGACAGTATTTCCTTCCACTTTTGCTTCCATAACTTAGCCCTGGAATTTTCCATAACAGACTCTCACTGTCTCCAGTACTTCTATGACTCAGCTTCCTGGGTCACGATCTCCTCCTTTCTCAGCATGTGAAAACAATAGCCCATTGCTGATGACACCCTCTCCACTGCATGCCCTGGCTGCGGCACACTGATCATGCAACATGCTAAAGTGCCTTTTAAAAAATTCTTTTATTTATTTATTGGGTCTCAGAAGTAAAATCTGGTGACAGTGTAATAATTACATCCCACATATAAACAACTATTGCTGATCAAGACCGTTTGTTTGTATGTTTAAGCTTTGTCATGTGGGGAGACAGATGAGCTAACAGGGCCAAATGAGCACCATTGCAGTAACTCAGCAAGCAGCCACATTCTTCTGGGGCTGCAACCTACTCTACAACAGTTGAAGTATTTTAAATAGCTCTTATTCCTTCCCCCCATGTAGAAATGTTTTGAACATTTGCATTTAAGGGAGAACACACATTTTCTCAAGAGGCAAAGTTAACTCGAGAACTCACACCACTGACAACTTCCATCTGCACTTCTCTGCCCTTTACACCAGTCTGAGAGGCTGTGCTATAAACTAGCTCACTGAAATGATCCAGGTTAGAAGACAAGGCTGGATGACATATTCACCAGAAGACAAGGGTGACGCTTAATCATTTACACTGCCTGCTATTTCACTGCTTGCTGAAACATGGAAGAAAGGACAAGGTTACATCATGAACATATGTGCACTCAGTCTAACATCATGAATATATGTACGCCCAGTCTGTTGTTTCACTGTCCCTAGTACCAGACCCATGCATTGCCAGATCATTCACAGTACAAATATGATCTGGGATCAGGGACATGGCACTTCTGTCACGTCCGATTGGTTTAAGCTTCCACACCAGATGGAAAGACGAGACAGACCTGTTCCAGTATCCCACTTACATAAAATTAACTTGTCAAAATATCTTCACCAAAAGTTACCTGGCATCTTTCACCATGCAGGCACAGCAGCTTGATTCAGAAGCAGCTCAGAAGTCAGAAGAATTTACTACACTGAACCGACAAGTGGTTTGGAACTGCCATTTCAAGAGTTTTCAATTGAAAAGTGTGCAAGTGCAGCATAGAATGGTTTGGGTGGAACGGACCTTTAAAGGTCACCTCGTCCAACTCCCCTGCAGTGTGCAGGGACAGCTGCAACTAGAGCAGGTTGCTTGGAGCCCCATCCAACCTGCCCTGGAATGTTCCCAGGGATGGGGCTTCCACCACCTCTCTGGGCAAGCTGGGCCAGTGTTTCACTCTCATGGTAAAAAATTTCTTCCTTACATCTATAGTCTAAATCTACCTTCTCTTGGTTTAAAACCATTACCACTTGTCCTGTCATGGACAAGCATGGGACTACCTTCTTCATTCAGCTCCTGCCCATTTTTACAGTCTTGCTTCAGGTGGCATCTTCCACTGCTTACCAGGAAGAAACTCCAAGGGTACGGTTGGTATAGTGGCTGAATAATCCTTCCGCTGCTGCTCTAGCCGCTTCCTTCTCTCTAACTCTTCCTGCTGGGCTGCTTTTGTCACGGCTTCCAGTTGGTCCTCACGCAACAGCTTTCTGAACACAGGAGCAAACAGAAACATGATTTGGTTACACTCAGACAATTTCTTCCAAAAATGTAAATGGCTGTACAGTTGGCTTGAAAGAGGACTGACAAGCTCCAGGTAGTCTGTCAGCTACACAGACTAGGAACATCATAGCCAAGAGCTACAGACAAATTCTACACCTGTTCCAAGATTGTGCTTCCCAACTACAGGTAACACTACTGCTATTAGTCAAGGAAAAGACAAAAGTGTGACAGAAGCAAATTAATGAAGGGAGGAAAAATGTGTGTGGATACGTATATACTTAAACTAGGTTATCACAGACTAGTTTGTGTATCTGAAAGGATACCATTTATTGCTATTCAGTGTATAAAGTGCACAAAGTCACACAAAGAAGATATATGGGAAGAAAAGGCATCAATTCCTTCACAAAAAGTCATCATCCTGATTCTCCTCCGACAGTATTTTCAGGAACTAGGATCCCTAATGGCTTTAACAATTGTTTCCAAGGGTGCTCTCAAAGCTCCTTACCTTTACGGGTAATTTTTGTTACTTCCAAAAATTGCTTTCGCCCCCGCTTCAGTTTCACACATGCAGCCCTGGAAATGAAGGCTGTTTTGCCAGAGGAGAGCCACAAGCAGTGGTAAAATCCAGCTCCCTCAAACTAGCATTTAAATCCACCCAGCCCCACGCTGCAGGGACATCTCCTCCATCCTAATGACGTCTCCGTTTTTGAGGCCTACTCAATACTCATTCCTTCAGCCTTAAGAAAAATCGATCTGCACAAGCTTAAACACAAACGAAAGACCACTAGAATGTTACATACAGGGCGAAAAGAGCCACTTGATGCCACACGAGTTCCTGCTCCATTTTGACTTCTCTGAGCATTCTAGATCCCCTTGAATAAAATTCCATAGTGAACTACCACCTCACAATCTGCCCAAAATGTATGTGGTGACTTACATAATCAATTACTGCTTTACAAAATCCAGGTGAAATTGATCTCCAGCATTTCAGTCACCACTCACAGCATCAGCATTCCTGCCAAGAAGTACCCAGGATAGTAGAGGGAAGGATTATATTTTAGACTGTTTGCAACAGGACCCTCACCAGCAGATACCTGAAACTGGATATTTAATGGTGATACTGTTTTTCAATTACATGTCTTAAAAGCCAGGAGCAAACACAGATTTTTTGCAACATATTCCATAACCAAATATTCTCTTTTCTGAAATACCAAGCAAGTCTGCACCCACATGCAGCACTCCGGTCTGAGATCATACTACTCCCACTGGTGAAATCCTAAGGTTTTGGAAAAGAAAAGCCATCTGGTTTGCCAGCAGTGGCAAAATGCAGCTCAGAAGCGAAGTCCAGAGATTCCATTTTTACCCAAAAGGCTACATAGGACCCTAGCTCTTTCCATCCTGCTGCTCCTTACCTTATGTTCCTCCGCATGTGAGACGGTTTCTGAGCCCTCTTCTTTTTGGTGTCCTCAGAGGCCAGGCTCTTGTGCTGGTTCTGCAAGAGTCGCTCTGCCCGCTCACTCTGAGATGAGGTAGTTGAAGTAGAGCGCTGCCATTCTCCATCCTCTGTGTGTTCAACATGGTCACCACTGAACACAGCTTCCTGGGGTTGGTCTGAAAAGACAAGGAGGTAACAGCATGAGAACAACTGTGCCAGGCTGGCAGATGGCTTTTACACAAGCATTCATCAGGATTTGATCTGAATGGGATCCAACAAGCCCAATTCTCACTCATTTGCAAGCATGTTTCTCTGAGGGTCAGAACTGAGGTCCTTTCTGACAGCCACTCAGAGAATATTTTATGGTGAAGGGTCTGTTCCCAGTGAAAGTCAAGACTAACGCCACTCAACACAGCCCAAGAGTCCTGACAAGAAAACAAGGCAAAATCATTTGCAGTCCATGTAGAGCACTTGCTGCCCCTAAGGGCCTGTTTTCCTACAGGGGTCTAATGAGCTCTAATTAAGCAACTCAAATCTCTTTTTCTTTCTTTTGCATCCAAGTGGGCCAGAAATTTCCATTTATGAGACATGAGTGTAACCATTTTTCAAGTTACCAGAACATACCATGCAAGAGGTTACCTGGATCAAACACTTGGTCGTGGCTTAGCAGGCAGCTCAGCGGTTTTATTCCCAGGCTCCACTCTCATGATTTAAATGGTAACTTCTGGCAAGCTTTTTTTTTAAAAAAAAAAAAAAAGTGGCCACACTCTTTGCACATTATAAATCACACGCATTCCTTTTTCTCTGCATTCTCCTGTTTCCAGACTTCCATTAGTGGCTGATACCAGTCTCAAAGCACTATGTGAAATGACACCTTGTTCTATGTGACATTTTGCTCTTCAACAGGCTGTCAGTGACCAAGCTAATGCTTGCAGAGCACAGAAAGGAAATGTTTCCGTTCAAAAGCTTCCCTTGAAGTAAACTGTTTCTGACAAGCCTTGTAATAGCTTCTTTGAAGCATCTTGTCCCCTCGTGTCAGGCAAAGAGATACCCTGAACTTCATCTGATAATCAGCTTTCTTGCTTATACTGTGTATCTGAGCTAACGACTGAGCTGAAATGACACTTAGACAGAACTTTGAAGGAAAGAAGACATCACTGCAGAAGAATGTGGCAGATGAAGTAATAAAGAACCAACAAGTACCACATTGTGACTCTGTGGAATCTGGAGACAAAGAGCACCCCTTTTTGAAAATCTGGGAGCTTAAATGAAGGATGCTTCAGTACAGCACGTTGCATGTACAGGCACCTCTACAGCTGCCACATTAATATGCCTATTAAATTAACCTTACCACCACTAGCACCTCTTAAAATCAAGACGACAAGGACTAGATTCGCACCTTGGTCAAAAGCCCCAACTTTGCAAGTTTCCTTTCCAGACCTGTCCCAGCATTTGCTCAAATTCTATGTCAGAATCCATTTAAGACTTCAGGGCTCACAGCACCACAGACCAATACCAGCACTGCAGCTCAAACATTCCTGTGAACGTCAGTCCCAGCAAGTTCTACACATACTGGAAAACTAGGTATGCACAACTTATGGGATGAAACAGATCTCATTATGAATTCAAGAAAGATTTCTGTTGCCTCTGAAGATAATGGCAAAGGGGTTTGCTGCTGCAGTCACGGTAGACCTCCTACCACAGCCAAGGTCCTGGAGCCCTGTCCTCCCACCACACCTCCTTAAGCTTACAAGCCTAAACAGCATGCATCACATTCACTTGCAGACAAGAGAACTGTACTGGGAACCCAGCTGCCCAGGCTTCCCAGACAACAGCTCTGCTATTTGAGCCACAGATATTTTAGTCACATTACCTGCAATTCTTCGGCACTGTTTCCTTCCCCCCACCCCTCTCGACTCCTCGTTATATAACGAGATCAGAAGATTGGATGAAATAGGGCAAAGGGAAGCAGGGAGACTGCACACGTGATCATATGCTCTGGGATGAGTCATTAAAGCAGTGACTATCCCAGAGACAAACACTGCCATGGTTACACTGCTGCCATCTCACCCTGGTGGGACCTTGACAAGGCATCAGAGAACACAAAGTCACACTTGTTTTGGAAGAGGAAGTTATTCTCTCCCTGTACCCCAGCAATTACCCACGTCATATCCTTGGGCAGCAACCCTACCACCCGCACTGTGCTTGGAAAGGGTGCTGCTAACAAAAGCCAAAGGCTTAGCATCCCAAAGGTGAGGCCATTGCGTTTCCTCTACACGTTTTCATATTTGTTGTGCAATCCCTACGTAGGCTCAGTCCACCTCTGCCTTTTACCTTCTTTCCTCTCAATCACATACAATGCAAGCTCTGGTGAAATTTGCACACTGCTGGATCAGACAGATTTTTAAAAAATATAATTCTCATCCGAGCAGGAGCTTAAAGCCGAAAGTCTGATGATAAATTTGGTCCTGCACTGAGCACAGGCCCTCATCCGCCACAGCCACGTCTGCTCAGGCTGGTGTTTGTCCTGCCAATACAAGTTCTGAGGTGAGGAACACAATCTGTGCCTCAGCCCACATTCCTGACACATACTCATCCAGACACCGAGATCTCTTCCACGCTAGCAACAGCACCAATCATCACACTGATTCAGCTGCAGTGGGATTCGGAGGACAGCCGGCATCCCAAGGCTGGTCCCATCCTTGCCACTACAACAAATAAGGCTGCTTCTCACAAACTTAACTAACACAACAATAAAAATCACAAGTCGAACTGTGCACCAGCTCCCGCCATACCTGTGACATGAGCTGGCAGTTAGTAGCAGGAATTGTTCTGTCACTATTTTGTATTAAACTCCCTATTGTGTACATAGCCTAAACCTTACTGCATAGGAAAAGTGAGGTTCCCCACTGCAGCCATGTGGCTGTGCTCCAGCATGGTGAGCTCCAAGCTGTCTAACTGGGACCCACACTGGGACAGAAATGCATTAAGAAACAATAACTACACACACAGAAACCTACTTTGTACAAGAACAGGATTGGTCTTTGGGTTAGAGGGAGTGTGGGAACAGCTGTGTTGAACAGGTCCCATTAGGTAATCAATGGAATAATTCCTGCCCCAACTTTGCCAAGCCTACTTCTACAACAGAAATGTAATTATGGTTTTGTAACAGGAGCTCAAGACGCTACTTTGACATGGCTATACAGGTAGCTTTTTACACAACACAAAAATTCATCAGCCATGTTGACAACTGCCTGATCATGCTTAAGCTGTGAGTGCACTCTAGGAAGACCTGGGCAGTTATCCACACTGACTCAGTGAGAACAGCATTGGTAACAAGGGTAACAACACAGCACAGCCTTGCACAGGGAGACCAGCCACATATGTCCAAATACAGCTGGGTGAAAGAGAAGGCCCAAGTCCACTCAGCAGAAGACAGCCACAGGTCAGTCATGGTTGCCGATGAGGATGTAAACCCATGCTGTGCTTATGCACTGTGGACATTGAGAACCTGCTGGAACACCAACTGCTGGGTTCACACCAGCTCTGTTGCATGTTTTGCACTGTGCTCACCAGAAGAGGCACCACTACAAAGAGGGTTTCCTCAGGTTTGTGGTGGTAGCATCAATGCAGACAATGAGCTTGGCAAGCAGCTGCTCCTTCAGGTGGGTTACAGCTCTCCCTTTGAGAGGTCCCCAAGCAGTTCCCACTAGTCCTTGGTTATGGACACCTGCACACACCCAGCTACCCCCTCCAAGGTACCCTGGATGCCAAGAGAGGCACAATTATCCATTCTTGTGTACTTTGGAGGTTCAAGATGTGCCTGCACTATTCAAAACCCAATAGACCTGATAATAGCACGGCTCTGGTTTGTGCTGCAGACCAGGGGTTGCCAGTTTTCTTTGCTCAACAAGCAGCAGCAACCACCGCCCCCAGCTGTACATACAAGCAGGGGGAGGTGTTTGGCTTCTCAAGTGACACTTGAATATTAGTTTAGAAGTGTCTGTAAGGAAGAGAGTCGTGACTGTTCTGTGTAACTCTGCTTCACATGCTTTGTGTGCGGTGCGACTGCCAGAGCTGCCCCTGAACACCGCACAAGGTGTGACTCGTGATGCATAACACAGCAAAAGATTTGTCCCACAGTTGGGCACTTCCTATTGTACCCAACCATGTAAAACTCACCTCATTGCCTCCTTCTTGCAGAATACTCTCAAACTTCCCTTAAAACAGCATGGGATGCAACCTGGGTAATATTCTCTAGTATCTTTGATTCAGCAGTGAACTGCTCTCGACACATGCAGCCTGCTCTGCAAAGAGGTTCAGGTTGCTGTTCATGAAGCAGCAGGTGTATTTTTCTGAGGTGCGAGATTTCCATAACTAACATAGTCTTCTGCTGACACTGAGGTGTGTGAGAAACAGCATTATAGCTGCATCCAATCTCCACACTCCAAGGCAAACCTCAGAAAGTCCAAGTGTCTGTGCACACAGAAATAAACATCCACAGTTTGGTTATACCAACAGCTTGACACTCTGAGGAGTACAGAAATTGCCAGTCAGGGTAAGACATGAGGGTCCCCCACCTGAGGCTGCTGCATAAGAAGGTTCAAGAGACCCCTCAGTGGACAAAACACTGTGTGAGATGATTATTTCCCTGCCTCCTTCATTACCAGCTAGCTATCGAGGTTAGTGAGGGTACACCCTCCTCCTGGGAGGCCAACTTCTCTGCCAGGGTAACTCCAACAGCTCCAGGGAAGGCATACCACTTAAAACCAGATGCTTGGTTATTTCTAAAATCATTTCACTACAGAAACTCAGAATACCAAATAGCACTATTTTGTTGAGCCTTTGGGCATTACTTCCTTACCCTAAGGGCAGATGTGTGCATGCACAGTGAGGAAGGTAGCTGCATCCAGAGCAGTGAGGAGTTAATTCCTGCTTTGGGAGCTTTCTTTTGTCCTGCACACAGAGCAAGGAACAGTTAAATATTATTGCAGGCGTTCTGGGAACTTCCATGCAGTTTGTGGGCAACAGCTTGCCAGAGACTAGCTAGTACTAGCTAGTACTACTGCAGCCAGTACTGAGCTGTCACAGCAAGAATGGGAGGAGCACCGAGGGATGGCACAAGAAAGACTAATTGCACAGCTCCAGCTGCAGCACTCGCAGCCACTGACACACTGAACTACAACCGTGCCACAGGCTAGAGAAGCGACTCTGCAGAGCGAGCCCGACTGCAAAAGCACTGACAGGCTGGAAGATGTCCTCTGGGGTTACGTGATGTTCTCCCAGTGCACTGAGCACTGGAGAGGTGTGTAGGAGATACCAGAGTTCAGCTATACTTGGCACCTGGAGAACAGCACTTTTCTAACTGCGACACAGCAATCGTCTCAGAGGCTGGCAACAGCCAGAGTGCTCTGGCTTATCCCATACTCAGCTGTGGAATATAAATTAAATATTTTCAGAATATTCTTTCGCTGTATGCAGCTGGTGCAGCTGTTGCGTGGATGCCATGCAAGAAGGGAAGAGAGATGTCTGCCAAAGCACCCAATGTTTTAGGTGGCATTATGAGAACACTCAAGCACCCCAAGGCCGGAGGCAGGAAATTCCGTGTGAAACCCCTCACAGATGGTGCAAATGAAAGCAAGGGGGAAGCCCAGACTCCCTTCCTCCGGGCCCTACCTGCTGCAACATCCACGAGAGCCACAAAGCACCCTCCAGGGACTTGACACATTATCAATGCCTGGTTCCCTCCTCCAAAAGGACCAGGAAAGCCACCCCGCAAGGGGGACACAATCCTTCTTGAGACTCAGCCATGGCCACCTCCTGCAGCCATGCCATCAGGGCAGCTAATAAGCAACAAGACTTTACTCTCCTCAGAAAATAATCAGGCTCAGTCTTCGATGGCAGGACACCCCTCCCAGCCACCACTGCTTAACAAAGCCCTAATTATGTAAGCATTATATAAGCCGGCACACCTACCCCCCCGCACCGCAGCACCCGCTTGGCCGTACTCCCCACCAGCACGCCAGGACCCAGAGTGCCAGGCACCCCTTGGCCCTCTCCAGCCACGAGCAGCCACCCACTCGCTGACAACACGAGAGCCAGTGTCGAGCCGGGATCAGCCTTTTGTCTATGCTGGTGGTTTCTTGCATGCATGGCGTACTCCTCGGCTTATTTGGGTGCTTCTTGTGGATGTCCTCTCCTGGCCAGGGCCACGGCTGTGGGCAGCTCCCAGGCCAGGTGTGCTGTGCTCTGGTCAAGAGGGCAGCCACGCTGTGCGCCTTGGACAGGGGGACTTTCAGCCCCCAGCCCCTTAGAGTGGGCTGTTCTCACTCAAGTGCAGTGAAATGCAGTCCACGCATCAGAGGAATGACCAATTTCCACCACTGCTCTTGCCCCAGATCTGCTGCTGGCTACAATGGTTGGTGTCCTGCTGAGTCACAGCCACGGTTCTGCGGGACACAAAGGTATCTTTCGGGCTGAGTCTGCCCAACTCCAGAGTTTGCCTGCTCCCCAAGGAAAGCTTCCCTCGCCTGTCAAACAGCAGGTACATCAGCTCTAACATCTTTGTGCCCGGTGCTAATTTATCTAGGAGTTAACCACTTCAGGTCTGTCATTCATACTTGTCACTGTAACCAGACACAGAGCCTGTCATAATGGTATGTAACAAATAGTACTGCTGGAAGTCTGAGTAACACATTTTTCACTTCTCTAGGTATCTGTAAAGCAATCGGTCACCGCTCCAGACACCTACATGAAATCTGCAGATTGCTGGTGAGAGATGGCAGGCTGCCTCCATCCCCGGCCCAGAGGACAGAGGGGAGAGATGTGAAATGAGCTCTGAAGAAAACACCACCTGCACAGGCTCTGCAGGCCAGAGCACAGGGAGGGAGCCAGAGCAGGAACACACAAAACCCAAACTCATCTCTAAACTCCTTCTTGGGCAGGAAGTAAGCCCCAGTCGATGGCAAACTTTAAAATATAAATTGTAAGGCAGCACTGCCCTTTTTGCCTTCAGAGGTCTTTCAGTGTATCGGTTACTGATGAGGTTATGCTGCAGAATAAAACTCCTTTCGTGACCCGAAAGAATCCTTCAGGAACAAAAGGCAGCAGAATTGAAGGGCAGGAGCAAGGAAGATACCACCCAAAAGCCAAAAGGGAAAGGAAGCAGCCAAGAAGCACTGAGAGGCAAACTGGAATATCAAACAGCCAACTTTGGTGACAGACAATAATATATGTTCTAACCCTGGGATTATGCAAGCAGAACCAGGCCCCAAATACCCAAGAGCTCTTGTTCTGGCCAGGCCTCAACACTGCGGACGCTGAGACCCGGGTTACATAAACACCAAAGAGCACTTATGTAACTGTTGTATGGCACCAGCTTGCAGCTACTGGCACCCTGGTCCCCCGTGCCACCAGAGCATGGCTGGTAGCTGCTCAGGCTGCCCATGCCCGGGCAGCTGCACCCAGTTTCTCTGGGACCTTCACTCCCAGCCACTCCAGGACCTTCTCTCCCAACCCTTTCAGGACTTCACACCCAGCCTTGCACAAGTCCCCAAAACGCAGCTCCGATGTTATGTCCATCAGGTTGTCCACCCTCTCACAGGCACTATCAAGGAAAGGCTGATGGTTAGTCTGGAGCACCAAGCAATCTTGTGCCTGTTTCCAGCACTGGTGCACTCAAAGTAGGGTTGTAAAATCTCAAATGAAACATTTTCAAAGGGCTTTGAGATGGGAAGAACTGAAGAAATGCAGAAAGCTACTACCTGGCATCCCTCTTCTAGATACATAATCAAAATTACTTTTCTCAATAAAAGTACTCCGACTTAAAGTGTAAACTGCCTCCTCCTCACGAGCCCCCCCTTTCCCATCTAGACACTGCAGGGATTAGTCAAGATGGGGAATCAAAGCCAGGGAACGAATCTGTTCAGGTAGCGAGTGAAGCAGGGATGGGTTATATTTGTCCTTTAGCCAGGGGTGTACGAGAGCAAACAAGTTACATAAAACTACTGCACAGGAGTCAGGAAGTGTTTCGGGCTGAGTGCTGGGAAGTTTTCAACAAGCTGCACGAAGGCAGGAACTGAAACCTCCTCTTTCTGGTTATCCCAGTTAACTAGTAACCCAGAATATAGTTTTGGCAGCCAGATTACAAAAATTTCCATAAGGATCTAAACCACAAATAACCGGATTTAACCATCAGAGCCTATTTATTTTCACAATAGTTCAAAATGTAACAAAAAAAAAAATCTGCTCCATTCTGTTAAGGTGGATAAATATTGATTTAGGTAACAATGATAAATTTCCCCTCCCAACTTCACAAAATAGATGCACATCAGGGCTTGAAATGTTCCTAGCACAGTGAATCCAGCTGGCTGCTACCATGACTCTTCTAGGGATAAATTTCAGGGACTAAGAAAAGAGGACGAGTAGGGGAGCAAGCATTCTGCATTATGCAATGATTACATAAGCATTAGTTTACACTAGGTAGCTGGGAGTTGTGGTATTAGCTCTACACCAGGACACCCTCAGAGCAATGAGAAACAATAAAGAAGGGATTATTGCTGTCACACACTTCCAAGGCCACCAAAATGGCAAACAAAACAACAAACACAAGCCGAACTTTATTCTCTGCCTCAAGTCCTCACCCTAGCTTCATTCAGGACCTGTAACAGGGAGGGGGGAGAAGACAGCTGATACTCACTCCTAATTTAAGAGTGGCATGAGAAATAATCCCAGCGTAAAGCATCCTTCAGCATCTGCACGCTCCTTTGTCATTGCTCATGATGGCAATGGTATAAGAGAGGAGAGATTTCAGAATTATACTACCTGGCATTTGCACTCTAGTTCAGCATCAAAGGAGTTCACAAGCATGACATGGTCCTCACGATAACCTGTGGACCACCCTCCTGTCCATATTGCAGAGGAAGAAACTGAAGCACAGAAATCAGGTAGGCATCGGTGCTGAGTAACTCCCAAGTTGTCGGCTCCCTGTCCTACACTCCAACCAACAAGCCTTTCTTTTCTTTCCTCTCCTTAAGTACAATTTTGTACTTGGAAAAACAAAACATAGTTGTGGATTTTTTTAGAACTGTAACAAAGCACAGAACCTTCAGCTGCATTCCCTTTTCCCACTTCAGTCTCTAAAGTAATTTCAGAGGAATTTTTAAGGACTCTGTTTAATGAGAGAGGCATCACTTGGGAGAAAAATGCAAATTGTTGAGCTTGAGCCTGTGTGCCATCGCATTCCACTGGCACTTCTCCCATCAAGTGCAGCCAGAAAAGTGACCGAGAGCACTGGAGAAAGCTAATAAAACCAGGATGAAACACCATAACTCAAAGAACAATCTGTTCCTAGGTTTCCTTTCCAAAATATCGGTGCTGCTTTGCATGCTGCTTTGCATGCTGCTAAAGGAGTTTGACCAAGCGCTGCAAAGTTGTTCATGGCAATCAGACACACAAATTGAAGCTACAGTGTCAGGAGGATACCTCCATCCAAAATACGTAACACTGCAAAAACTAAGCATGTTACAGCCTGGAAAAAAAATGAAGCACCGGTTCCTTTATAAGGTTGCTAACATTGCAACTGCCTCTATGGTAAAAAAAGAAGTGTGTGTGCATACAGAGAAGAGACAGGGCTCTGTAAGAGGCGTTTTTCTTGCAGGTAGTGTACTGCAACAACCCTTGATTTACTAGCTGGTGGGTGCTACCATAAAAACAATTAAAATCCTCTCTAACGTTCCAGAAACATTTATAAAATTATAAACAGACAGCACAGCACTGCGTATACAAGTGCTTGCTATCTTGAAGACCCCCAAAGAAGCGTTCATGCACCTGGAGTGAGAAAAAGCCACAGAAACCAGAGAGGAAAAGAAACACTGACCAGTAGCTGACGCACAAAAACAGGGAAGAATGCGGTGCCTCAACTCTGCCCCAGACTCTGTGACCTTGTGCAGTTTTATCATTCTCTCTGGGGACAAGAAGGCTATGGAGAAGTGGGACAGAGACTCTCCTGGATCCACTAGGCAGAGCACAACCATGTTAGGTCAGTTACAAATACTTGCTCAAACAGAAATAATTTTCCCACTTGTAGAACAGACTGTGGTAAATCTTGTCTCAGACTTTATAACTTGACAAGTAATGCCGTACCAGAAGGAGCTCATTTGCACTCTTGCCATCTTATGTTCGTACAAGTGACCCCAAAATATCTTTCCATCCAACATTTTTGGAAGGTCTCTAACCTTGCATTCTCCCTCCATCAATGATGACCTACAGTCTCATTTCCAAAAGCATCTTCCCCTCCCCTGTCTTCTCTTTTATACCTATTATCTAGACTGAGTTACATAAGCCACTTGTATCACCCAGATTCCTCATTTATCCAAACCCATTCTGTGTCGTAATTCCTTTCTCTTCTCAGTTCATACTCTCCCAGAATTAGCTTCTTTGTCCTGCCACCACAACCAGAGAAACAAAAAGGCAAGAAAAAATTGATCTTCTTTGTTTTTTGCTAGAATCCCACCCCCTCACTAACTGACCACAAATACTGCATGGCTTATTTCTATAAGAATTCACGAAGAGCATGCTGTATTGGACTCCTACCATAAACCAGGAACCCAGAGCTGGAACTTCTGGGGACCATTTTTGACCAGTCTATTCAGTTCATAGCACGAACTTTGGAGGCATTTGCCACGTGAAAAAGATGGAAGAACCTTAGCACCCCCGAGTACCTAACCTCAAAGTAACAAGTTAAATTACAAATTTAGAAAGTTCTTCAAATCTGAACAAAGTTTTTTCTCAAACACAAAACATCCTTCCACCAGCAAGCAAACTAAGCATCAGTCATCCCAAAACTGTAAACTCACGTTAGGGCTTCACCAGCATCTTCCATTTGATGGGGGAGGAAAAAAAAAAAAAAAAGCCAAGTAACTCTTAGTGTATTAGGTGCTAATTAGGGGATCTGGAGCAAACTCCAAGAGCTCTGCCTGGTGTCCAGACTGCTGCCTGGTCAGCAAGTCACCAAATATTTCACTGCCAAAAGCACTCTCAAAAGTCCTAACGAGTAGGATGTTGGGGGAAAGTACATACAAAAGTGGAGAGGACACTGGATATAAAATCATACTGATATTAATGTTGCCTCCTCTCTTGCTAAAAATGACTTTCACAGCACTACAATATGACAGCAGCAGAAACAATAACAGTCAGACACAGAATGTCACATCACCAAAGTCTTCAGAAATAAAAGCAAAAAGAAAGAAAGAGCTTCCTTCTCATATCCCCCC
>VZZY01000995.1:89433-126633 GCA_013400335.1 Eurystomus gularis | reverse complement strand
CCCCCCCCCCCCCCCCAACCCAACAAGCACTGCAAGACTATGAAAATTCAACCATTTACCTGCCAGGTAGGTAGCAAATGAAAACCTAACCCCTTGAGCTTTGGTTCCTGATGCACTTTGCTAGCCACTGAGGAGGGTGCTCCTGCTCAGGGTTGGGAGAATGAATGGAATGTAACAGGAAAACAAGAAGGAACAGAAAACAAGGAGGGAAAAAACCAAACAAAATCCCACAATAAAACAACCTGTGTCCTACCTGGAAACTGCTGAGACTCATCCAAGAGTAACATGCTGCTCAGTGCACTGAGGCAAGACCTCTGCCCGCGACTCTGCCCCAACACTTGTTCAACGTGGCCACACGCTCTCAGCCCTTCTGCTATTCTTGTCTCAGGGTCTTCAGGACAAAAGTTTCCAGTCACTCCCAAGAACTCGTTATCTCTGCCCGCAGCTCAGCGAGCACTAAATCCACTCTCACTGGCTGTTCAGTTCGCAGGCGGGAAATGCCTCCTGATAAAACAGTCCAGGGTACAGGCAGGGAAACCTGCACTTAAGGTTTCTGAAAATAACTTTGGTAAATAGCTCCCAGGGCTTGAATCCACCCAGCCGGTGTGACAGGAATCAGTATGCATATATCCTCCCTGCACCCAGCTGAGACGGACCCGGGTCACTGTTATATAACTAGTTAAATATGCCTCGTGTTCAGCCTAAATAAAAATTGTCACTATCCCCTCCCCTGCTTGGAGAGTTAAACAACACAGCCCTGCTCAAGGTAGCTGCTGTTCCACTGGGGATCGATGCCTCGAGCTGCGCTGCTCAGCCAGTTTGGCTTTGGTACGTGTTCCCGATCAGCATAAGCAACCTCAGTTATGCCTTGGAAAAGAGTTTTAAAGGAGAGAAGAAGAGCAGGGAGGCTGAGTGGGTGTGTACGGGGAGGTCTCTCTCCTGTCACTCCTCTCAGCGGCAGGGCTGCACGAGGTTCAGATCAGATCAGATCCCATTCACTCAGCCCGTGATCCAGTTCAACTAGTGGCAGAGACCAAGACTGAGAATAAAATAAAAATCCTTACATAACCATTCAGGCTCCGGCGGGGCCCCGCAAAAGGGGAATCCCAACAGACAACAGGACGCTTAGAGCAGGGGACATGCGGGACCGTAACCCTGCTTCCAAAGCTTCACAGCACAAAAGGAAAAGAGACGGGGAATGAGTTGCAAAAAGTACAGCCTTTATGGCTTTGAAAACAATCTTAGTTCATAAAATCACAGATATCATTTGCACGATACCTGCTAACTTCCGAGAAGCCTGGACAACCGAGACTGAAACCTGAGCAATTCGATGTGAGCTGGTAACCTGTTTGTGCAATAACAGGTGAAAGAGTGTCCTGTTCACTGGTGAAATGAGCAGCTCCTACAGCACTGCTAGTCTGCAGAAGGCTCCCTGCAGTAAATGGACTCTGAATGAGATTTCCCAGTTTTGAGGAAACAACTGGTCAGAATCTGTAGAGTGCAAGCTTATTCCAGGCAAGTCTTCCTCCCCACCATCCATCTGCACCAAAAGGACAGGTAGAGGAGAGAGACAGTACAGGAGAGAATAAGTACTTTAAAGCTGTGGTTGAACCCCTAAAGGCTAACCATCGTGCCTAACCTTCTTCAGCGCTCTAACAGAGACTATTTCCATGACATATTCCCTTCACAGGCATACCCGATGCCAATAACAAAGAGCAAACTTGGGCTGATAGACATGTAATGAAATTAGCTCGCTCCCAGGGAGCATTTCTCCACGCAATGAAGTCAGCTCTGCTTGTAACAACTGGCAAGTAAGAGTCAGGAAAAGCAGGACAAGCACAAGAAGCCTGAAGCAGGCAGTGTTTGAACATCCCTGGCACAGATCTGGAGGACTCCAGGACAATGAGCTGTGCTCAGAACAGTAGAGGTTGATCTAAAGGTCTGCGAACACAGCCAGGGCAGAGCCCAGTTACCCACTGTGTGACTCCAGCCATTTCAGTTAAACCTTTCAGTTGAGGGGGCAGTGGGACACAGTGAATGCAGGCTAACATCAAAATATCCTCGTTGCTTCAGGGTACATCACAACTTTGAAACAAACCCAAGGTGCTATTTTCATAATTAGAGTTGTAAAAATTTTACCAAAGAAAAGATGAACCGTATTAAAATTCAGAGGCTTGGTAACAAGAGAGCCTTTCACCTATGTCACAGATTCAAATGGTCTGGTTGGTACACAAGAACATACAGTGTTTATCAAAGGGGAAAAGAGGGACAAATATATTAAGAAAAGTACATAGCTGAGGATCTTGCAGCAGGCCTTATAAGGACTTTGTAGGGTCGGAATAAATAACCAAATGTGACCTCAGCATCTGACCTAACAGTTTTATGAAACTGGGAAGCAAGATTTAAAGACAAACGTGTAGATACAACCGGGTACTTTCCAAAGCACGCTTATTACAGCAATCAAGCATGAGGAAAATGGAAGTTCAATACATTGCGGGAAGCAGGCGACCTATAACTGTCGTCCTACACATAGCAATAAAAAGGGAACTTCCTTCTTCGCCTTCATGTGCAAAACGAAAAGGAGTTGTTCTAGCTTTTCCACTCACAAAAGCCTACTGGTGAGGCCATCACTGTTTGCCATGATAAATATGTATTCATGTAGCCAAGAATTAGATCTGCCAGAAACAGTCAGTTTATAAAATGATCTCCTCATGGAAGGTAATCTTGTTATAGATAAGCCCATTTACTGAATAGCTTTTCTGTGAAGCCAGCCTTGCCAGTAAGAAAGAATGTCTTCCCTCCTCTGCAGGGTCTGAAATCTTACCTATCTGTCACACCTCACCTACCTCACACTCAATCCACAAGGACTTTGCAACTGTACAACTGTGCTATACATCAAAAGAGGCTTCTCAAGAAACTGCTGTCACTTGAGAGCTTCTCTTGCAAACAACATAGGAGATTCACCAGTTAAAAAAAAAAATCATTATAAAGCTCACATTTTCGTAGAGTATCAGGATAAAGGCCCCTTAGAACATGGTTTTTATTCAACCGACAAGTCCTTTCAGCAGCAATGTCAGCATTCCTGAGCACTGCAAATTCATAAGGTTAAAACTCACACCTAAATCTTCCTACATACCCAAGAAGCTCAACGGTAAAGTTTTTCAGGACACAGCTCCTCTGTGTAGCAGAGAACACTGGAGAAAGGTGGGCAGGGAGAAGTCAAACTGAACTATGTTCATCTAAAAAGTTCCAATAAAATATCCTGAAACATCACAAGTGGCTCTCCTTCCCCATCCTTTCAAGCTAGAGAAGCTCCTTTTCCATCCTTTCAAGCTGGAGTATCTCCTTCCCCATCCCTCTTCACCTTGAACGTGGTTCTCTCAACCCACTGCTCTCCTTGCTGGACTCTGCAGGCTGAGCAGCTCCAGTACTGCTCAACAGTGACCTAATCCAAGCCCAGCAAATGCTGAGTGGTGAGAAGCACTGGATCCATAATATGCCATCATGCTTTTGGTCCCTTTAAGCTAGTGGTTCCCTTCTCTCCTAGGACTGCCCTGTGTGCTGTTCACTCTCATCGCTACTCTGCAGAACAGAAGAGACCTTCCTTGCCCATCTCCAACAAGCAGAGAAGCTACCTACAAATCTGAATTGTTTCTAAGGTTTTAAACACAAACTAGGCTTGACAGACAAATTTCACTTTGGATTATCAGCTGCTGGTAGCACATACAGCTATTGAGGCAACTCTCCCTGTCCTGTTTTCCATGTTGTTTTAGCAACATGGAAAACACACAAGAACATGTGGTTTGAGTTGGTTATGGTATAAGGTGGTGTTTATTAATCTAAAGCAGTTCAGACAGAATCAAACTCAAACTCCACGCCACTATTTGCTGGCAAATGAGTATTGTTGGGCTTTGAGAATTAAAAGGTGTTCGGTTTTTAAACACTACACTGTAAATAAAAACTCTTTTCAAAAAAGATCTAAACCAACCATGGAAAACCAGAGGAATCTTTCTGTTGACATTAATGAGTTCTGGGCTGAACCATAAGGAATAAAATTTGATCAATCCATTTATCATTTTATTTGTACTCATATAAATCTTGGTTTATTTTCTTTCCCACACTCATCTAAATCATAACTGGGGGTGGGAAGTTGTATATAATGTAACAAAATGATACAAAATACAGGCAGTGATGAAACACAGTGCCTTCTGCAAATGGTTTTTAGAGTGTTGCTGTGGCAAAACATGCACTGCCCCAGACTTCAGCACAGGCTTTCAAAGGTTGTCTAAATGTAGTGAAGAAAACAAGCCGCTATTAGACAAGATGTAATGATTTTAAGTCAAAGGATTTCTATCATAGACATTTATCACTTTAATCAAAGCTAAATCCATTGAGTTACAATCCCAGTTATAGTCAAGAAACTGATCCTCATCTCTTCCTATAACTTGCTACATTTCTGCTGACAATGACAATGTATTTGTGCATGATGGAAGTGGGATTTTCTACAACTTTAATTTCATTCCAGTTTTCAACTAAGTGCAAATTTCACATAAATCACAAGCTAAGAGTACACGAAAGTGCCATTTTAAAATTGCTTCTAATAGTTCACGTATTTAAATATTTTACACAGATGAAGATTACCTACAGACGTTTTAATTGCAAAATTTGTTTTGACAGAGATTTAAACCAGAAGTTTCTGCTCACCTAGCCCAAAAAGATTTAGCTTTCTCCCATCTCATTCCTATTTGCATATTTGCAAGTGAAAATAATGTCTTCTGACTCCTACTTAGAAATTTTTTGAGACTGAGTCAGTGAAATGCATGTTGAAGAAAATGTGAACAAGACATTTTCAACATCTGTAGTACAAACTACTGCTATTAAAATAAAAACAAATCTTGCATCAAAAAACTTTGAGCCAGACAGTATTGAAAGTTCAGTGCTGCAGTCTTCCATAAAGCCTAAGCAGGAAATTAAAAGTACAAATAAAACAAATAACTGTAATGGGATATAGTGTTTTAAAATTTGAAGAATACTTCTGAATTAATTAAAGCAGTTTCCCCTCCTTCCAAACTTGCTGCTGCTTCTTGGCTAAAAATATTATATTTGTATGCGGACATTTTATTTAACCAGTCATTAAAAACAGCACAATACCAGAGAAATTAAGGAAAAATTAATAGAGACCCTTTGTATAGTTTAAACTCAAATGCAAAACAGAGAAGTGTTTCACCTACTACATTTGAAAATAAAAGGGGCACAGCCTAAAATGTAAAGCAGAGTATTTTCACTTTGGCTTCATCATGCTCATCAGGCGACCTTGGCAAAGTCACTTTGCCACTCCTTACCTGTTCAAGAAGGAAAATACCACATTACAGGTTTGCTAATTAGTTTCCTTGTGATTTTATCATGGTTTCAGAAGTTGCAGGTGATGGAATACGGTATCTATTAGCAACGCCTAAGTGCAGTACAAAGCTGACTATTGAAAACACAGTGAAAACATGGTGAAAAAGGTACCAAATGTGACAGAGAAGTAAGTGTGACTGTCCCTCCTTAGAGACTCTCTGGCTGCTTGGTGAAAAAGAAAAGCAAGTTTCTGGACAATAAAGCACAACCCCCATATCCTGCAAACCTATCAGAAAAGCAGGAAGAAACAAGATACTTCTCTCCATGGAAGACTTGGAGCAATTCTTTGTTCAGCTAATAACTGCTTGCTCATTGCCCCTGTCCCTCATGTGTTCGTGCTACTCTCATGTTTGGGGAAGCTTTAAGAAAAGAGAGCATGGAGCTGCAGGTAAAATATACATTTTAAAAAATCCATATACGTAAAAATAGAGCCACGCAGAGCCATGGACGTGGGCTGTTCTTGAACTGCACAGAAGGATTTCTATTTTGTATCCCACAATACGCAATAGATCAAAGGGAACGAGGAAGAAAAGAGGGGAAAAAGCCTAGCTAGTTATAATACCCCATCATTTCACTAGATCAGCCAGTCCCTGTGCCCAGTTGGTGAGTCGGAAGGAAGCAGAGCTCTGGCGTCATCACCTCCTTTTAAAGAAGTAAAGCAAGTCATTACTCCAGGTTATATAACACAGACTATGCCTGACTTTGTGCCACCCTCTCAAAAAGGAAGCTGCTGTCAGAGAGCCTCGGAGGGGGGCAGAGGAGTCACGAATGTTTTCATTCAGAGCTTCCCCCTGCATAGGATAAGCAGAGGAGACCGGGAAAGAATCCATACTTTCGGACAAAGCAGGCAGACGGCGAAAGGCTCAGCGACTGACCTGCAACATCGTCAGTCTGTAACTCCCTGCGAAGGGGGCTGGAGGGACAGCACTGTCAGGATCTCATCCTTCCTTCCCACAGCAGCCGCAAGCCACACCTCACCCCACTGAGAATAACCTAGTTCACAGGGTTAGTTAAAATCAAGTCAATGGAATCAAGTTAGCTGGAATCAAGTCAATAAAAGCCCCCAAACCCCAGGCACGACTCCTCCCACACTCTTCTCCATGCCTGTTACCTTCCACTGTTCTTCCTAGATATATGGGCAAACAGCCTGCAGACAAGGGATCTCCACCTGCCTCTATCACCCGCCGACAACTGAAACTGCCCTGACACAAACAAAATGCCCAGCAAGGCAACCAGGTTCAGCTAACAAAGTGTACAGTACTGCCTGTTCCCAGCAAAGCACCCAAGAGGAGTTTTTTTTCTTAATGTCACCATTTAGCAAGTCCAGTAAAGCCACTTCATGGGAGCTGGGTGCCTGCCATGGGGTTTGCACGGGCATTAGCAGCTCCCATACAACGTGCTGGGTATGCAGATACTTGCTAGCTGGGGAAGTCCAAACCCCTCAGACTGCACATAGAAACACCATTTGTTCTGAAAGACAGGCTGTACTACAGGGAAAGTGCCAGAATAAAAATAATGGGCAAAATATGCAGCCTTCTGTAACGAAGTAAAGTTCCCAGAGAAATCAGTGAGACTTTTGCCTAAATCTTCTTCCCTGCAATTTCAATGTAACCTTTCTGCATTACTCAGTAACTGGGATTGGTAAAACTGGAAATGCTAGTATCCAGACTCTTGTCACCTTTGATACTAAGCGTATCTTTTGTATTTTATTCAGCAGGAATTTGGAAACAGAAGACAGCCAGCTCCTAACTTCCTGGATAGGAAAGTAACACAAGTCTCGAACTTAAGATTTGCGGAGGCAGAGTTTAACAGACACAAAGCAACCTCAGAGATGCTCTCAGCCCTTCCAGAAACTGAGAAAACAGTAAAAACCCCTCAACTTCTTCAATTACAGCAAGTCACCTGAGAAATGCATCCAATATCTGCAGTTAGAGACATGTTTGCTGAGTTATCCACAACCAGCTGAGGTTGAGCCCCACAGCCTGCACCCTGTGATAAAGCAGATTTAAATGCTCTGATCCACAAGGTTCATTTTCTAAGGTAACGCAGTTTCCCATGACAACTTGATAAAGTTTAAACACATGCCAATATGCAGGATATTAATTCCCAAGTAAATTCTTTCACATATAGTTATTACTTTTGTACCTCTGTGACACCACACATGCCATCTTCTTTGCACACATTTATTGGCTTGGAAGACAGTTTATGAAAAGTCACTACAAGCATTAAAATCGACCTGGTCATTTAAAGAGCAGCAAAGTGCACAGCGATACATGGAAGGTCATGTTCGGCTTCCCAGGCTTACACAGAGCAGGGCTGTTGCAGAGGCAACTAACACTGCTTCTCCCCAGGATATGCCCTTCTAGCTTCCTTAGAAACAGTACTGGTGGACTGTAAAGGGAGCTGCATCCAGCCACAAGTAACCAAAATAAAAGGAATCCAGATAGGAAAGTCCATCAAGAAGGAAAAACCAGAAAGATGTCAATCATCACTTTTCCCTTCTATCTGCAAACAGTAACTTTCAGATTAATTTCTAGGTTTATTACTTACTGGCACCTGATACAGGTAACGAAAAGTAGAATAAAAGAATCTGTCACACTAGCCACTTGAAGGAAAACAGACTAGATTACTAACAAAAAATAATTAGCAGGCACTAACCACTGGAAGGCTAGGTTGTTACTAACAAGAAATAATTAACAGGAGCCATAAAAAGATAAAACTGACAAGTTAAAAGAAACCAGATGTTTCTCCCAAGGACAAAGCTGACCAGGAGGGACTGAATTCTGCAAAACTTGCCAAATCACCACATTCCAGACAAGAGGTGAAAAGTACATTACGAGGAAGACCTACGGCCTTCCTCCCAGAGACCACCGCTTGCATCTCGAAGACCCCACATCACACCCACCACTGGCATACATACACACAGAATACAGCACAGGAAGGAACCCTCATGATTGTCTTCAGTGCTTTTCTAGATTTAGGGAAATCGTGACTTTTGTTTCTTCCCACACCTTTTTCTCCATCTCATCCACTTTCAATGAACAAGAAGAGCCTCCTCTCCACTCTAAGCTTATTCTGGAAGGCCTGTCCCTTTCCTTAGCCCCTGCCACCAACCTCCAGCTAAACAACAAGGACAAGGGATCAAAGCTCATGTATCACCAGTCTGAGGCAGAAAGCAAAAAGCAATCAAGTCCACTGTGCCCATGTACTGCAGCAGATGGAAGTATCTCACTAAAAGCTTCCTCAAAGAGCAGCTATAGCCTCTGAGGCTGCCTTGACGTTGGGATGCCCACCTACCCTTGATACCTCCCAATGACACAGCTGTGAAAAGCTGCTTTCTAAAAGGAGTTGAGAGATTAAAGAAGTAAGTATGTATTTGCTCCCCCTCTTCTTAAGGAACGCATTTCATTTTCTAGTAGATAGGGAGGAAAACTTAAAACCAGCGTTTCCTAAGAGAAAATGGTGTGTAGTCTGGTAAAAAGTAAAAGACAAAAACATTTTGGGTTGCTGGGACTAATCTCCATTTACCAATACAAGCAAGACCATCCAATTCAAGCAAAAAGTGCAGGTAAAAACTTTCTAATAGCGGCTCCCCTTTTTTTCTTTTTTTTTTCCCTCCAGCAGCATGTGCCTTTCTAAATCTGGATATAAAATGATATAGAATAGGCTATCATTTATCAGGGTGTTATTCAGGAGACTCTCTCCACACTCTGCCTCTCAGTTTCATACGGGTGAGTATAACGTGACCTAATTTATAAGAATAACTTCAGATGAAAAGCAAAACTTGTGTATATGAGCAGGAGGAGCCTGCCAAATAAACAGATTTATATCAAAGACTTTCCTGTCTTCCCCTGCAAGGACAGCAATTTGCTCTATTCCCAACCCCACACATCCAGCTGGGGACTCCCACACACACCACGGTTTTGTTTTGTTCCAGCACTTCGTTGCGGAGAAGAAAAGATGGAATGACTTTGGGGTGGGAAGTACATGAATGACACGATTTCCCAAAATGAGCAGCAGCTCCCTGTGCCTCAAGGATGTATTCATGTATCGTTCAAAAAAAAAAATTAAGCCATGCTTCCACATGACTTTAAAAACAGATTTCCAAAATAATTTCAGCTTCAATAACTCCAGGTGCTAATGAACTTTCTAGTCAGTATGGCGTTAACTACTGATTTTTCCCATCAGGCTGGACAAGGAAATTATCCAGGCAGCTACAGATCAATCTCACTTTCATTGTAATTGCACCCCTGCTTGCACCATGATGGAATGCCACAAAGGAACACCACATTAAACAAAACCCATTCTTGCTATCATTTCTTGCCAACAATTTTTTCCCCAACCACCAAGTGAAAACTGTACATAAGGCTGACCTAGAAGTCCCTCTGTAAACAAACAGGCTTTCCAATTAGAAGAGTTCAAGGAAGGCAAAGACCTTTTCAAACCTGAATTCCCTGGCTTGGTATTTTGGGAAACTCAAAACTAAAAGTACCAGGTGGCACATTCAACTTCAAACAAAAAGTGGCTGTTTAAATACATTCTGGATTATACTCCAGAAACAAGAGGTAACTCTGTTTGACTCTGTCATGATAACATCAAATGTCATC
Organism: Eurystomus gularis; assembly: GCA_013400335.1. Taxonomy (NCBI): domain Eukaryota; kingdom Metazoa; phylum Chordata; class Aves; order Coraciiformes; family Coraciidae; genus Eurystomus; species Eurystomus gularis. The sequence continues at coordinate 116,626 of VZZY01000995.1, read as the reverse complement.
ATCAGGGATGAGCACAGTTTTAAGAGTGAGGAAAAGGGTCTCTCTTTCCCCTCACTAATCTCCTGTGCCAGTCTTTCAGAGGTTCTGAGACATGGCCCTGGTGCCTTCACTCTCTAAGAGGCTGCAATGCAAAAGAGCACAGGTACCTTTGTGTCCCTCACTCTCCTGGGACTTGCAGTTCTGCACCACCAACACAACCATGCTCCTCATTCATTCCTCTTTTAAGGGTCCATTTGTCCATAGAAACCTCACACAAAGCAGGTTTTTTTTTGCTCCAGCACTTTGTCAGGAAGGAGAAGGAACAGTATGAGGCTGAGGTGGGAAGAGGCTGGAGTGCAGACAGCCTCCACACCTAGTCAAACAGAGATGCCATGGAGCTAGCAAACCCCCAGCCCTGTGGAAAGACAGAGGGGATAGGAAAGGAAAAAACAGACAAAGTGGACAACACAGGGCAGAAGACAACACCAATTGTGTGGAGATCATCATATCACAATAGTAGCATCTAATCCGTTATTATTTGGTGTTGCTTGGTATATTTGTACGTTAAGAATTGCAGTACTACTGTGGTACTGGAAAATTGTCCACTGCTGTACCCCAGAAGTACTGATTCCAATCCCTGTTTGCTGTGCCACATACCCTGTGATGCAAACACGAGTAGCCTTTGAGAACAGTGTCTGAATGCCTGTGCTCATTTAGGCATCTTTCAGAGAACTGAAAAAACCCCAGCTCTTCACACTTTTACCCCTGAACTACACTTTAAAAAGTGTTTAACCCATATACTCAGAGGCAAGAAACCAAGCAACTTGCCATCACTGTTAATAGCAGTATTACAGCAATACGTATGAGTAAGAGATAATGAATTCCAGAGACTTCAATCAGAATAATCCAAAGACATTCAGGAAGTGGAAAAACAGAGCACTACAGTGGGATTCATTCAAACACTCAACAGCTTTCCTCAGGAAAGCTCTGAGGTATGAACAGTCCCTGCAGTTGAAATGATCTGTAAAATCCATATTGGAGGTTTGTTTCCTCTTTGCTCAAATTAGCTTTTATTCCTATGGAGTTCTACACAGCCCTGAGCAACTACCAGGATCAGAGAAGGAGTGCAGGACTTGAAACAGCCCCTTCATCTCTACAGTCATCAGCACATTACATTTCTAGTGAAAAGAATTTGGGGAGTTAACGAAAAAAGTTCTTAGCAGTCACGCACTAATATCACAAAAACAAACATGATAAAACAAGTGCTGCTATCCACAAGCAACGAGAAAACAGATGCAGTGGGCAGGGATGACAAGGCTGGAAAAGCAGTGGAAGCCTCCGGCTAGGATTGAAGTGTGCTGCTAGGATGGGTGTGCAGTCTGGCAGTCACCGGGAAGGGGTTATACGTGTCAGGGGAGGCACGTCATGGAAGAAGTGCTCTACAAAGAAAGACTAAAGCTTAAGTGTCCCTACACATGACGCTAAGGTTCATTAACTGACCACCACTGAAGAAACATACAAAGGATGTAAGCTATGTGGTTATTAACTGTTACTTATAGAGAAATATTCAGAAAACCAACTTTTTGTGCTCTTTTTCTTCCTTGAGGACAGGGGGAGAAGGTTTAAGAACTGCTTTCATCAAGACTGAAAGTTTGTACTGTAAAAATCCCAACTAAACTCAACTCTAGACCTTCTATGAGACAGCCTATACTAAATGCAAGCAAAACTTTGAGCGGAAATGAGAAAAACTGCACCAAAACTGAAGACAGCACTCTTAATTACCAGAATGTAACAAGAACTCCAAGAAAATTCCAAAACTGAAACGACCGTAAGTATTAATTCCACACACAATCTATGTCAAAAAACCAAAGACATGTTAGATGCGCAAAACACAAGTCACTGCTAAGTCTGAGACTACACTGCCTGCCATCAACCCATGCGGGTTACATCACACTAACCCTGCTTCGAGGTTTAGGTCCAATCCACCAGACCTACAACAGACGCTCTCTGTTAACCCCTCTCCCCCCCAAAGAGAGGAAGAGAAAGAGGATAAGGGAGAGAGACTTATGGCCCCCTCCCCTCCCAAATGGGAGGGCAAGGGAATGAGAGACTTCCGGATTAGAAAAGAAAGCTAAAACAGCTTTAACAAAGATAATAATAATAAAATGGAATACATACAAATACATACAAAACCAGTATCGAACCCAACCCCACCCCCGATGGCAATTACATCACCATCACCACTGAGGCTGTGGAGCAGGCACAGGGAAAGTCCCAGACCCGGCTCAGCAGCTGCTGGGAACCGGGTTCAGGAGCTGGGCTCAGGAACACATGAATCAGGATCAAAAGCAGGACCGAGAAGGTCCAAGAAGTGAAGGATCCCTAAGGCAAGAATGCCCCTAAGGGGAGCAAAGGCCAGCAGAAGGGAAGGGTCCTGAAGGCAGATGGGAAGGGCCAAGACCGTTGTGATCCCTCAGTATAAAGCTGAATATGCCGTATATGGGATGGAATCCCTCGCTGGTCAGTTCAGGGCCCCGTGTCCTGGCCTCTCCTCCCTGCAGTGCGGCCTTTCACTTTCTGCACCCCCCAGCGTGGTACAAAGAGTCAGCAGTGACCTTGGTCTGCACACCAAGCCTTGGTAGGAACTCTAAACACCAAGCGTTATCACTGCTAGAAGCAGTAAATATGCTAGGTTTGCAATTGTTATAATCACTATTATTTAAAACAGGTAATCCATTTCAGTTTGGAGAAAACATACACGCAGCCTGTCGCCCTTTCAAGGAAATAGCTCTGAAAGATGAACAATCTTCTAAATATTGTAGTGCTAGAAATATGCAAGAGCCCATCCACAAGGGAAGGATCCCCAACAGAACATCTACAGAAGAACCACAATACCAGGCAGGGAAGAAAAGAGCACAGCTGGGAACAGGGAGAACAAAGTTTTAACAGAATTTATTAAAATTAAGCTTTGAAAAAGCTTCATAGTATAAACATGACAATGCTTCTTTCCTTCTTGTGAATAGAAGTAACCGTCTTTTCCTGAGCTGATTTTTATGAACAAGGGTCATCTACAAAGACATAGGACCACAAACATCAGATAGGCAAAGTAAAATGACCTCTTAATTCTGAAATTAGCTATATTTCATAGGCCGAATGGCAGAAGACTGATTTTACATTAGATCTAAGGTAATACAGATGTCAAGTGACATTTCTGAGGCAGTACACAGCTGTGAAGAGAGATCAGGAAAAGCAGAGCGGACACCTCCACAGAAAACAGGAATTCTACATCTAAGCACACACAGAAAGCATTCTGATATTCTGGCAGACAAAATTAAAGCTGAAACAACCTGAAACCTCAGAGGCAATCTAGCTTTGCGCTCAGACTGTGTGAGAGTTTTTCCTGTACCTAATGAACAAATAGAAAAACATTTTATGTTACTTATATGTAAATTGCCTTTTTACTCTTCCTCATTATTTCCTCCATTTGTTAAAATTTATTTTTAACTAGTCGCTAAAGAAATAAAAAGCATAAACATGTTCCTAGTGGTTTAAGATGAACACAAGCAGCCGTCATTAACAGTTAGCAATGCTCTGATGTATCCACATTGATTTTGTTTGCTTTGGAAATAATAATCCTGTCAAACAATTATGAGTATTCAGCCACAATAATATAGATGTAGATGATAAAATACACAGATCTATGATAAAACAACCACAGGGAGTGACCTACTTGGACAATGACATACAGCCACTCCTCTCCATTAAAAAAAGTTTGTCTACAGCATCACGCTTCCTATTGCTCTGCCAGGTGCAGGTTCCCGTGCACAAAGACAAAATCACCACCAGTCTCTTTGAGACAAAGTAATCAGTGGCCCTATAACTCTACCTTCTGGGAATTCCCTTGTTTCTTACCTGAGCTAACACTTCCATTTCTGCTACGTTCTCATTAGGAAAGTAGCCATCACATGAGCAAAAACAGAGGAATAAAATTCATTTGTGTAAACATTTTATAAGCATTTTAAATCAAAACAGCATCTTCCAAGTAGCACATGGCTGAAAGAATGTTAAGAAAAAAAACAGCACTTGAGGACAACAGTATTTTAGTAACTTAGAAGGTGATACAACTATCTGGCTTTAACACTTCTACACTAAGAAAAGGAGGACTATTCTCAGAAGGTTTAAGTAGGTGCATTCAAAAACCCGCACACTCTTTGAAATTACTAATAAACACAATTTTAAAGGAAGGAAATACAACATTCCCTTCGGCTCAGGCTGTAGTTTTATAATACAAAGAGTTTGGAGGCAAATACAGCACAAGGAATTCCCATCTGAGCCAGGCACTCATGTCTACATGTCCTAGAATATCAGCCCTTCTGTTGGACCAACAAACATTTCTAGGATCATGTCATGAATCAGAACAGTTACCTAATCCTGCTTACATGTAACCTGCACAGCACAGGTCCACAGCAGCTATATTGGTCCTAACTGAAGAGTGGGGCAGTTATAACTAGGTGAGGATAGAAGGTGACAATTTACTTAGTCAGCACTGACACCTTTCATATTGTAAAACAAACAAACAAAAATAAACCCAACCTGTACGCTGCCAGAAAAGAACATTTGCCAGCTGTTAAAGATCATTATTTTAAGTGAGCTGATTATTTTAAGTGAACAATAATTGCCCAAAGCACCCATTAAATTGTTTACCTATGGGCAAGTCAGTGATGTAAATATATTTAAATTTCACTGCATCATTTTAATAATACAAGTAATTGTAAATTCATTTCTTTACTTCTTTATATAATTGCTTTCCCAGAACCTGTAGCTATTTTAAAAATTCTATCCTCCTTAAAATTTATGCTTGTGGCTTGTTTTCCTGATGGAAATTTCTTCTGGCCAGGAGTCCAAATTTAACCTACATTAAATCCCTGTTTAAACTGAACACCCACATCAGCACTTCACCCTACCAAGCACAGGACATATCCTAACCCTTATGCTATCTACCATGGTGTCACTCACCAAAATCAGCAATGCCAATTTTGTATAACAAATGTATGCAGAGATTCACAGCCCCATTCACTTACCACTCTCATCAAGTAGGTCCTCCTCGTCATCCCCATCGTTGTCCTCCTCCATCGCCTCCTCCTCATCTTCCTCCTCCTCCTCTTCCATATCCTCCTGCTCCAACTCCGGGTCCAGGTCCGGATCACTCCCTGAGATTGACTCGTCTGACATGATTCCCAGTGGTGCTCCTTGTGCATTACCTGCTCATGTTCTACCGTGAGGCAGCCCTGCGAGAACAGAAAAGAGGTACATAATAAGCCCAGTAAATCCCAACCTTTGATCCTCAAGGCTCAAAATCATAGCAGGATTACTACATACAAACCCACAAATTCGTGATCAGTCTTTCAAATAATGGTTATATCAGACTGTGCACAAAATCCTGTACAGAAAATGGATGCCGCAAGCAATTGCAGAATCAATATCAGAACCAATATATTAACTAATCACTCAAAGAAACACTTCTTTCTTGGTATCCCTGACATGTATGCAGCAGAAGATTCCTAGTACCAATGTCTGGTCATACAAAGATGCAAAAATAAATAAACTACCTAAACAATTTCAGAGCACTGCCATCCAAACATGAAGTGTAGAAAAAAGGATCGGTCTCAGAACCCCACAAGTCCCCAGGCACCGCAAACACCAGCACAGTATGCAGACCATGGGTTGCAGAGAGAAACCACCCTCCTGACTTAGCTGTACCCGCTGCAAAGGTCACCTGGCCACTCATAGCCTGGCTGAAGTCTCCGTTCCAACCAACGGAACAAAGGCTGCATTACCTTCATAACAGTACAGAAAGAAGACAACAAAGATCCAGTTTTTAAAGGTTGTACATCCCTCTGCAAAGCAGGGTAAGAAGAAAAGTAAACACAAAGGAAGGATGGATCAGGGAGAATTTGCATTTCCTTTCTCTAAAGGACAAGAACTAGAGCTGGCTGCGCATAACCCCTCTGTTACTGCTACTCCAGTGGACCACAGCAGAAATAACTCTACACAACAGCAATAAAGCCAAAAGAGAGGGCCAAGGCAATCATGAAGCCACAGGTTTATCTGTTCAGATCCTGCACTGTCACTTCTGGACAGTGATGGGTGCTCCTGGGTACTCCTCTTCTACACACAAAAAGCTACCATAAAGGAGCGGTGCAAGATGGATGAAAAGAAAGAAACACAACCAAGAAAAGAAAATAAAGAAAGCGTCCTGGTCTCAAGGAACATAAAGCAAAGGATGTGTTAAAAAAATCAAGCCTCCAAAGAATAACTACCCATACATTCCCCAGAAAGCTTTAAAGAAAGATGAGGGAAACATTTCTTTGTCGTTCATTTTCCACTGTCACCTACTTACACCACATTTCCAGTGTAAACTATAAAATGTTTGAGAACTAATCAGCCACTTTAAAAAAAAAAAAAAAGCAACTTCTAAGCAGATAAGGCAGTACACATATCTATAAACACTTCAAGAAAATTCTGTTTCAGCAGTAACTAGAAGAGTTCAGAAACATGAAGGTTAAAGACACAACTCAACACCCCTGTAGCAGGGTTGAAAATCTAGCTGTCAAGTACACTGAATTATTCCAGCTGAAGTCATCAGTTCCTGCTTTGCCTTTCTCAGCTCCTCAATAACATTGAAGAGTGTCTGAAAGAAAATAAACACAAGGGATGAGCAGGCTTTGGGGAGACTGGTATTGGAATAGGAAGCCTTTCACCACCAGGTCCCAGGCAGAGACAACTGAAGTCCCTACACGTGTCACATAAAATAAATTGGCTTTGTCAAGCAGATGGCGGAAAAGGCCAAAATCTAAATTAGCTCAAGTGGAACTGTGCCAGTTTACACATGCCACAGCAACTCATTCAGCTTCTGTCATCTGCTGGTAGGCAGGTACCAATTCCTGTTGCTGCCAGCCCGCTGCAACACAGTGACCCCCAGGCTCTGCAAGGTCCAGCACTGCTTACTTCCTGATGACTGGTGACTTCAGCCAAGGACTGCAGACACCAAGCCACCCATTATCAGAAGTTTTCCCTGACAAATGCTGGACTAAAGTCTATGTGTATTTCAAAACTGGGGCTTGTTTTTAAACAGCAACAGTGTTTCCTTCCAGCTGATACTCAGCCCTAAGGAAAACATTGTTTTACTCTTTACAGGTTGGACTCAAACCTTCAACTGTAAAGCTGTGTGTGTGTCCTTACATTTCAGGAGGAGATGGACTTTACTATCCCAGCAAACTAAGCACCACCAAACAAACAAAACCACCAAACCAAAAAGAAGAAATACAAACACTACTAAAACGCCCGGAATGAATTCTCATCTACAAGCGGGAAAAGCAGAAGTGCAGTAATGCCACTAAATGCTCCAGGTCAAAGAATGACACATGATACAGTTTCTTCCATCAGTATCCTCCTGTGTGTCATTTCTCATGTTTCATCATTGGCCATGGAACCTTAAAAAAAAAACAACAAACCACCACAAAACACTTTCTGAAAATTGTTTGAAGGAAAGGATATGGGTCCTTGTACTCCTATAAATAAAATCAAGCGGTGTTGAGAGCAGCTATCTGCAAAAGGTACAGAAGTACAGAAAGGGCTCTAATCTAAGCTTTATTTCTGTTTAGCAGCAAGTACATATTCTTTATAAGTTAATCCTTGACACTCAGCAGCCCCAGCCATATGCAGGAGACTTAAGCAGAAGCTTTCAAAAAGACTTCATTAAACCTTGCAGAAGCTGGCTGAAACAAAGATGGTTAACTCCTTTGCGCCTATTGTGCTGCCGCTGCCTCTTCCTCCCTCCCATCCTCCTCCTCAGCTCTGGCAGCTCCGCAGCCACTCTCAGCTGCCATTGCGTAAGCCCGGGTCTCGGGAGGGCTCCCACTCTGCCCGCTGGCACCGGGAGCACGCAGCAGGGACACGGCACGCCAGGCAGGTAGGCATTACACAGTCGTGAGACTGCCCTCGTTTCTCACACCGATCTGACCCAGTTCAGAGCCTTCCACCAAGGGGAATTACACAACAGGGCCGGATTGTCGCTGTCGCTACTGTTTCATGGCTGAGTTATTCCAACCTGCCCCATCTCTTGCCTTTGCACACACAGGCACACCGCGCTCGACATTTAATCGCTGCAGGAAGGGCACTTTGTGAGACATAAACAGATTAGCTTCAATTAATCAAAGTTACCGTTTGTCTGGACTTTCTGGCCATCCCACTTTAGACCAACCCACGAGCCTCCTGTCCTGCCCCAAAAAGGGGAGCTGCACCCCAAGGGGTATGTCCTAAGAAGGGTGGCCACACCTGGTAACCCAAACCTGCAGCACCACAGGGTACGACAGAAAGCCAGAAGTCCATGCAGTACAGCGCCCAGCTCAGCACATGTTGTGGCTGCTGAGAAAACAGGGTATTAGTGAAGAATACTTCAAAAAAAACCCCTCTTGCTTACTTAGGGAGGAAAAGAGAGCTGTCATGTTTATCCTACCTGGGAAGTTAAACCCTGCAATCAACTGCACATCAAATTAACATCCAAGACAGCCTTTCTCATCTATTATGTCCTGTCTTTCAACAAAGATAAAAATAGTTCTGAAGTTTTGGGGATTTTGCTTTTTTAAGGTAGAACATTTCAGATAGTAGGTAAATGCCACGTGCTGATGGCTGCCTCCTCCTCAGCCTGCACAGAAAGAAGTCCCAGCTCTGGACCAGGAAACTTCAAGGGCTTGCAATTTTGGACACATTTCTGTTTCCTCGTGTTTTTCTCTAAGGTAACCTTTTGCTAAGGTTTAAAATCACCACTTCTTCTTACATATGAAGCTGACAGAGAAATGTGAAAGCGAACTTTTTCCCTTCTAAATGACAGTTTTTCACCACAGGGTCACCCATGACTTGAGCCAAACTACCAAGTGAAACAGCAAACAGCATGGGAGGGATCTGGTGACTTTGCCCATTTCCATACAACATCATCACTTGCATCAGAGGACTCATCAGCACTAGAAAAACTAAGCTATTATTTAATTAACTATTACAGGCAAGTAAAAAGGAAGGATGCAGGACAGCGCAGAACAGAGTCCTCCCCCACCTGAGCAAGAAGGAGCAGGATTCCCTTGTACCTCCAGGAAGCCACAGAAGCCAAAGTGGCTTTACAGAAGCTCTTTGCCTCCTACAACACCAGTGATTTAGGCACAGGACATGCTTATTCCTGAGTACACACCCATCCCATACAAATCCCTTCAGAAAGGGCAGGTTTAACACTAATGCTGCTACGGTCCTGAATAGTAAAGAGGATTCCACCACCTCCCCAACCTCCAGCCAAGCCCAATATCTGGGACTCATCAAGATTTGTCCTTAAAGCCTGTTTTGTAACCAAGACTTCACATTGGTCACTGTGGTGGATCAAGGATGCTGACAAATCACAAGAGGATTTGCACAGACAATTTAATAAAACCAGGTATTTCAAAGTCAGTGCTGAGTAACACTTCTCAGTTTCTGCTATACAGTCATGTTTTATGGTAATAACAATTTCCTTCATGGTTTTTCATTTGGCAGCAAAACAGCAAACTGGATAGGGCTGTAGGATTCCTCTTACACACTCAGCTCACGCACAAACACTTCAAACTGGATGAGCAGGAAAGTAACCACTGGCTCCTCGGGAGAAATCTCTCTTGCTAGAACACTGCTAGCGCATTTTGGTATTTATGGGTAGCCTTCATTAACTAATGGGAAATTATTATAAAGCATCCAGATGGATCACTGAAGAAGTCATGAGCTTAAGCTTTTCTGTCTGATAAAATAAAAAAAATCTTGTAACAGTTTGCAAGTAACAACTTGCAATGTTATTGCAAAGTAACAATGAATACTTTTCTCTTTGATTTGAAAATCCAGTAAGAAATAAACCTGAGGTGAGTGCATTTGGACAGTTTGATTCTAACAAACTTTAGAACTTCCCTAATTTACATTATGTAATATATTAACATCTCTATTTTACATCACCATGTAAAAAACGGCAGAGGAGCGGGAGAATCACTTAAAAAAATAAATATTTTATCAGAAAAGAGCCAACAGTGTCACTGACCAATGCTAGTCTAGCAGATCTCCTACATGTTTTTAACAAAGCAAACTTAAGTCCTTCCTGAAAAATCAACAGGAATTTCTCTCCCCTGGTGATGATCCCCATAAACTGCACTTAAAGCCATCCCTAACTGGTTACTTCATGATTTAAATCCCTTCTTCTTTTGCAGTCCCAGATTGCTAAGACTCAAGCAATACTGTTTTTCCGCTGTGACTCACGGATAACTGGTGGCCATACACTGCTAGCTGGAAGGAAGAAAACAATTCTCCTCCTTTGTTTCCTCTTGTTCGAATCACAACAAAACCAAGTGGCATTGATGCCCTCTCTAAGTGATATGTTTACTACAGGAATGTTAAACTGAATAAAGTAAAAAGCCTGTAAAATCCTACATTGGAGAGCATCTGCTTGCCCCAGACCACCCTTCTGAGGCAGGCAAGTGTGCTTCTCCCCACTCCATGTAAACACGGGCACAATGCATCTAATCTTTGCCCATATTTGACGTGAGTATTAAGAAGCCCACTGTGATTTGTGGGGAGTAGGAATCCAGAGAAAAAGAGTGCTTTGAAAAACACTTCCATGTATCAGTTTTGGGAGAGTTACAGGATCTGTACTTTTATTCTCTCTAGGTTAACAAACTCCTTCCTAAAAGGCACCACAATACTGAAAACAGCCTAAAACTGGTTGTTCCCTGAACAACAAAACCGACAAAAGCTGCTGCAAGAAGGGGTGGGTGAAAGCAAAAAAAAAGCCCTAAAACCAACCCATAAAGAAAGAAAAGGGAGAGCTAATCCTTCCCCTCTGCTGACACGTCAGTACTGGAACAGAGAATGTGACAATGAACATTACATAAGGGCTGGCTCCCACTGCGATCCCGAACAAAAAGAGCCAGTGCGAGTCAATGGCAGCATCTGCAGGTCATTACACAACCTGGGCTGGTGGCAGTGCACACACCGGCATCATCCACCAGCCACTGCCGAACCTCCTGCTCAGGGTCCTTTCTCTCCTGCACTTCAGAAGAGATGTGGGTAAACCTTACTGCCAATAGCATCAACATTTTGTAACCTTTAAAGCAAAAAACTAAACACTCTTCATCGGACATCAGCACTCACTTCCACATACACGGACAAGGCACTGACAAGCTCTTTACCTCTGCACAGAGCCAGCAGAAACGGACAAACTTTTGTTTGTATATATGTATGTAATTATTTACCTAAACAATGTTGCATTGCTTCTAAAAGCAATTTTATTTCATCATATTAAAGTAGAAATTGGCTTCCTATAAACCAGCTCTTCCCTTTGAAATACTCAAAACGTCCTCACCAGTGAACCACCCCATCTAGAAGAGCGGTTTGTTTTGTACTGCGTAAAAGTTCCGGCTATTTGAGGCAAGAAGCATGTGATCGGTTTTGCTTCCAGCAACTACTGATATTCATCTGGATTAACACCACCACAAATGAACACAAATTTTGTCTCTTACTTCACAGGATCTCTATTTATGTTTTTAGCTCTGGCATTTCTGCACAAATGGCACTTGCTTTCCCTGCTGAAGAAATGTTGAGAAAAGGAAACTTTCCCTCCCTGATCACTGCTTCTGCTTTCAAAGCAAACAGCATTTCAACACAAAAGCCACTTTTAAGTGTGCCTTTACAGGTTTTGCACATGGTGCTATAGCTATAGAAAAACAACCAGGATCTGTGAGAAGAGTAAAATCCTGAGAGAAGATTTCAAATGATGGGGGAAGAATCAACAGTAGGCCATAGCATGCCAGGATTCCAAATTATATTAAATACATGACATATAGCAGATTAATTTGGGGCAAATCTGCTTACTCTGCATTACTGATAAGCATTCTCAAGTTCCAAAAGATAGATTTTAAAAGTCAGCTCACAGGAGAGGTTTGCCAAGCCTTCTCTGTGAGAGTACGCAAACTATGTCAAGATGTGAGCCAATTCCCACGAGCAAAGAAGATCCAGATAACTAAAAGATCCCTCCAGGAGTTTAAGCTCCTGTTATACATAGGTGCCAGAGAAGAAGTTATGTAGTAAATCAAGAATAAATTACATAAACAGAAGCAGTGGAACAGAGGAGTGAACAGGCAAAGAGCTCATCCCCTCTCAAGTAAAGGCCAGCCACTGTCACTCCACGAAGACAAGCTATGGCTTTGGTCACTGAGCTATGCTAACATTATGGCTTACCTCCCTGAAGAGTATCCCACAGAAACAGACTGATACAGCTCATAAACAATGTTTTCATCTTTCAGAACAAGGAAGATTGAATGTTTTCCAAATGCTGAAAGGCCTAGATATCTACCCTGTTTTCTCAGTATCGCCCCATCCACACGCTCCTCTTTCTTTGCCTCCCAGAGATGCACATTTCATTATGGGGGATGATTCATTGCCTTTGACTGCATCTCTGCTCAGGAAACAAGCTTTCCTATCAGCAGTGGTCCAGGGCAACCCACCATGCCCTGTTAGACACCAGTCACATTGCGCAGTCATCTACGGAGCACAAAGTAAACACAGCTTAACTCCTCCTTTGGTCATGTGTCTGCATTTCACTACAACAAGCTGCAGAGGTCTGGGAGCTTGTTTTCAATGCCTCATCCTTTTTCCTCTTCAGAACTGGACTGAAAACCTGAGGTTCCTGTTTATAGAGTTTTTAGAAAAAGGAAGAATGCAACATGGTTTTGTTTCTCTTTATTCCCTATCCCACCTCCAGCAATGAGACTTACACTAGTTATGAGAAAGCATTACTTATGCCACCTACAGTTTACCAAAGAAACTTGAACGCAAGCAAGAAAAAGAAAGAACAAAACCAAAAAATCCCGAAGTAGGAGGAAATGGAAATAAACTGTTTTGAACTCGCATGATATGAAGATGACAATTAGCATATGTTAGACCCGGGTTGCTCCAGACTGTCAAGCAGTCAGGCATTAAACTAATTTTTATCGGATTCCACTGTAGATTAAAAATCCATTAAAGGATTAAAAACTGTCAGAAACATGGGTTTCTTTCAGAGTCACTCCCTCCAACAGAACATTCTACTTGCACAGTGTTGGAAAAATTTAAATTAAATGCCACTTACAAAGGTCTCTTTTCTGCTGGTTTTGAGAACAAAGTCACCAAAACCTGTTGATCTTTGCCTTTCCCACCCCACAGGTCACAATAACACTCCCACAGGTGTCCTTAGCTATCCTGCACAAACACATTTGTTTTGATAACACTGAAGATTGACACTACAAGCAGCTCACATGGAAAGCAACTGGATGAAACAGCCTCCTGTGGTTTTGTCCTTAGTAATGCAAGCGCCACTTTGGTTGCATTTTGCTGGTTCAAAGCCTCCCAAAGGCTTGGACAGGCCTGCAAGGGAAAAGAATGCAGCTTACTGCCTCTCACCCTTCCGGACAAACAGCCCGACACACTCTTCAGGGCATCAGTTGCATATGGACACAAAACCCAGCCCAGTTAGAGACAGTAAGTATTATTTCACAAAAGAAACTGAGCTTTGAGTCTCATGATACATATATATTACATGCTCAGCTTATAAAACCGTGGGTATATGACTCTACATTCTTCAGCTTACTTTCAGAAAAGCTTTAAAAGCAGCACAATGCCAGTTTGATTAAGGAGATATGCAAATATTAACAGAAAGATAATACAGCCTGTGGGTTACCACAGCCTTTTGGTCAACATACCCAACTGTCCAGTCCCAACACAGGTTTAACAGGACACTAACTACAACTGTGAACTGGCACAAGCGTATCGTAAAGGCGAGGAGCATCTTTTGTAGTACTTGTTCTTCCTGAACAGGCAATACTGTACAGATATTCACACCCGTGCAGAATCCAAATGTTAGTTTCCAAGATTCAGAAGCAGAATGATCAAGAGCGTTCAGCTGTGAGCTTCAAAAAAACAGAATCTTTGGGGCATTCTTTCTCTCAAAGTCAAGTGCAAGTTTCAGCCAACTGCTTTCCCCAAGTGACCACTTTTTCTATCCAAGTTCATTTAGCGTTTGCAAGTGCTGCTTGACTGGCAGCCTTACCCAGCATGCAAGTGCCAAAGGAATCACAGGGAAGGCAGTTCTTCAAGCATCCTGTTGACACGCTACCATCCCAAGTGAAGGGGACTGTATGTTGGAAGAAGTCAACATCCCTACACCCAGCTGCTGCTATCTTCCAAAATAGAACAGCAACGGAATTTCTTGTCCCATCTCTATTTCTCCTCCCCTCCTCTTGAATTATTTGTTGGGTTATTGAATTATTAGTCTTGAATCAAGGTTGCCAAGTCACTTTACTGAAACTATCCATTTGTCTAATTGTAGGAATTCTTGATCATTATTGATTTGGGCTGAACCCAGAAATCTGGATAGTAACTATAACTCTTTTGATGGGAGTTCTTGGGTAGAATGAACAGCGCTCTTTGACAGAGAAAACTGGTTACATGGCATTTCCAGAGCAGATTTACTGGCAATGCTGTAAAATCTCACTAAATTTCATTCATAGTTCTCTGTTAGCAATGAAGGAGGCAAATGATAAAAGTTAATGACTTTCTAGAGGATATACCTCTCATCACAATAAAAGTATATCTATATTCACAAAAAGGTTCCACACTGGCAGCAGAGGCTAACAACTCTGTATCTCATTCTGTTAAAATAAGCATTTCACTGACCAGAAGTATTGATTTAGTTGAAATACAAGATCTCCTCTCTTGTTTTTCAGGAATGCTATGGTAAGTACAGAAAGAAGAAAAAAGACACAAAAAGGCACCTCTAAACATTTTTTTTTAAGGGAGAGTCAGAAAACATTTTCTTACAGAGTCTGCATGACTAAGCAGATCACCCATTTCCCTCAGTGTTCTCTACTCATTATCTGGGTCTTATTTCTCTCAAGTGGTTAACTGTTGTCATTATAGAATAAACAAGTTCAGATCACATAATAAAGACCTTAGCTACTAACATTCCTTGGAGAACAGGATGTGAAGTTAGAGTGGAGAGAAAATTAATGCTGGCTAGGGTAAATCTTAATATGCATTACTCAGAATTAACAGCTTCCCCCCTGAAAAGTAACCCAGCCTCCCTTGGAAATTCTCTTCCAGTGATAACAGGACCACATCCCAGGATTGAGGGAAATATCAGAAAAAAAGTCTCTTTTGGGATAACAGCTTTTCCCCTAATATCTCATCTCAAAATCAGTTAACTTCTTCAACTCCAAGTCTTCCCTGTTCTGTGAAGTAGTCATCCTGCCACACAGTTTTCAAGGCAATTGCTTTACCCTGTGTAAAATTTACATTACACTTCATACACTGGAAAGGCACTGCCGTTGTGTGGTTTATTTTTTGGTCCCATTCCCTCAATTTGTTGACACCTATGGACAAGAAACTTAAAATCCAACCAATGACACCACTCCTACAACAACTTCTTGATTCAAGAAAATATTCTTTATTTCTGCTGCCTCCCACACCCCAACATCCCATGCAAAAACAATCTGACCTATTTCCTGCGCCCGGAAGCTCGTGTTTGGTTACTGAGGCGCACTCCATAACCCTGGCACTTTTTTTAAGGAAGGAATATACAACTCTTGCACTGGTTCTGGAAAGGAGAAGCCACAGCCAGGTACCTTTTCACACAAGTGTTAAGCAGCAATGCTGTAAAAGTAATGTAAACCTCTGGACAGTTACACTACACTACAAATACTGTTGCTTTCATCAGCAAGTGATGCAAAAAATAAATGCAAAGACTAAATAAAAGAGAATGATAAACAGAAGATGGCAACCCAAACTTGAGGCTAATCCCACCGATTAGAGAGACAGTGACATGCCCTGACACTGACCGACAATTTTCAGATTTCACAGGCACCAGAAGGGTAATAAACATTTGGCCTCGATTAAATTTCCCATTTTCCCTCTTGCTGCTTGCAGCTTCTCAGGCCTTGGACACACTCTGCAGCAGCTGCTCTTTCCCACTAGCACATCACTCCTGCCTTGTGCCAGCACAACTATCTGCATGGCTGGACAACAAACTGATTCAGCTGAAAAACAACCTGGAAGCAAAATTCCATTCCCAAATGTGATTTACTACGAAGTCACACAAACAGCTGTGCAGGCACAAAGGAAAAACAGTCAGAGGGTGAGAACAAGCAGCACTGGTATAGTCTGACCAAGCTGGCATCACCATTCACAGGGCCATGGTAGAGGCAGCCAGAATGCTGCTCCAGTACAGGGGACAGACTGCAGCAATGATCTCTTTGATCTGAGAAGGTGAGATGGTCCTTGTGACAAAGCTTCCTTCCCTTCATTACAAACACCCATCAAAAGGATGGTGCACAGGTCCAAGGAGAGATACAGATATTCTCATACTTAAATCTCTCAATTGTCCTTTTCTTTAAATAGTCATGGCGTCACTATGTGGTTTGTGTGGAGAGGTATCTATTTTGGAACTTAATTTTGTGGTTTTTTAATTGAAAAATCAATGCAATCGCCACTCAAAGGGCAGAAGTACCATAAATTATATCATGCAGTTAGACACCTTTGATATGCACATCTCTCTCTCCATAGCTAATACTTTTAAACTGCCCAGAGCTCAACGCAAAATACCAACAGACCTCCTCATGCAAGTTCTTAACATTTAACATATTTAATGATAGCCTCTATGAACAGGTCCTTGCAATTACCTGTGGGTACCAGCATTAATGGGGCAAAGAAAGCACAAGGCTTTCTTCTGGGGAGCAGGAAGATAAGCTGCCCTGACCTGGAGAAACTGGTAACCAGCACTGACAGAAATTTCCCCAAGTCAGGGCAGGTCCTCTCCTAAATGCACTCCACCAAGACTCACAAAAGGAACACTTTTACACGATGACAAAGGGCAGTGATGCAATCTGCATCATGAGAACAAATGGGTAACTTCTTTAACCCCACGAAGAGGGATTTCCTTTGGGCATGATGCCCTTGCCTGATATCAAAGGCTAATTTTCTGTACTCGTATAAAAGAAAACAACTTCTTTCAGCTCTCTATCTTTCCTTGTTTTCGTGTTATGCCTTATTATGTCTGAGATAAGTAGATATTCCTTGGCTGCCCTAGAACATAAACCTTTCCCAGAGATCTTCAGGGAATCAATATTTTATTTTATTCTTGATCTCAGAAACCTTTGTGTTCCTCCCAACATACACTATACTTTTCTGCTTGCTTAAAAAGCACAACTCCTGGCAGGCACTGCTTTCTCCACTTAGGGACTAAACTTTCCACAAAAGCAGGGCTGCCCAACCCATCCTATCTAACCATGGGCCACTGTGGCGTTCGGATCATCCATACATACTGGTATATAGAGCCTCTCACACACGTTCCCTGCTTGCGTTTTGTTTCACTCAACAAACTGCTTCACCCAAACTGCTCAAGGAGGCATAACCATCTTTGTCACGAAGGCCTAAAAAGCCTTCTCTCATCCCTTCTCCTGCTAGGAATGAAGTTGCCACTCCAGAAACTGCTACTCTTGGTCTCCATTTTCTGACCCAAGCCACAGGTAACCCCTTCCACATTTTACAACCCCATACTAAATAATGTCACAGATAAGTGAAGACATGGGTGAGAAGAGACAGGTCCCCTCATGCCCTGTGTGAGCTGGCCTAGGTATAGGATGTAGGAGGAGCTCCAGCACAGTAGGACAAAAGGTAGGAAAATATGGAATCTTTATGTCCCGAGTTCTACAATCTTCCCCCATCCCCCAAATCTCATCCAAAGTCCTGGACAATTAACTCTGTTCCCCCTCAGTCTTCCCTGACCTAAACAAGAAGAGAGGTGGAGATAGCTGATAACGCTCGTGGGGAGCAGCAGCATGAAACTGATGGGATTTCACAGAGGAAGAGCCAAAAATTGTTTGCTTCCCCTCCGCCCCATCCATTTTATTGTGCTTTTTAAATATTTTCTAAGACAGTAAACACAAATCAGAAAGCCATCCGTGAAGAAAACAAAAAACCTGTAAGAGTTCGAAAAGCCCATTAAAGAGTAGGCCTACAACAAATACAATCTAGCTAACCCAAAACCTACAGACAGCTGAAAAATGAAGGTGAGAGCGCAATATGATTTTTCTTCAGGGAAAAGACATCAGAAATTTCAACTTTCAAATCCACTTTCTGTAAGGTAAAGGTGAGAGGATTTTTTATTAAATTGAAAAAAATACAAGCTGAAGTTTAAAAGGATGATTCATTATTTCTGGAAATCTCAAAACAACATCTGTATTCAACAGTGTTTTTTGTAGCAGTTTGGAGTTTTCTTAAGGAAACTGGGAAAAAACGTTGGCTAAATTACAGCTTCTTCATGATCATTTCTCACTCCACTCCAGTTCTTGGGGTCTCATTTTGCCACAACAATAACAGTTGTGGTTAAAGCAGCAAGACTTGTAAAACTAGAGAATTCCGTTAAAAGTACATGACAGGATATTTTAAGGAAAACTGTACTCCAAAATATTTAAAAATTGAAAGAGACTGTAGAGAATTTAGAGAATTGTCTAGATTTAGAGAAGAGAACAATTCTAGTTCACAATAATTACCTTTAAGAGAAAAAAGAGAAAGAAGCCTTGAGTTTAAGCTTTGTATCCTCCCAAGTCTGGTCTGCTGTGGAGGCTGATAGCCCTCCGAATGACATACAGAGCTCAAAAATGTTGTCTAGACTATGATTAGAATTCATCATTGCTGCCTTCCTCTTAACAATCACCAAAACCTCAGGGATACACAACGAGTTGTATTAACTCTCCAAAGCTTGCGCTGAGGCATGAGACCCCAGACCAGATGCCAGAGTCCACCAGCCCTTCAGTGATGCCACTGCCCACAACAGCCAGAGCAGAAGCAACTGTAAAGAGAAGCCAGAAGATCTCTTTAGAAAAAAAAAGAAAAAAAAAGAGCCATTCATGGTAAGACTACAAGTAAAGAAACCGTTCACTTGAAATCACTTCTGTCTCCCATCATTGCCTTCTCTTTGTCAGCAAAACGAGTCAGACAAGATAACAGCAAGGACAATGAGAGATAAGAAGGAGACACTCCCTTCAAGGGGCAAGGAAACCCAAAGATTAAAATATAAACAACTTCCCTCAACAAAAGGATCTTATCTCTAGGTCTTCCTGCACAGGACAGCCCAAGAGTGCAAAGAAAAGAATACAAGACCTTCCTTGTCTTGATGAAATAATATAAGCAATAGAGGGGGAAAGGTAGCACTTGGCTGGAAAATGCTCTGAGGAGGTGACTTCTTCCAGCAGGACAGTCACTTTCAGAGACAAGAACATCATTTGCTACAGCTCCAAAACCAGAGCTACTGGATGTACATCTGATGCTTGCTGGAAACATCTGTGCAAGCACTGTTTGGTGTACCCACCCACTTCCTACCAAAGCCAAGGGAGCACCTGGGGAAATGGTCACCTAGCAGCAGTCTGCCAGGAGCAAAGCATCCAGCTCCTGCAGGCTGCATTTCCCATGGCCCCTCCTCTGCTCACATGACTGGCATGCACTCATCCTGTGAGGGGGAAAGGATCAAGGTGTCTGGAAAGGTGCCTACCAGGAGTAAGCTGCTGTCACAATTGGACTAGTTCCCATCACAATCCCAGAAGGGTTTAGGAAAACATCCCAAACCAACCATCCTGATGGGCCACTGAGAATCCACAGGCAATCAGTCATCTCTGTAACGGACAAGGCAGGAGAGGACTCATGGCTTTTTTTGCCTTCTATGTTCTTCACTACTTTGGCAGATAGGACACAAGAGAAACCATTCCTTTTGGTGGATGAGAAACATGCTGATTTCATACTGGCAGAGAAACACAAGACACCGCATCCTTACGCATTCACACTCAAAACTACCTCTGCTACCGTGAGCAGAGGCAATTTCCTACCCCAATGAAAAAGTAATTTGTACAGAATGCAATGCCTTAGTTCTCAACACTGACAGTATAAAGCTTACCTCTCACTACTGGTGAGCAGACTTCTCAAGAACACATTACCAGATTTTTGAGGAAAAAGACTGGAGCAGATATTCCAGCTTGTTCAGGAAATGAAACAGCCATCCCTGCCCTTCCCTACCATCACACTTCCCAAAAAAAGAGACCACAAACATTTGATAGTACATGGCTCACACAAGCGCATTTATGCCCTTGACAGAAAATGTATATAGTTTTAAAGTAGTGCTATAAATGAACAGCTATCATAATCTGATCATTTGACTAACCCCAGTTTGGGCAAGATGAGAGACCTAGTCTGGACACAACTGGGTGAGATCTGTTTGGTACGTGCGAACGCTCCCATACTTGTGGCAAGTCCAGTCGTACATTTACAAGTGCATGTACAGTGAACGTGGAAATATTCCTCGTGCATATCTTCCAAATTACATTTCATCCTGACTTGATGATTTTGAGAGATTGAAAGACTTGATGATTCTGAAAGATGGAGACATCCTAATTTCCCTTAATAGTTACAAGCATCTTCCTAATGCCTTCAGTGGTTAATCACATTCACTGTTAACAATCTGTCCCTTTATCCTAATTTGAAATAATCTGTTTAACTTCCAGGCACTGACTGCTAGCATATCTTTTTCCACTATTAAAGACTCTGCTGGTACACAGCCTATTTTGCCCAAAGAAAATCGAGAAACTTTTAAATACCTCACAATAAGCTAAACCAATTGAGCACTTTAAGAAAAGTTATGATGAGTGACTTAATCACCCAAGCATCATTGAACACTATAACATCTCCATTGCTTTCGAACAACTCTTTCAAAACACTAACATTAAATCTGGTCAAAATATTCCCAAATGGATTTCATCTCTCTGTCTTCACTCAGTATTTCCTGTCATTATGGATGTGTATAAGTATTCCAAAAGTAATTAGCTTATTTTAGTAGCCCTCATACCTACAGTGTTACTTGGAGGACTCACACACTGCCATACATCTGCTCTGCTCCTGCCATCCTTTCCAAGGTCACTGGTTTCTGGAAGCACAATTGTTTATTCTAGACATACAGCCTCCAGTTGCTCCTACAACATGCGTAACTTTGGCTCCAGCTCTGCAAAAACATATTTGGCCACATTAGACCCAGCTACCCAAACAGTTCAGAGGACACTGTACAGCTGCCATTCCTTCTCCATGCTTCACCGCTCAGTGCGACCTTTACATAATCCGTAAATTTGATCAGCTCTAATTTCATGTTTTCTTCCAGGCCACTGATAAAAATACTACGAAGCCGTGGACCTAGTAGAAATCCCTGAAAAATCCTCCATTCATATTCTGTTTCCCACATCTACAATTTTTAATCTAGGTTTTGACTCACTGACCGCACATGAAACCATATCTGTTGAACAAAATTCACTTTTCAGCAACGCCCTCACTGATTACCATTAGAGAAGGCACGGGAATACAATTCAGCACACATACACCATACATAAGTATATGTTTGATACAAGAGCTTTAATTAACACTTTTAGATCCTCCAGAGCACTGGCACTCACCAGCCATGTAACAGGTTCACTAATTTTGAGTAAATCCCACCACCAGCCCTCCTCAATCAATTCCTTTTGGAGTAGCATCCTGTTATCCACACTGACTCCGCAGGCTGTGTGAGCACCTCCACTCCACAACCCCTCTCCAGGCTTCGTCAGGTTCACGGATTTTGTTTGGTTTGGGGTTTGGTTGGTTGGTTGTTGTACTACCCTTTGGGTGCAAAACAGCTAGAGCAACTCACCTGAAAACAATACACTTTACCAATCTATTTATTCTGGATTCAACAACTCTGAATACAATCACAGAATAGCAGGGGTTGGAAGGGACCTCCAGAGATCATCTAGTCCAACACCCCCACTAACACAGGTTCACCTAGAGCAGGTTACACAGGATAATAACCCACACTTAATTGATGCTGATATCCTGGATAAGATTGAGTTTCTCAGAGACTGGAGAAAACATGTGACGAATTATTATGTTTCTAAAACATTATTTCCATAGTTCTGACAGCAAAGCTTTTCTGATAGAAAAGCTTTCTTTGCCAGCAAAGGTTTTAGGTGAAAAATTCTTATTATTAAGGGAAGAAAGTAAAAGTCAAGATTACGTTATCTCCACCATGTGTCAATTATTTCCCAGGCTGTGCTTGCCCTGCAAACTCTTTTTACTTGATCAGCCGCATTGGCTAAGTAACGGAAAGGTTCTACAGTTTCTGTTATTCAGTTCTGCCCTTGTATAGCTCCGTTTCTTTGTTAATTAGATCAAGCTAGCTTTCCACAGAGAATGCCAGAGTAAAGGTATCTGCCTGTAATCTGCCAAACCACTACAAAATCTCTTTAATTGCTTTTATAAGTATAGTGCCTCTCTTAAGGCTCTCTTTTTATGTACACAGCATTGTTTTGCATATAAGGCCTCGATCAAAGTCCTCCTCAGGTTCAGCATAAGTTCTGATGTATTTGTAATACAAGAAAGCATGTGGGTATACTGTAGTTTTGATTTTCTACTTATCCACTAGCCAGAGTACACCAGTGCAGAACCAATTACAGTGGCAGAGGAGAACTTCTGTTAATGTGCCTAATTCTTGGCTAGAAACGTCAGTTATTTAAGTAGAAAGTGTTTGTGCCAGTGTATTACATCTACTAAGGCTTCTACAAGTACCACTGTGTGTGCACATGTAGAGGAGGAGGACAGAGTCACATCAGGTCATAGCAGCAAGAGCTGGCTCATCTCATCAACTCTCTGCCTTTCCAAAGACGTGTTCAAGAAGCTGCACTGCACAGCTCAAAAACTCCTTCTAGGACTTAGGAGGGTAGCAGAGGGCACTGTTTATAAGGTTTGAACACTGTACTCCATGTTTATACTATAAGCCACACTGACAGTATCTTACAGATTTCTTCAGCCTTGTTTTGAAGCAACTAGCTAAAAGTCTTCCACTTAAGTTTTCTGCATCCTTGAGCAATATCTTCAGTCATGAAGTTATTCAGCACTTTTCTCAAGCCCAGAATCAATACCTGTGCCAGAAAGGTGCACACCAGCCTTTACGTCTTTTCTGATGTTTGAATCATCAACAGTCACTAATACCTAAGTTGGCTCATTCTTCCTTCCTTTGTCTCCGCATTGAAACTTGCAGATGCACCTGCAGAATACCAGCTTTAGGACAAGCTGACAGGCCACCACAAAGGGCTTCAAATCACTGCTCCTACTTGCACGCTGTAGAGCGTGCTGAAAATGCTGTTATTAAATTTAAGTGATCTAATACTTCTTTTCTTTTTTTCTTCCTCCTTTAAGTGAGTTCTAGTTACTTTCAAAATGCCACAAGATTTTTGGAGGTGTCATGCTGACCCCAAGTCCGGCATCACCACTGAGTAAGAACAGGATTTAAATTGTCACGCTGCTCTGAGATTACAAGAGCACTGAATCAGTCTCGCTTGCAGGACTAAACTGACATTCTGCTATTCCACTTCAGACATAAAATTGAGTCAATGGTGTGCCTGACCTTCAATAATTTCTAAAGGCCTATTTTCTATACTTTGAGGTATTTTTCAAAGGAACAATTCTTTACAAGTTTTATAACTGCATGGCTAAAAGCAATATATACCTTTTCATCCTTCTCCCCCCGAAGCTTGTTTCAACTTCAGACATACTAACTTTGTTAACATGTGCAGTTAGCATTTGCTGGTTACCACGTACAAAATATTGATCAGTAACTTTCTTAGTATTACTTAGAATGAGAAGTCACTATCTAGTTTAAAAGAACAATGACTTACAAAAAATTAACAAGAAACAAAATTTTCATTCGTTGTTTCGAATTACCTAAATATCAGATTCTACACACACTATTCTACAAGTCCAAACCTAAATATTGATTTCTACTACTTCTGTGCTGGTGTCAGTACTTGATAAACACTGCTTTGGGGGGCAGAGAGAAACAACAGTGGTCTAAAAATTATTTTACTTTTATATAGATAAAAATGTTGCTTAAACGTAACAAATTCCTGTCTTACAACAAGCATTCTCTGTAACAAACCCAGCTGTAATTAACTCAACATACTTGACAATCAGGAAAATATTATGTACAAATTATTTTGTGTAAACAGAAAACACACATCTCAATTATATCTGTACCAAGTATTTAGGAATATCAAACGGTACTTAACCTCTCCAGGAACTAAGTTCTCCAGAATTAAGTTTAAAGGCTGAAACTTTGTTAGCAGAGACTATTTATCCTACAGGGTATTACCTCCTGGAAACTTCTAAGTTTCTGAAGTCTTCTAAGACTGAAACTTCTAAGTCTTCTGAAGAAAAAAAGTTCAAAGAAATTATACAAACATAACTGCACTGCAACTAACTGCATTCTTAAAAACATTGCATCTAAATGATTCCTTTCATTCACACCCATAAACAACACTATTTGAAGATACACTTCCTACGTTATTATATTCTGGATCTGAAGCTGATCAAATGGGATCCAACTCAGTCCTCAGGGAAAAAGCCTCACTCCACTGTCATTCCCTTCCTGGCCTAGTAACCTGATACATCTCTAGAGAGGGATTTGAAACAACAAAATTTTGAGAAACAAAAGTCAAGGCAACACAACAGGCAGAGCTGCTGGTTGGGAGTCACAGCCACCCAGGGTATGTGTGACAGTAGAAGAGTTAGGAAAGGCCAAGTAGCAAACAGTCACCACCAGCAACTACTGGAACATGTGGGAAAGGATGGAAGAGCCACTGTTGGATGCTGCAGAAGGTGTAATTTGACATGGGTGTATACACACATACACACACAGATATATGTACATGCTCTTTTCAGAGATGCACGGCAGGAGGATGAGAGACAACGGTTGTGTGTGCACGTACAAACACACACATGCACACGCACATACACATACACACAAACACAAACGTAACACATGGTGGACAGCAGGCTAACCGTGAGTCAGCAGTGAGCCCTGGCACTGATGCAAGCTAAGAGCATACTGAGCTGTGTCAGCAGGAGCACAGCTCGCCTGATCAAGGGAGGTGATTGCTCCCCTTCACTACGTGCTTTTCAGACCCATCTGAAACACCACATGCAGTTTGGGACCGCACCAGCACAAGAAAGACAAAGATAAACCATAGTGAGTCCAGTAGAGGGCTACCCATGATGCTCAGGAGGAGCATCTTGGAGCTCAGGAGAGCACCTGCTGTGTGAAGAGAGGCTGCAAGAGATGGATTTATCCAGACTGTAGAAGAAAAGGCTTCGGGGAGCTGACAGCGGATCTCCCATACCTACGTGGAGATCATCAAGAAGATGGAATGCACAGACTGTGCACAGAGGCATGTAGCATGAATACAAGAGACAAACTGCAACAGCAGAGGTTGTGACCTGACATAAAGAAAAGGTTTTAACTGGAGAGGACAGTCAAGCACCGGAACAAGAAAGCAGAAGCTGACAAATCTTTGTCTTTGGAAGGTTTAAGACCTAAATGAACAAAGCCCAGGTCTGAATTTGGTGTTGATCCCACTTTGAGCAGCAGGCTGGACTAGACACCCTTTCCAACCTGAATTATTCTCTGGGAACTTGGATCTCAGAGAACACTGTAATGGCCTGTTAAAATTTTCTATGCGAAATTATACCTCTCGAATCTCTGCTAAAATGCAACCACTATTAGGACAAGACAGAAAACATGCTGTTTGATTCTTTTCCTCAAAAGAGCACATGATGTTCCCATCCAGGCTCTGCAATACTCTCAAGTATCAAATTTGGAATTCCATGACATTTTAGGGATGCAGAAGCTACCAGTTACCCAAGTGTAGCATGAGTGGAACACAGTGGCTAAGCAATCAGCTTTTTTCTTTTCTTTTTTTTTTTAATTTCCTTTTTTTTTTTTTTGGGGGGGGGTGCGGGGGTGAGGGAGGTATTCAAGTCTGTGGCAGTGTTAACCCAGAAAATATCACACATCCACGACAGCTCTTCCTTAAAGCAGCAACTGCATTTTTCTTGGAAATTTCATATTCAGCACCTACCGTTAAAGACCAATTCCTATATTTTGATGTTGATAAGGTCACGAGATAAGAAGCTATGTTGTTCACTCTGTATATTCAGGATATGTAGCTTCACACCTGGGAAAAGAAGCCTCACTTAGGAAACCATGACCAGGTCAGAGCTCCCACCAGAAGCACCTGCAGCGGTCTAAGCAGGCTGGTTTGTTTTCATCCCTCTGCGGGGTGCTACTGCCCCTAGAGCAGAACTACAGAAACAAAGGCTGTTGATTCTAAACTAATTGATTTTGCATTGAAGCAGAGAGAGTGCTCACAAGGTCTATTACCCTAAGTCAGGGAGGGAAGTTGCCACCTTCACCCAGGCAGCAGGAACATCTTAAACCAATACAGAGGTTTCTGCAATGAGTTCCTACAAGCTAAGTGATTATTCACTAGGCGCCATGCCTGGATAACCATACAAAGGATAGCTAACAAAGAATATCCAACATTAAGGAAGTTAAAGAGACAAGCAAATGTGATCATTAGCATCTTATTAGCATAAAAATTGGAAAAAAAGAGCTCCATTATTTCCTTTTAAAGTTTTTTCTTTCTTCAAGAAAACTTCTCCACCTTCATATAAACTAGAGTGATGTACTCGGAACATTTTTAAGCCCCAGTTTTTATACAAATCGATGAAGGGACAGGAAGGGAAATGAATGGAGTTTAGGAGTGTCTCTCGAACGTGAGCACCAAAACGTCCAGCCACTAACGTAACCACCAGCAAAACTAACCTGTAAACTATTCCATGGAGGGAGCAAGTTAAAAAGCAGCAAGACAGGATCAAGCAAGAAGAGGCAACTGCTCAACACACCGAGCCTCCCCCCTCCAACGCTCACCAACAAGACTCACGCAGACACTAAATTATCACTTTGTGTGTCTGTTTACCAGCCCTACTGATCGCTGCTGTTCAGCCACAGCGGGAGTGTGACAACCACCGTACCCAGACACAGCCGGACTCCGCCACCCCTCCGGCTCAGTTCCCCCCTTCCAGCACGGGCCGGCACCCGCGGGGCCAGGACAGCCCACGGGAGGCAGGTGCGGCCCCCGCGGGCAGCCCGCCCACGCCCCCGAAAGTCAGAACCTCGCGTAGGCCGCGGAACGCGCCGTGCACCGGCCGGAACTCGGCG
>VZZY01000995.1:71170-88620 GCA_013400335.1 Eurystomus gularis | reverse complement strand
AGCCGGCGGGAGCCCCTGCTGCTTCTGCCGGTGCCTTCGGCTGTGAGGAGAGTTACTGCGTGGGGCGCTGGGGTACCCCCCCGCGAGACGCTGTTAATTAGGCACAGGGTCCCTCGGTAATTAGGGTTGGGGGAACCTCAGGGGGTCTCTCCCCTCCCCCATGCTCCCCGTCAAGGGAGGGACAATACAGAGCTCAGCTCTGGGCCTTGTCCTGTCAGGTCTTAAAACCCTCCACGTATGAAACACCATCAGCCTCAGCCCTCGCTCTGTAGAATGCTCTAGGTTGAAAGGGACCTTTTAAGGTCACTAGTCCAAAATACCACTCCATCACTGCACTTCTTCACAGAAGACAACTTTCCTCTAATGTGCAGTCTGATGCAAGACCCGTTGAGTTTTACAACCACTGTTTCTCATTCTCCTGCTGTGAAGCTGGCTCTGCTGCCTCCATACCCTCCCGGTAGGTACTGAACGACCACCACTGAGTCCACCAAAACCCTTCTTTAGCTCAAGCCACCCACTTCCCTCAGCCTGTTATGCGCCAACCCTTTCACAGCCTCTTTCATATATCATGGGGGTCCAAAACCACACACAGCATTTCAGATGGGATCTAAGGAGTGCTGAGTAAAATGAGGAGCTCATTGCTCACCTCCACCAGCTGGCCATGGTCCCACAGACAGATGCCTCCATCGCTACCGGGACACACGGCTGACATAGCACTGAGAGCATGCTGCTCATCCTGTACGACAGTAGAAGCCTGGTGTTTCCTTCTGTTAAAGGGAAGAAAAAGAACAAGACCAGCAGAGAATGTGCCTATCTAGTTCTGCAGGCCAGTACTCAAATATCCAGAGCATGAAAAATAAACACGGAGGAAGCTGGTATCTGACAGTGCGCATATACTGGCAGCCTGAACACAATCAGTGTAACTCAACCCTTTCAAGGGTCTCCTGGACTTCAAGGAAGCCAGAGGTGACCCAGAGTAGAAGGACCATAACACCACAGAGCCATCTCACAAACAGCGTGCCCCTGGGAACTTCGCAAAGGCATAAGGTATCACAGAAAGCCTTCACCCACCTCCCCACCCAGACACATCCAAATCCTCCATGGGCCCTTCTGTTAAACCGGACACAAAATTCCAGGAACTCACATCACCAACAACATTCAGTCTAGGCAGCAAGCATGAGGTTATTACTGCTAGTTTGCAACACAGAAGCTGGAGTTACACCATCCAAAGAGAACTGGGGTAGAAACCTCAGGTGTTATTCCTCAAGAAAACATAAATGGCCTCAAGTTCCACCACACATGGCAGCTCTGGCTCCTTAAACAAGTACCATCACTGAGGAAGATTAGGTTGAAGGAGCTACCCCTCCCAGAGTAAGCAAATTAAGACATGGTACGAAATCATCAAGGTCAGATCAATGGTTCCTACCCAAACTGAGTGGAGCAGCCATTCACACAAGCCTCCAAGCCCTTTCACACATACATCAACCATCACCAGAAGTGCTATACAGACCACAAATTGACAGGGTCCCTCAGGCTGGCGGCTGATTGCTTTCCACACCCGTGTGCTCTCTGTTCTGCCCTCACATCCTTTGCCTCAAGTGAATATTACAGGCCATCTGTAGCAGCCTTCGTTCTGAGCTAAGCAGGCACATGAGCATGAGGATGGTCCTTTAACTGGGTGTTGGGAAACATCAGAGCAAAGGGATGTGGAGCATTTCTCCTCCTCCTCTGCCAGGCTCCTGCTCTAGCCTACTGTCTTGGAGTTGACACAGAACCCTTGGTTTTTGCAAACTCAGCCAGCTCATAGGCTCGAGTGGAGACCCATAAGATTTGTAGAGCAGTTGATTTTGACCTGGACTTCTCATGACACAGCTGCACACCAGTATGTGGGGAACTTCAGCATGTGAGCAGCAACAAATCAATTTCCTGCCAGGGTCCCAGGCTCCCTCTGGCACCCTACTGAGCCAGCTCTCCTTTAGAGACGCCTGCACATCCAAGGAAGAGTAGAGCCTCATCTCTAGGGATAAATAGAACTGACTGATATCCTACAACTGGGCCCCAAGAGAGAAAGGCAGACGCTATCTTAACACAGGAAAGGCCATCAGGGAAATTTGCAACAGCTCCAACTTCTATCTCTTTTATAATGTTCATATCATTTACAGTCTGAACTGGGTTCTTGGGTAGTATTGGTTACATGGATTAGAAGCTGTAGAGGACATTAGACAATTCCTCTTCCTGAGGTTTTTACAGCTTAATGGACAGGAAGCGTTGCTGGTGAGCCTCCAGCTTCTGATGCTCAGACCAGAATCTCCCCCAAAGATCCCCATCTTCTCCTTGTGCTTTCTTCTGTCCTAGAATCACTCTCAATTAACAGTACAAAAATAGAACAGATGTCATCCATCCCTCCTAAGCTGCACATGCATTATTCATCAACATGCCCTAATTGATTCTCTCATAACCATGAGCACTTCTGCACTTGGCTATGTCATTCTTGTCCAGCAGAACACAATTTATGAAGTTTAATGCCACTTGGAAAAGGCACTTTCAAAGTGTTGCCTTTCACAGCTTTTCTGTTCAGAGCTTCAGCTTAGATCTCGATATATGGAGCTATCAATCCTCCATTATGTGTCCAAACTGGGAGGTCAGTACTGCTTTAGATACTCTGGGTCCTCTTCCCGTAACAGGGTCTTTAAAAGAGGTGAAAGGCAGGATCTGGGAAGGTCTCCGCATCTCCCCATGTCTTCATTTGGTGCTTGCTCTGGGTGCTGTTCACTGTTTCCTTTGCTCGCTGCTGTACCATCCCACCGTGGAAGAAAGGAACACGCTCCAGCCAGTCCCTCAGTCTCAGCAGGCACAACACAGATCCAAACTGTAGGATGGCAAACCTATAGGCACTGCTAAGTTATTTCCACCCTGAGAAGACTCAAGCAGTTATGCAGAGGGAAGAACAGTGAAAAAACAGAAACAGAGGTTCACCCTCTTTCTAACATCATACTTTTACAATGTACAGTCAAGCTTCGTGCCAAGGGACTTAGTCAAGAAGTTACCAGCGAGCCTCATTTCAGAGGACTCTGTTAAGTTTATGGCAGTTCAACTTCACAGACACTTAACCAGCATCATGATACTCAGCTGGGATTTCATTTACACCTCAACACTCGCTCTGCAGCCTTCTCCTTTCCCCACTAGAAGGGGCTAAGAACCAGACACTGGAGAACAGAAACAAGTGAGTTTCGTTACAGACAAGTTAAAAGGTAACCCTCACTATATGAAACAACTTGAACGCTTCCTCTGTGTGTGAGGCCCTGCACTAGCCCAATGCAGAAGAGATGCGGTGTCATTACAGAGAAAGATCCCTCTGCTTGGGGAGCAGGCATTTCTAGTGTTATCTTAACCCCCCAGTGAGCTGCGTCAGGAAGGATTATGATAGTGAAACTAATGCCATTGCATAAGTCAGCACAGCACTGCTCACTTGAAACACTCAGTCTTCAACACCCCGTTCTCAAACACTGGGTGATACAACTGGGAGCAGGCATCCAGAGAAGGCAGCAGGAAGGTACAACAAGGTACCACCTCTTCTAGAGAAAGGTGGAAGGGTTTACGATTTCAAGTCAGGAAAGCGATTAGCAAAGGTGTGATGATATACGGAGCAGCAGGAGAGGGAGAGGGCAGCATAGGGTACTCTGCTCACAGGAAAGGTGGTGGTATATTTAAAGAAACAAAAGTAACAAGTTTAAAACTAATCGAGGCACCAACTTATTAGAAAAGGTCACACAGCTGCTCCTGGCAATCCCCACAGCAGGGTACCTGGCTAAAGCAAGGCTCACCTTGCTTAGCCACCTACTACAAGGGCAAGGACTATGAGGCCAACAGTGAAGCCCACAGCAGTGCTCAGACCTCCCATAGAGGAAGGCAAAGTTAAACATGCAGCTCTAGCACATGTAAGTGCATCGTTGGATTACCTGTGGAGGCTCATTAGCAAATTCACAGCAAGGTCAAAAACATTTTGAAGTTATATAGTCTAAGGTTATGTATTTTTCTTCATGCTCTGCTTAGCCAGAGTCACATAATGGGGTACCACCGAGAAGCAAGCAAACAAAAAAGTCTTACAATAAGACATTACCAGATTCTTATTTGCTTCCAGCCCAGCCTGAGAAACCAGACATCTTCACACTCCCTCCTGGTTCAGCTCAATCCTTTAAAGCCCTCCTTCCAAGCCAGTTGATTACAGCAGGTGAAGCAAGGTAAGCACAACAACATCCACCCTCACCCTGCCCCCAAAGTGCATTGACCCTTTCCTGGCCAGTATGGGCTTTCTGTGTCCCAGGACATTTCATTCACCTAGGACAAGAGGTAGGGGTAAAAATAATCTCCTCACCTTCCTTAGTGGAAAATAAACCCAGTGGCTGGTTAGGACTGCCCTGCTCCCAGCTGTGCTTTGGAAGTTACAAGGAGAAGGCACCAGGGCATTATGTCTTCCCAGCAGATAGTTCTTGGCTTGTCCTTACTGGAGGCACAACTGATTTTTATGCCACTCCAGAGACACAAGGCAAACTCCTCTGCCAAGAGAGAAGATGAATCACAGAGCTGAGGAAGGCTGGTGTTCACTTTGCTTTTGCCTGTAACCAGCTCTACTTTTCTGTCATTAGCTGTGGGGCAGAGAAGATGACACGATCCATCCTCAACATGAATAGGTTTTCACCACTGCTCCTCTGCCAAGACCTCCACTTCAATGCTACAGTAAGCTTTCTCCTGAGGAATTAACTTTGATAACACTCCATACCAGGGGGTTTTCCCCTTTATGATAACACTGTCCCTGCAGTGCTGCAAATGTCAGGGCTTTAATGGCCCTGACCAGCCTCACCTGGGGCTGCTACTCACACCCTCCTCCTCATTGGCACAGGAGCTCTATTTAAACTCAATCCTGGGCACGTAATCTTGGGCTATGTTTAATTCTGGTTGGTGTTAATGAATGTGGTCTGTGGGCTTGTTTCTTAAGTTGACTTTGGTTCTGCCTTATCGCTATGAGTTTGCTTAATGACACAAGTTCTTGGCTGATACTGACTGCTGTCCCTCAACCTGCGTGGCTCACCTCACTCAGGTATTGGGGTATGAGCACTGACTGGTGAGACTCCTGCCCTGCTGGTCCTGGGGTCCCCTTGGCTTCTAGTTTCTTGTCCCTTTAAAAGCAGCAGGTATTTGCTGTTGATAGAAAAGTGAGTGGCTGTTTCTCGGTCCCTGTTCTTCTCTCTGTTCTTATCTTCACAGGTGAGGATGGCAAAGGAAGGAGTTTGTTTGGGGAGGGGGGATGAATATGTGCAATGAAATGACTAATAATAAGATACTTTTTGGTTTTGAGCAGATATACAACAGGCAGAAGGACTGTGGGTGGATTATCAAGGTTTGGGAAGAGAATTTAATGCACTTGTCATATTAATGTTGATAAGACTTACAGTTGCTTCTTCATTCTGTAGACTTATCCAGGGTTTACTGTTCATCTGCAGCCACAAAACAAGACAGCTAACTTTTATTTTTGCTTTTCAGCATGCTTTCTACTCTCCTTTTTGTTCTTTGTGTAGGAGCTAATCTTTTGTTCATTATAACACCTGTAATCACTACAAATGCTTTGATTTAAGCAGCTCATATGTGGGGATTTGTGTTGATTTCAGTTTTTATTTATTACTAGTAATGTTTCCTTTTTAGTGTCATAATCCTGAGGCACTGCACTGTGAGACTCCCTGGTCGTACATACAACTGCTTGTTAGGCAACGAAGTGTCTGTGTCACCAGGAGCTGCTCCTTTCCTGACATTCCACTGGTATCCGTGGTTGCATCCTACCTGGAGCCCTGCAGCTAGTGCCCGCTATCCCCCATGCAGAGCCTGTTGTACTAAAGGGGTTTCCCCAATACCCTGTGCACTGAAATTAATGTTTTAATGTTTTAAATTCTATGCAACTAAATGTAAGCCATAGCGTTTCCTGAGTTCCCCTTACATTTTCTTTGTTGCTGCTTAGACGGCCTCCCTTGTTTTATTGACAGCAGACACTAGTTACATTTCTTGTGATGCCAAAACATCATTCTAAACCAGTGGTGGAATTGGAAAAAATTGATGTGCTTAAAAATTCACAGTTCATTTTGTTCTGCCACCCCAGCATCTCCTGTCTTTGTGAAGGGATCCCTGCAGCAGTTATTCCTGCTTCCTCATTCACCGGGAATATACTGGCGTGATTCAGTGCTCTCTGCAGCCTCTGTCTTTCTGCAGTGGGTGGTATGTGAATTTTGGAATAATCTAATATTGTAGTCTGCTTTTTTCTCCACAACAGGTGATTCCACTCACTTGAAAAGCAACCCCTAAACAACCATTGTTTAAACCACATTAAACAGCATTTCTCCCTTTCATTGACTCCTCTGGCTTTACAATTGTTTCTGAGGTTCAGGAGCTTAAGGCGTTATCACTCAAAAGCATATTTTCATTCTTGCAAGGCTCTCAATCTCTGGGGCATGATTCAACTGAACTGTTTTGATGATGGATATATTTAAATAGGGAATATACGGAACTGCATGTATGAAGGAGGTAATCTTGGGGCTACTTGTATGCATAAACTGTCCCAATGCTTAAAATGGAAAGCAACATAAACATGCTATTGCTTCACCTGCGTGGCTGGAGCCTGGACTGGTCCTTGCTCATGACCTACCCAGTCAGGCCATTGGTAGGAAGGAAGGGAGGACAATGCAATCAAGAAGCTGGGCAATTATTTTTGGAAGCAGTTAAGGTGACAATATACCTCTTGGAAGAGCTTTGGGAACTCTACAGCACTCCCTTTCAGATACTACCAAAGAGTTATAAAACAGCAAATGGTTGCCTTTTAATAATCTAGGGACTGGGATATGTGCTCAGAATGTGGAGAAACAGGATTCAGATCCTTCCCTTTCCCCAGCTTCTGGTTGAGGAAGCAGCCTCTGGGATTCTCCTCATCCTATTTGACCCACCACAGGACTCACGCAGATGTCCAAATGTACTCTTTCTGATTTGCAATTGTACTGTGCTACTTCCTTGCTCCCATGGATCCACCTTCCTCATCTATGTGGTACTGGTGAGAACTGAAGTGGAGAGTAAATTAAGCCATGCAGTTTATATTATTGTCTGCACCCCGGTCTAGACCACACAAAGGAGGATTTTGAAAGATTAATTTGCTGAAGTTAATTGGCACTAGTAGAGGGAATGTATTAGTAACAGTTTTATTTCAGTTTATTTCCAAGCATCCAAAATAACTACAAAGGCAAATTAATCAGCAAAGCGTCCACACTGCAGCCAAGCTGCACACACCCATGGTGGGGGGGGTTGTTACAGATGGTTGAGCCTGGAAACACTGCATAGCAACCAGAATTATGTGAAGTATTAGGGGAAAATTAAAGAAAAACCACAAAAGAAGAGACAGAAGGAGCCAGAGAATGACTGGAACTGTAGCTGCAGAAGGTTAGAAATCAGCCAAGAAATAGGAGTGAAGGTTATCCAGACAAGTTTGTGTATACCAGGGCATGGCAGCCCTCGTGTGCTTTTACATGGAGTCACAAATGGACAGGATGTGGGGCAGAGAGCTGCAGCAGGAGGTGACAGCCCTGGTTGCTCATTTGCACAGCCGCTTGCTCCACAGGAGCAAAAAGTAGTGGGCAGAGAAGGTTTTTTCCACTGATACAGATTCCAGGCAGAGGAGGTGTTTCTGAATATGAGTGCCATGCTCTCGGTTCTGCTGGGAGATGAGCTGGAGGCAGGGACCCTGGCTCTTTTTCAGGGTGTTGTGATGTTATCATGACATCTGTGCACCTCTCAGGGCTTTGCAGTGAATTGCAGAGCTCTTCAGCTGTTTCAGGCTGGAGATACATTTCACAGCATACAAACTTGTTTTTCTTAGTCATCTTTGATTTTCTTAGGGTGTGGACTAGTTGAATATGACTGAGTTTAAAATTGCTTGCATACAGGCTGGGTGCAGAGCTGAGCAGAAACGAATTGCTCCAGCTGGTGCTTGCACAGGAAGGAGCCTGCTGAGTTCCCAAGAGAGGTTTGGAACAGACGTGCTCCCAGCAGTTTCCTACCATCAAGTGATCATAGATGGCATGAGAGGCACTGAGCAGAACTTGCAGACCTAGACAGAAGCACAGGGTGAAGTCAAAAAGTCTGGCCAGAAAAGACAGCTCAGGATGCTGCAGTGGATGCTGCATCAGCTACTTGTATGGGAAGAGGGGAGCCATAGCCCTCCCTCTAGCAACCCCTCCTCAGCCACCTGGGAATCCTTCCTGGGAATTATTCCTAAGTGAGCAAATTCCCACCATCAGGTACTGTTTCCTGAGGAAGGGAGAGATAAGCTGTGGAGTATGATAGTGTCTGCAGGGTGACTCATTCTCCTGTATGCGCAGGGTAAGGGGTACAACTCCACCTACTACAAAAATCCATGTGTTACCAAAGTCTTGGTAAAGGTACAGCCAGGGAGGACCAAGAGAGAAATGCAGCACTGGGAACAGGAGCAAAAACTTTTCCCTAAAAATGATGTGTGGGGAGTCTCTGCAACCAGTTCAGAAAGCCAAATGGTTTTGTGAACTTGCCTGGCTGTGAGAAAGCTTGTTTCTTCTTCCTCTTCCTCCTCTCCCATTTTGCAAGGCTCTTGGGAGAGTGATGCTGATCAACTCCAGGCAAGGAGGGAACTAGTTCAGAAGAGCTGGTGCTGTGAAACCTCAGGACTCCCTTTTTAGCTGGTTGCCCTTTGTGAAAGGGAGATATGGGGAGTTGCATGGTTAGATCTGGAGATGCTGTTCTAAAGCAAACACTAAATATTAATCTTGTGGATGGTGGGTAACCACAGCCATTTTGTAAAACTTTCCACAGCAGGCAGTGTTATTCCCGGCAGCTCTCCCTTGGGGATTCATCTTCCAGGAGATTTTCCCATTGCTCACGGGCAGTTTTCTGTAGCCCAGGAAACTGTAATGCTAGTTAACTGTAAGTAGCAGGAGAAGGCTCTGTATCACAAGGGGTTGATTGGGCAGGTAGCATGGCCTGATGCACCTGTCTGCTGCAAAACTGGCTGGGGGAGGCTGGGATGGATATGATTCAAAATGCCTATGGTGAAATCTTGCCTTTATTATCTTAGTCACTAACGTCCCACATATTTCAAGGAGACCGGCATTTTACTCCCACAATCCAAAGACAAAACAAAATAAACCTTGGTACTTGCAGCCACAGTGCAAAACTGTGCTTTATGGAAAATAGCATCTAGCCTCAAAAAGTGGCTAAACACGCCTCCCTCTTCCTTCCTGGCTCAAAGCTTTGTATCTGTATTGCTAAAATCTCCTGTGAGTTCTGCTGTCCAAACAGCCTGCAAAAGCCATAAACATCTCTCATCGCTTCTTCCCATCTTTTCAACTTCTCTTTGGGCTAAAGCATTGTTTCCCTCCCAGACTACACTGAAGATTGCTGCCCAGAGACTACATTAAATGTAACTAAGCATACAAGCACTATGTTAAAGACAAAACATAGACCGTCAAATAAGGTAATACAGGGGAAATTCTTGTCAATCCTATGGTGATTTGGTATGTACAACACCTCAAAAGGATCTTTTTCTCTGAAGACTTGAAGCAGAAAGAATCAAGAGAAAAACTGTCTCAAAAGAAAAAAACAAAACAAAACAAAACAAAACTTATTCTCAGTAGGGAATGCTAAAATTATCCCTCCAGAATGCCACTATTTCATACTCAACTGCATTTTATCACTATTTAACAACTGCACTACAGCAGGTCGGAACATACACCTAAGAGATGGCAACGGGGCCTGGAGTGACGTGCCACTTTTTAGACAATATTGTTTGCCAGGTTTGAGGTTTGTTGTGCAAATGCAACTTGTAACATTGTTGCAAGTCAAGTGTACTCGCAGCCTCTGAATGATACATACTTATATGTAAATACTCAGTACTAAGATTGGTATTTTTGTAGTTTGTTGTTCCTTTGTGCCCAGAAGGGTAAAAAGTGTCGTTTCCAGGAAACTCTTCCAAGACAGGGTGAGGTGTGTGCTACAGTGAATACGCTGGGCATTCATCATCAGCTGAGTGATAACACAGAGCTTCACATCACCCATTTGTTATCACTTGCATCCTGGGCATCCAAACTGCTTCTAACCCCAGCTCCAGGAGCAGAAAAGATATTCAGGTATTTTTCTGGTTATCATTTACCGATGTTGGTTTTAGAATAAGGAACTGCATCCCAACGCTTATCTGCATCCCAAAAAGGAGTAGACTGCTATATAAAATACCCCGCACTCCAAAAATGCAACTAAATGTTTACAAACACAGCTCCCTGGAAAGTAAAGCCCAGGAGTATGTCTCCGCAGTTGCTAACACTGTGCTCTGGGAGGGATTTTTCTCCTTTGTGGTTGGCACCAGATACAGTTCTTAAAAATTCAGCGCTTTTCTCTTCCCCTTCTGCCCTATCGTCAGGTGCTTCTGTTTTCTTTGTGCAAATAAATTTATGAAACTTAGTTCTTGCTGTATTCCCTCCCCACTGACTAGGGCTCTGAAGCATCTGGAAGAAAAAAGAGACTCTATCATCTACACAAGGGGGCGAATGGAAGAGAGAGGCAACGAGCCCACTTGCTGGTGCTGCCATCTTGACCTGGAGTTTTGAGTTCAGCAGCAGAATCAGCACTTTATGAAGTCACCCACAGCGGCGGGGATCTGGGTGTGGGCCATTAACATCATGCACTGAGGCCCACCTGCATTTCCAAGGTACATGTGCTTCCTGTTCATTAGTATTTCAGTATGTTGTCCTGAAATGTCCCTGTCCCAGAGTGTTTTGGGGCTGCAGAGGACATTTAGGGTCAAGACAGCATAAAGAGAGGTGTTGCCAGAGTAAGTCACTCCTTCCAGGTGAAAAGACATGCTCTGTTTCATGGAAGAGGGAAACTTAGGGCAAGTGTCCTATGTAAATCCCAGCACAAGCTCCTGCAGCCTGTCCCTCTTTGCAGCTTTACGTTACCTCACTTCAGCTGATGGTTTTTCCCACGCCAAAAGCTGTTGAATGCTTTATGCTGCTAGGGCAGCTTCAGAGCTTCCTCCTAGGTGTGGCTGAATGTAAATGCGAGTAAAGTGATCTGTGCTCAGACTTTACAGTGGTCCAGGTCCTAATGTCTCAGTAGTGATTGCAGTGGTGCCAAGCACACGTGGCTGCTTGGAGCTGCTATCTACGGAGCTTTGAGAGCTGGAACCACCACCACTGTTAAACTAAACATTCAGATTACCTAATACTGGAGAAGCTACATATGATAAAAACCAAATAGTTGTTACTAAGACCTTTGATGGAATCCCTCAGCAATACCCATGAATCCATAATTAATGTTTGCACATATACGCAGCGGCTGGAATCATTATAGTTCGACTTCACCCATTTGCTTATTGTTTCCCCGTGCATCAAAACTGTCACATACAGACACTTGACCCAATTAACTCCTGTAGAGAAGTAATGAAGAGAACGGATATATAACCTGTCTCTCTTAAAAAAGAGAACAAACAAACCAAACCCTTCCCTCCTCTTAAAAGGATAGTTGTCTTAAACCCATACTTTTTGTTGGTTTTGTTTAGTCTTTGTTTTTTAAAGCTCCTGTTGTTACAAGTAATCCCTAAGATCCTTGTTGCTGCAAAACATTAGGAGGAATTTGTTTATACTCCCAGTGTGTGTCTTGCAGGCATTTCACAGCATGTTGTGCATAATCTTTTCTTGCTTCCTCCTCTGTGAAGAGTTTTCTTTGCTGGTTGAGTGGTTGTTTCCTATAGTAACAAAACAGATAAAAAAGGAAAACCCTTGTTAAACCACAAAAACTAGCAATGGATTTTGTGTAGCACCTGAAATGACCTTTTAACTCACTCCTATGTAGAGCAGTAAGTTAAGTCAGAAAACTGTTTCATTGCTGCAGTGCCACTTTCTGGGTATTTTCTATCTCCTACTTTTTTCATGTCCTCCCTTGTGTATTCTGTGTCCGTGGTTTGCCTGTGCACTTCCACTCTCTCAAAGGCTCTTTCCCAATTGCTGGATCATGGCTGCATCCCCATGGGTAGTATACAGTCTGTACAATACAGGATGCATCAATAATCCCACTTCACAGTGATTTGGGAGAGAGGAGAGGTACTGGTTATCTGCTTGGAGCTACTAGATGCCTGTGAGAAGCCGAGTGTAAAGCTCTGAGCAAGACTCTGCCCAGTACTAGCTACTGTGCAGCATTACTGCAGTGTGGTCAGGATTCAGGCGTCATGCTACTGCAAAGCAGGAGGTTTCTGCCAGGGCATGAATCTCTACTTCACACAACAGTAATCTCTTTGTATTTATTTAACTTTCCTGTTGACTTTTACCTTGTGAACACAGATGTGCCACCATTCAGATGCTCAGCTAGGCAGAGCTATGTGCTCTTGGCATGGGGCTGAGTGTCTGAATGGAGGGTTTTGGCACTAGCCTGTTTGGAAGAAAGCTATCTGCCTGCTCGTGTTCTCATCAGTATCTGAGCTGATGAACTACATTCTTCTGCATTTCTATGTTCCTAGATATAGATCTGGCTTCTCTCTTCAGTCTGGGATAAATTCTCAGCCAAACCATTGCTTGGGGGAGCTGGCTAGTGAGCCTGTGTCTGCACTGCTGAATCCATGCAAACACTTGGAGTGTCTGAGGTGCGCTGGCTGCCTCATGGCATGTTCTGCAGACCCTATGAGTGTCCAGAGGAGTTTGTGTAGTTGGCCATAATATAGTCCTTGATGCTTTCAAGAGTGAACTGCTTCTACTGTTCTACAGTAGCAGAACAATGCACAATGGTGGCTGGGCCTCTGCCAAAATGTAGGTCTCTCCCTAGCCCCTCCTCATAAATACCTTAGCTCGTTTTAGCTTGTGTTGCTGTGTTAGCTCCAGCCCAGGCAAAAACCTGCCCCAGAAATGATGCTATCACTCTTCTATCACTCTTTCCTCTCCCCACCAGCAACCACCCTTGAACTCCTTTTGCAGTAGGTATTGTCAGCCTGCTGCCACTGAGCCTCACACTATCTGGGAGGCAGAGAAGTCTTACCTGCTGTAAGAAACTTCTCTTTGCACTTTGCTTGGCCTTTTCTGCTGGAAGGAAACCCCAAATGCTCTCTCCACACACAGGAACAGGCTTAGCTCTCAGAAGAGGTGATAACTGTGTTCCCTGGGGAAACATCTGTGCAGTGTCTCCACACGCTCCGTTCATGAGTGGGTCTCCCCTGCCTTACTCACTGTCACTCCGAAATAGCAAAGGAACACAAGCAGAATCTGATTGAATGAACCGATTTTGTCTGCACTTTTTTTTTCTCCACCCAGTTGTTGGATGTTTTTGCTCTGTGTGCACACAAATGGCTCTTTCTAAGCACATCAGCCCCGGATGATTGCTTGTTGATTTGTGCTTTGGGCTATTTTGTTTGCCTTCCTCCCGAGAGGATGGTGCTTTGGAGTGCTGATCCTGGTGTGCCACCTAGTGATTCGACTACTCCCTTGTCGCACATAATTTACCACGGGCACTGAGCGCACAGATTTTGGCTCCATTTGCCCACAGTCACCTGGATTGCAGGTAGCCTGTGGCAACGCCTGCAGCCCCTCTGCTCTGCTCAGTCTGTCCAGGCAGGGAGTCCACTGCACTTTACCTGCTTACTCCCACTTTCTCTCTCTTTTCTCCCACCTCTCAACTGTGGTATCTGCCTTCTCTCAGATGCAGGCAAGAAACTGAAGCAGACCCTTTGCTGATGTGCTGGCTGCCAGCTTTGCAGGTCATCTGTGGCCATAGTCTAATTCATCAAGCAATATTTTTGCACAGTGTGTGAAAATTTAGTGTTATATACACATCAAACGTGCTGTTTCGGAGTCTAAGACAGTGTTTAAAGCCTCTGTGGCACGAGGGACGTCGTTGCAAACATGATACTGCATGACACCTCATAAAACAACTCGTGAACTATTCTGGCAGATCAAGGCTGAGAGAGTGATAGATGGTACTAGGGCTGGAACTGGGGCTTTTCTGGGAGTGCTTTGTGCCTCCTGCTCACTCCCCGGATATCCACAGGCACTGTAGAAGACTGGCAGGGTGGGAGGGAGGAAAGCACTCCACAGAGAAGTACACCTCAGCGGGACTGCCGCACAGGCAGACTGGCCTCTGCCGCCCTCCTGGAAAAAGTCCTCTGTTCCCAGGTGGAGCTCCCCAGACGTCTGACCTCCCGCCTGGTTCTTGCAGTCCCCTGGGGCATGGGAGTTGTAACGAAACACTGGTCGGTTTGCAAGCATCTTAGCAGGGCAGGTTCAGACCCTTCCAAAGGTTCAGTTCCTGGCACTGTCCCCTTCCCTAGCTGCTGCAGGGAATCCATCTGGGTGCTGTGTGTGGTTGCAGCAGCAGCGTGATACGCACAAGTGCTGAGAAGGGACTGACCTCTAGTACTGGACTTACTACTCACCCGCTATGAGTCATGTACCAAAACTACACTGCAGGGGTTGGTAGCTGCTAGGTCAGTAACTACCGTCTCAGGTACCCTACACCAGAAACTCAATTGCAAGTAGAAACATGGTGATGACCAACCTGACTCCCACAAGCAGATGGGGCAATTAATAAAAGATGAAGTGTCAGAAGTCAATAAACTTTATCAGTGTAGATCTGTGCTGGAGGTCAAGATAAGCAATTACCTGAAAGCCTAAGGGGTCCTTCCTCTACTTGTAGGGCAGCTGCAGTGGGGAGTCTCTCTGAAAGTTGTGAGCTTCTCATTCTCAGAGCAAGGGTCTGTTCAGGCAGGAGAGTGAAGCTGCTGCCTGGGGGCTGGGTCTGGGGGCTCTCTGCCTCTGTCAGAAGCTGTGAGCGGATGAGGCATCCCAGCCACATATTCTACTCTTAGCTGTACCCAAGACATCCTCTGGAAACACAGCGTGTGTCTTTCTGGCTTCTTACCAGGGCCATTCCTCCTCTGATTCCACAATTAATTTTCCTTAAGTCTACAAGCTTGTTAGAGCCCAGTGAAGTGGGTTTATCCTCTCCTGATAAACTGCTGATCTTACCACAGTACTGTGAGGTGGTCTGGGATACGACAGTAATGGGCAGAAGGGGTTATTTTGTTCAGAGGAGCTCAAGCTTTGCTTGACCCTTAAGTCCCTGTTACTATCTGTTGTCCATCCTGTGACAGTGTGTTGTCTTTCTGGCTGGGGAGCCCATGGAGGTGAACATGCAGAGATAACCTTCCCCTCCTTGCACAGCACAGGCCTCTCTCTCTCTGTCATCTCTCAGCCACAAGATCCCACAGGGCAAGAGGTGCAAGCTTACCGCTGGCCTCTGTTTTTTATTGCTCTGCAAATCCTCAGTGATGTTTTGTGGTTGTTGGGTTGTTTTTTTTTTGTCAGTTGCACTGTTAAAGCAAAGCATTGGTGTGAGGATGGGGCCTTGCTCACTACACCCGGTGCTCAGGGAGATTTCTGCTGCAGGTTCTCGGTGCTGTAGTCGTTATCCTGTAGTTAATCAAGATTTCACAGGCAAATATTGTAAGTGCGGTAGCAGGATCTGTGCCTGTCCAGACACTGCTTGGGGTTTATACATCTGCAATGTGAGAAAGGGGTTTGATGTGGACACTGTGGGGCAGGAAGCATCTCAGCTGGGAATGGTGCCAGCACTTATGAATCCTTTCCCTGAGAAGGAGGACCCCAGGTCCTCTTATTTACTCATTTTTTACTCTTATTTATTCTTTCAAGAGAAGAGCATTTGCCAGTACCTGGGCATTTACTAGAGGTCTACAAAGCAAGCTGGGGTTTCGTTGCTTTTAAAGAGAAGCCAAATTAAAGGAGAGCTTGTACTGCCTTGGCCCTGCCAAGAAGGATTCTCACCTGCCCCATGGGGAACACAGGTGTTAGACTGAGTCCTTCCCAAATACATCCTGAGCACTGGAAATGCAGGAGCTGGAGGCCTGAGCACTTCAGGCAGCTGGTACAGGAGGCTGTGGCAGGGCTGCCAGGGGTAACTGCAAAGCTGTGCTATTCCAATGGTGTACTGGGCTCTTGCAACGCAGCAGCAGGCCCCAAGCCTCCTTACCCGGGTCAGGTGAGCCTGGGGACGGAACCCCACTTTTTCTGAGTAGTGACCCTATCTCCAGTGCGCTGTAGATGTGGCAGGAACTGGAAACCTTAATTTTACTCCCAGTCCTTTGAAACTGGGTGATGAGGAGCTGGGAGTGCTAACCTCTGCAGCCTCCTCCTGAGCAGCTCTGTGGCTGGCTAGAGGCTGCCAGGTGCCTGCAGGGGGAGAAGAAGGTGGAGCTGTTGATGTGCTGCTCTTCCCTGAACTGATACTTTTTTTGCTCCAACCAGCACAGGGGCCGTGGCTGAGAAGCGTACCCTTCCAGGTCTTCCTCCCCCTCAGAAACAGTAACCTTGCTGAGAGTGTATAGACGTTCTCCACGGGTAACTTAATATGCCAGAGGCAAGGGACAGTGCAGAATAACAATTTGTCACTACTGTAACACAGTGCGGCCTGAAGAGCTGGGCTACTCCCACTGTGGAGCCAGCAGACAAGGAAAATCATCCCACAGGAATAGGACATTTCACACGTGGAAAGCTATCAGTGACAGGGCCATGCAATGCTGAAGGGTTTCTCTGCACAGACTCTCACTGCGTGCAGGTGCGTGGCTTCTCCTGGGGGATGTTAGAGGAAAGGACAGGGGAGATGATGGACTCCCGCAGCCAGGTGGAAGGGTGGGTCTGTGGGGAGAGGAGCTTGCACTAGATGCCCAGGGGAGCACGAGAAACGCTTTGGTCCAGTCTCCACTGTCTGCCGTTGGGCTTAGCCAGAGCAGAGGTGGAGGTGGGTGTTTGGCACTGCTGTGGGGTTTGGCTTCCGCTGCCAGGGAAGGTCCCGTTTAACTGGGAAGAAAGATGATGATATTCCTGTCTTGCAGATAAGGAGAACGCACCCCAGGAAGGGGGTGAAAGCAGGCATGCTCCTCATCTGAGCTGGTCTCCAAGCCGCCCTCTCGCTGAACACCGCGCTGTCTGCCTGGAGGTCCCGCTAAGCAGGTAAACCACGCAGGAGCGAACCCGCGGCCGTGACCTGCGGAAGGAAGAAGAGGACACAGCTGGTGGCGGTCCCTGCGTGCGCCTTGGGGCCGGAGGGGTTTCCAAGCCGTGGAGATGTGGTGCTGAGCGACACGGTTTAGTGGTGCCCTGGCAGCGCTGGGGGGACGGTTGGACTCGAGGAGCTGAAACGTCTCTCCCAACCAAACCGATTCTGTACCTCTGACGCGAGGGCGGCGCGCCCGCCGCCGTGCTGCTATTGGGGCAGGCACC
This sequence comes from Eurystomus gularis, assembly GCA_013400335.1. Classification (NCBI taxonomy): domain Eukaryota; kingdom Metazoa; phylum Chordata; class Aves; order Coraciiformes; family Coraciidae; genus Eurystomus; species Eurystomus gularis. Next base: position 71,284 of record VZZY01000995.1, on the reverse strand, counting down.
CGGGTATCGCGGCCGGCAGCTGCGGCTCGGCGGCTCCTCAGTGCCGGGCTGGAGAGAGCGGAGGAAACAGCCCGGCCTCTCCCCCGGGACGACGCCCCTTCGCCCGCCACCCGC
>VZZY01000995.1:13621-68673 GCA_013400335.1 Eurystomus gularis | reverse complement strand
CTGTAGTAGGCCATGATTTTCAAAACTTACTAAAAAAAAATACCACCACCACACCCCTCACACCCCGCCGGGGTTTAAATCCACAATGAGATAGATGCTCCCTGTTCTGCTAGTTCCCGGAGAGCAATTGAAAATTGAATTTCTTCACCAGGTTATCCAAGGGAAACGGCAAGAGTCGCTCTCAGAGACCTTCCTCTCCAACGGTTACACTTTAGTTCATACAGTTTATGATCTTGTCCTCTCTGCAGAGTTCTTCACTTTGATTTAAGATGGAATTCTTGGAACACATGAGTGCAGTAGGAACTGCTTTGGTTCCTGTATTTAAAAAGTCGTTCACCTGCCATAATATTCCATCGATATATATTTTACTGCTAACATGCATTAATATGAGAACTGTGGAAGTAAGTGCTTTTGAGATAATTGTTGTTGCTGCTGCTCTTTGCAGTGCCATCTAGAACAGTCAAATTTATGTGAATAGGTTGGGAGGGATAAGCCTTCGGAATAGATGAGGTGCCTTGGCAAGACCGTTATTTTCACTGTGTACCTATAGAAAGAGTGGCATTGTTAAGTTTTAGCTTGCTTTCAGCTCAGTAGTTGTGTGTCAGCACGAGTTATTTAGACCCATACTGTACTTTGAGTGAGGTAATACTCCAGGTTCTGGGGACAGCGGGGATTTTTCTGTTTTCACTTGGTTATGGTATAGCACTGGGTGTCCTGGAGGACAGCATGAGCAGTTCCCGTGGTCTTTCTGACTGGAGCTTTGTTGACCTGTTGCAGGTATTGCTGGACCTTTATTCTTTAAGGGTTATTAGGGGAAGTAAGATGTTCTTCAGATTGCAGGAGAGCCTGCACGGGCCTTATACCAGCTCCGAGGTCACAAGGCATGTTTTTCTGTATCCCTTGGGTACAGAATGAAAGTGGAGATGTCTGAAATGGTTGAATGCAGATACCGTTAACAGCAATGCATTTGGAGGCTCCGAGTAGATTTGTCTGAATGTTTATCTGTGATACTTAAAAGTGCAGAAATGCTGCTGGCAAGTGTGTTAATGAACAAGGGAATGGAGCTTTGTGAGCTTGGAAGTTTTCCTTTCTAAAGGCCGTTTCAGGGGGGTGTACAATCTCATTATGTTTTGTTGCCTGCATTTAGGTAGTGTTTTTTTCCAAAGCAATTTATGCATTTGCATCAAATTTCTCAGTTTAATTCTGTGATGAATGAATAATGAATGCTCTAGATAAAATCATAATTACTTGTCATTTAGAAAACATCTTTCTTTATGCTTAGGTAGGTTTCTTGTTAGCATACGCTGACTTGGTGTAGTACTTACCAAAATGGTGTCGTTCAGACTGGGTGTCTTGTAGTTGCGGGTTTATTTTTTTCGTAGTCTTTGGGTGATTATTTTTGTGCAGTTTCTGCCAGTTTCATCTTCAGCCGGGTGATCGTCTCATCTCCCATTTAGGTAACCAGTCACAACACATTAAATTCAGAAGCACCTGTATGACAGGAGATAGAGCTGTAAGGTTGCTCAGCCCTTCCCTGAGGGAGAAAAGGTTTTAAACCAATTTGAGGTACCCAGCGCTCAGTTAAACACAGTGATATTTTTCAGAGTGAACTTGGGCTATAAATGTTTGTGTAATCTGTGTTGACCTATGTCTCCCTTTACTGTCTGTCATTTCACTGATTGCTGAATACGTATTTCAGGAGTGGATGTGTGTGTCACTGTCTTAAACATACTTGTATTTAACATTGTTTTGGAGAGTTCTTTCTCTGGGTCAGTTATGACAAATGGGTCTTTAATCTCATGGCAGATGGATATTGGCCATGTTATGGTTAATGAAATGCTGAAAATTCTTGTGCATTTTTGGATGTGAAGAAATTTATTTTGCTTTGATTTCTCCCTCCCCCCATCTCCAATACAAGGCCAATTTATAAATTGGGATTGAGTGTTCCTTCTTCCAGAAGTTACAACTCTTCACAGCAATCATAGTTTGTCAGATTGGGAACTAAGGGCATGACGGACTGTGGAGACAGATTTTGTTCTATTTCGTTCTGTTAATATTTCTAGTAGATTTTTATCAGACTGACAAAAATTGATACCTGGAAAGAAAGAGGCTTAAACAGCCTCTAGAGTGATAGCTCTCCATTAAGTGGTACCTTAAGAAGTCACTCAGTACTGCAGGAGGATCTCACTTCTGAGGATGGGAAGATAAATCTTCTGTCAGCTGCTGTTGTGCAAGTAAAGGCTGATAAACCTGAAGGAATCGCTCCAGTGGTCCCTCCTCTGATCACTCTTCCCTCTTACTAGAGCCACCAACTGTTCTTGGAAACCTTGAACAAGCAGTGATGCAGCGACCTGCTCTCTTTTCCATCTACCACTCTCCTGGTGCTCCTTCCACTGCCCTCAGCTGCTCAGTGCCTCTGCCTTCTGCCTCCTTGGCAGTGTGAAGCTAATAGGAGTCTCGGCACTTTCACTGCTATCGGAAGGGTGTTAAACTGGAATGATGGCAACAGTCATAATCTTGCTGCCCTAGCTTTGTTGCTTCTTGAGTAACTCCCTGAGCAGCAGCAAAGGACTAGCTCGGGTCTGCTCGTGGAGTTGAGGTAGAGGGTTAAAAAGCTTCGGTACCGAACGCGCTTGTGGTGAGCTGTGCATACTTCCCATCGTGGTCAGGGCTGGGTTGTCATACACCAGTCAAGACTTGTGTTCGCAGTGTGCGCATGTTCTTTATCCTTCAGGCAAAGGACCAAAAAGAAACTTCCACCTTTGAAAGGGAAGTTCAGCAGTATTCTGTCACTGAATCGTCTATTTCTCCCTCCTTGTTCCTGAGTGTTTACTTGCCTTTTCCAAATGACTTGTAATCTTTGATTTAGATTATTTCAATGACTATAGCAAAACTGTGTGGGATTTCTTGCTCATTTTTCTGCCTTTTTTTTTTTTTCTTCTTGCTTATTCTGCCTTAGGCTAAGCCATGACTTCAGGATCTGGGCATGTGGACTCCAAGGCTGAGCTCACTGCTTTGCTTGAGCAATGGGAGAAAGAACATGGCAGTGGGCAAGACATGGTCCCTATTCTCACCAGGTAAGATCTATTAGATAAATTCCTAAATATGAAAATCTGAAGTTACTTGACAGCAGTTTTTACCGTGTTTTTGCTTGATGTTTTTACATACCTGATTACCTGGTGGTAATTTATTTTCTTGGTCTGGAAGTTGAAATTTTAGTGTAGTATTTAAATATACAAGATTTTTGGTAAGACCTTTTGCAAAGATCTTAAACAAATTGTCTCTAACCCATGAATTTGATTCTCTGAAGTAGAAGAAGTCAGGAGAATCATTATATAGTCGAAATGACTTTGGTATCTTCACCTGAAGCTTATAAAATGTTGATCAAGATCGAAAGCTATGAGAATGTTGTTCCATCAGAGTGATGGTGTGGGGTTTGTGATTGTAGTAATGTTGGTCAGATTAAATGAAAGGATGAGAACAACTCCTTGGATTAATCAAGGGCATTATATTAAGATTTTTTGAAGCTCATAGAGCATGTTTAAAGTGAAGTTTTTAAACTTGATTTTTTAATTTTTTTTTTAAACCGGATATTGACTGACTGGCATTGTATTGTATGTGTGAGGAAAATATTCTCTGGCCCAATAAATTATTTTTAGGAAATGTGTGGGTACTAGTAACGCTGTTAATTATAAGACATCGTCTATTGCAAGGGAAACATTTGAATTATCAATTTTTTGTGGTTTGCCAAGCCAGACCCCTCTTCTGTAAACTGATATTAGTCTTACTTTAACAAATTCGCAGAAATTCCACCCAGTTCCTCCTGCACCTCTGCTGGCAGACCTGTGGCTTGCCTCGCATGTGTGGAAGGACTTACTGTGCTTGTACCTTACAAGCAATCCAGGTTTCTGAGCCGCACTGCTCAGCGTTGTTGGGCCAGGCAAGTCGGCGCACAGATTCTGAGCTAGCACTGGCTGGAAGGAACAGGAATCTCCTGGAGCTTCTTTGCACAGATCTGTGCTGTGCCTCACATAGTGGGCACAACTTCTTTGCTGTTCTTACTGCATTTTTGAATAGCAGCACAGAAGAGGGAGACGAGCAGCAGAAAGCCGATCCTAAAGACTTGAAAATGAGTAGGTCTCTTGAAAATCATGAAACATGCTTTGGTGTATCTTTGTGTATTGTCTGACTTGTGTCTTGAAGGAAACGTACTATTTCAAGGCTTTTTCTTGCAGGCAGAAACATTAGAAATTTACTATATTCTAAGAAATTTAAAGACATTTGAATTAAACATGTCTTGTCTTTATAGCAGTCTGGCATGTCTTGCTCCCCCTCAGCTCCTTTAGTTCCCTATATTATTTATGCCCAGACAAGTTTGATAACTCTTGGTTCTCTGAGGTTTCTGTGAAGCAGGCAGAGTGGTTGTGGATGGTGCAAGCCTGGGCATTTTGGCTTTAGTGGCGATAACAGGTTTATATAAGGCAGGTAGCAAGAATATTTACTGGCTCTGGCAGAAGTTGGATTTACAGTGCTTCAGGTATCAGTGAAAGCTGCGTGTCTGTCTGAAGTTGGGGGCTTTAGATACAGCATACTTGTAAAAGAATTTGCTGGAAGAGATGCTAGGAATCCTCAGCAACTGGAGGAGTTAGCTGAGGTACTGAAGCAGAGTAATGCCCGTGTATATTGTTTTAGACTTAAGGCAGAGGAAGCTGTGGTCATGGTTGTTGGTGAGTGACATTTTTCTACTTCCTTCCGCCTTCTGAGCTAAATGGAAGAAGACTTCCCTGTGTGGATGAGGGTCCGTTAAACGAGATGCCGAGGCTGTGCATGTGAGAGTGCAGTAATGAGTGTTTCAACAGTAACAGGACAAGAACAACAACAGTGTGGCTTACAGGCCACAGCTGAATCCTTCCTTCCAAATACACTAGTTTTCTGTATTTACAAACTCTGGAATGTCAGAGAGTGTGAATTGAAGGAATTACTTGAAAAGTGTGTCAGCAAACAACAGATACTGTAAATTGAAATGATCCTGCAAGAGCATTACTTCATAGTCTGGATGCGAGTCATGTTAAACCATTCTGGCAGTGCTACAGGCTTGGGGAAGTGTGGCTGGAAAGCTGCCTGATGGAAAAGGACCTGGGGGTGCTGGTCAACAGCCAGCTGAACACGAGCCAGCAGTGTGCCCAGGTGGCCAAGAAGGCCAATGGCATCCCAGCCTGGATCAGAAACAGCGTGACCAGCAGGAGTAGGGAGGAGATTGTGCCCCTGTACTCGGCACTTGTGAGACCGCACCTTGAGTGCTGTGTCCAGTTTTGGGCACCACAGTACAAGAAGGACATTGAGGTGCTGGAGCAGGTGCAGAGAAGGGTAACAAAGCTGGTGAGGGGTCTGGAGAATATGTTGTATGAGGAGTGCCTGAGGGAACTGGGATTGTTTAGCTTGGATAAGAGGAGACTGAGAGGGGACCTCATTGCTCTCTACAACTACCTAGAAGGAGCTTGTAGTGAGGCTGGTGTTGGTCTCTTCTCCCAAGTAACTAATGACAGGACAAGAGGTAATGGCCTCAAGTTGCACCAGGGGAGGTTTAGACTGGATATTAGGAAGAAATGAAAGAGTGGTTGGGCACTGGAACAGGCTGCCCAGGGAAGTAGTGGAGTCACCATCCCTGGAGGTGCTAAAAAAAGGGTATATGTGGCGCTTCGGGACATGGTCTAGTGGTGGGGGAGATGTTGGATGAAGGTTGGACTAGATGATCCTAGAGGTCTTTTCCAACCTAAATGATTCTATGACTCTAAGTCCTGGGAGTCAGATCCTGCTCTGTATTGCAAGAGCCTCTTTCATAAAGGGAATAAATCAGCAGCTTAACATCATACTTCATGTACACAAACCAAGCATGTTGTGGTATGGGATCGGAGAGCAGCTGTTGCTATCTGTTGTAACAGCTTGGGCAGGTCATTAATGCCAAATGATGGCCTAGAGCAGTAGTAGGCTGGCTTTATGTTATGCCATCTTGATCACTGGGGGTCTTGTGAAGTTGGCATACTTGTGCGTATACTGCTGCCCCTTCCTCACCCCCAAGGTGAGCTCAGTTTGCGGCAAGTAAAAGTGAGGAGCTTACTAACTTTCCAAAGATGATTGTAAAGAGGAAAAAAAACTAGTCAGAAGTGAGGGGAAGGAACCCTTACCCCTGTGTAAAACCTTCGTCTTGTCTGCAAACTCTGAAGTATTTAGAGAACCAATATAATGCCAAGTGAATGAAGGAAATCTTGAAACCTAGATAAAAGTTCAGTGGTTTTGTTAAAGTCCTGTGTACCACGTGCCTATCTTATGAGGCAGGAATGAGCTTTATTAGTAATTTGACTCTCCTGCTGATTCAGCTGAGAATTGATAAAGCTGTTGATCTAGATAGATCCATCCTTGGCTGTGTCAAAAGAAGTGTGGCCAGCAAATTGAGAGAGGTCATTCTAACCCTCTACTCTCCCTTGGTGAAACCTCACCTGGAGTACTGCATCCAGCTCTGGAGCCCCCAGCACAAAAAGGACATGAACCTGTTGGCATGTGTCCAGAGAAGAGCCATGAAAATGATCAGAGGGCTGGAGCACCTCTCCTATGAAGACAGGCTGAGAGAGTTGGGGTTGTTCAGCCTGGAGAAGAGAACGCTTCAGGGGGACCTTATACTGACCTTTCAATACCTGAAAGGGGCCCATAGGAAGGCAGGGATGGATCTGTTCACAGGGGTTTGCAGCAACAGGACGAGGGGTAATGGTTTTAAGCTAGAAAAGGGTACACTTAGGTGAGACATTAGGAAAAAGTTCTTTAATGTAAGGGTGGTTGATCACTGGAACAAGTTGCCCAGGGAGGTGGTGGAGGCCCCATCCCTGGAGACATTCAAGGTCAGGCTTGATGGGGCTCTGAGCAACCTGACCTAGTTAGAGATGTCCCTGCTTATTGTAGGGGGGTTGGACTAGATGGCCTTTGGAGGTCCCTTCCAACCCAACACATTCTATGATTCTAAGTCACATCACAAACCACCTTTGTATGTGTTAGTTAAAACAGGGGTATTGTAAGCAAGCTTGATATTTTCTTTTCATTTTGTAAGTCAGTTTTAAAGAGGCAGTGCTTTCTTATTTTGCTCAACCAGTTGTAACTAATTGTCTCAAAACCCACCCCCAGAGTTGGTGATTCACGTGCCTGTTTCATCTAGGCTGTGGCAATGTCCCTAAAACCACTCGGCAGCTTCAGCTGGCACGCTGTTTGGCTGCCTCCCTAAACAGGATGGACTGATGAGAATGTTATCCTCACTTTCCATGCTGCCTGTCTGTCCTTTCTGGCACATGCTGATTGTCAGCTAAAAAGACTCTGACAAGTCTAGGGTGCTGCTTCTCAACTCCCCATTTGTCCCAGTTGGCTGTGAGCAGGCACCCCTCAAGCTACTAGTTCTCATGGAGAAAAAAAAAAGAGGAGCTGGCAGTAGAGTATTGAAGTGAGTTGCTTTTGCCTGAAATTCATGCGAGCTCAAGCTGTGCCACCTGTTAGCAGGGGACACAATTTGCATCTCTTCACGTTCAGACTTACTAAAAGTAAATATTAGAACCCCACAGGATAAACAGTTTGCTGAAAGATAATTGTCAGATCAGAGACAAGCTGGAGCAGTTCTCAGCTCATTCCTGATGAGCTAATTTGCTGTTCCTACAGTCTGGGCAGGCTTCATAACATCATCCTCTGTCACTGGCAAGGCAGTCTAGCTCACAGAGGCAGGACTAAGTCCGTATTTGCCTCTGATTGTCCCTGGGAACACAGGGTATTTTCTGGACAGTAATAGGAATGGAGTACAAGTCAGTGGCATTCTGTAAGGGGAAATCCCCTGTGAAAGACAAATATTTTTCCAGGGATTACTGCAGCCTCCCAACAGTTTTCCCTCACCTATAATAAACTCTGCCTAGATCACTACCCTGGGGCGTTAAGACCTCGTTTTAAAATGCTGCGCTGCACATGGATTCCGCACTCCACTCTAGACCTCAGTAGAGGGGAAGGAATGAGGTTTTATATCAAGGAAATAAGATTTAGTTTGCTGGTGTTTTTTGAATACTGCTCTGTATTTCACCTCAAACTGCACATATTTCTGCTGTAACACTTCCTGGAGAAAGACAGTGGATGATTATGGAATTACTCATTGCTTGACTGTGAGATAATGTCCCTCTTCTTGATTTTCTCTAAATAAAAATAATAATTCATTCCCTTATTGCTCATCTTAAATTAATTGGAGCATGGAATCTCCCACGTCTGTTGAGGCTGCTTCTCACTTTAGGAGAAGGCGTAGCTTCAAAACAACCTTCAGCTTTTTTCTGATACAGAGGAGCATTTAATGTATTTTGAAGGCCTGTGAATGGGGAGCTGCCTAGTTTCTCCTTTTCTTACCTGTTGCAGTAACTGACACATGCTGAAAAGCTGAGCTTTGAATGGAGCTGAAGGGATAGGCTGAATAGAGGTTACGCAACGCTTTATTAAATAATTTTATTATTACACAGTATTATTAAAATTTAATACACAAAAATAACCCCAAAATTGTGCGGGCATTTTGAGCAGCTGCCCTTGCACAGACTGAATAAGAGAAAGGGCTAAGTGACCTGTCCAGGTCTTACTCGACTGCAAAAGAAAGACTATGTGACGGTGAGAAGTACTACTCAAGCCCTTTATTACTCTAGTTCTCCGCAGTGTATGTCGTAGAACGTTCCCAGGACTCTGAGTAAATAAAAGGTGTTGGCCCCTCCCTCGTGCTTGGGCGTCTCTCTGGGATGTTAATATGGGTTCAGCGTGTTTTGGAGCACCGTGGGAGGGATAAGATATTAGAGGCAAGTCTCTTTCCTCACCCCTGTGTTGTGTACAGCCTGAAATCCTCTGGTGGCACTGAATACAGGCTGTTGTGTGGAGCTGCATACTAGGAGAAGACCAAGTGTGAATTCTGCTCATTTGATATCGTTCCTTCTGCAGAATGTCGGAGCTGATTGAGAAAGAGACTGAAGAGTACCGCAAAGGAGATCCAGACCCGTTTGATGACCGACACCCAGGTAAGAGGTCCTGAATGGCTTTGGCAGCACCAGCTCTGTCACAGTGGGTACCTGGTAATTCATATTGAAGAATAAGCAACTTTTAGCCTGAATGTGCCCACTGCTGCTCAAGGACTGGTACTGCTTTCGCACTGGGCAATCATGCTCTGGAGGGCCCGTATCCAGTGGTTTTGATGTTTGCCACAAGATCATGTTAGTGGGTTATAGTTAGTGTGACGTAGTAGGTGTTAGATGGACAGAGAAGACAGTCTCAGTTTATCTGGAATTTGATGTTGAGTAAGTGCTGTGCTTTAGAATAGTTTAAATACAACCACTGATGCTTTTTATCTTGTTACCCTTTTTTGTTTGTTTTTTGAGATGACTTATTTCCAAGTTACTGGAACAGTTTACCTGGTATCTGTGTCTTCACTGCCCACAAAAATGACGGTCCAGTACTATTGGACAACTAAAATGTGTTGTGCTTTGATGAGTTGGCATTCTAGGGAGGTAAAGCCTGCTATAAAAAAGTTAAGTCAGTGAATAATTCATATGACTACTTCTGTAATTTTATTTCTGAAAAAGGTCCTGCTAACTAGAGTATTCCCCAATCAATCTGAAGATAGCAGTTCAGTATTAATCTTGACATCTTGAGGTCAGTATGTAAGTCTTCTCCCATTTCTCCTACAGGGCGAGCAGACCCAGAGTGCATGCTTGGTCACTTACTGAGGATACTTTTCAAGAATGATGATTTCATGAATGCGGTAGGTTTACTCTGCGAACTGTATCCTGACTTTTCCCAGCACTTTCTTACCATTTTTGCTTAATCTGTGCTGGTTGACCTCAGTAGTTGTTCAGTATTTATTTGCTGGTGTTGGGACTGTCTCTTCCATAGCAATGGTTTTTAAAACCGATTTAAGTGCTACTCCTTTGTCACTCTTAAGGTGACCCAAGGAAATGGGAGTTCGTGAGCCTTTCAGAAGTGCTGGAATACATGTAGTATCTTCTCAAGGTTTATCAGTCTCATTAAAGAAAATCTAGCTCCTAATGCAAGTTTAAAAGCATAATTAATTTCCGTACTCTAATACCACTAATTCCAATGCCTTGTCTCTGAATACTTGGAAATGCTGGACTGCCTGTAGGAGCAGAGGAGTGTATCAGCTCTAGAAGAGTCAGGCACAGAGTTAGGAGGCAAGAGTCTGGCTTTCCTCTTGCATTGCTGTACTCTAACATGAGTTAATAGCTAGAATTTTTGTTACCCTCAGATCCCTGCAAGCACTTCCATCAGTACCTGTTGCTGTAAGAGTTCTGACAGATCACTTGCATTTAGCTTTCTGTCTTAAACTGGAAGCGATAAGCAAACATAGATGTTACTAAAAATATACAATTTTTATGTTAATTTTTTAAAACTATTACCTTTTCCTGATTACACTGTTACTGAACTGCAAATTTTTTAGTCATTTGTCTTTACAAATCGGTTCAAGATAGTAAACAGCAGATCAGAGGGGAATTTGGTTTCTCTGAGAAGTAATTTCAAGTTCTGAGGCAGTGGAGGAGACATGTTAAAGGCTAGTCATCTGGAGGTCCAGGGCTTACATACTGACATTTCTTGCTCGATCCTTTTGCTGCTGTGGGAGTTGTAAGGCTTTCACTGCCCTGGTTTTGGTCAGAGTTGAATTTCAAACCAATGCTGTTCCTGATCTTCTCTAGCTTGTGAATGCTTACGTGATGACAAGCAGAGAACCACCATTAAACACTGCAGCCTGCCGACTTCTTCTGGATATCATGCCGGGACTGGAAACAGCTGTTGTCTTTCAGGAGAAGGTATCATCAGTGCTAAGGCTTGGTTTTTAAGCGTGGTGTGTTGCATACTCCAACAGTTCTTCCCACAGGAGAAACCAGTAAACAGCCATATGGAAAACCTGTCTCTGGGAGACAGTCTATTCAATCTTACTAATGGTTTGAGACTTTTTGACTGATTCAAACAGAGGCGCTTGAACTGAATGTAATGTTTTGGGAAATGTTATAATTTGAATTGTCGTTTTATAGGCCTGTGAATGGAGCAGGCCACACAAACTGTGAAGATTTGCTGTAGGAGTGAGTCTTGCCCAGTAATCCCCAGCTACAGCAGAGAGATAGCATTATTAGAGCTAAGTGATAAGCAAGTCATACTTTAACTAAGCAGTCTGAAATCCACATACTTTGTGAGGATTACCTGGAACTGTGATGGACAGCTGAATCAGGCTTCTGTGTACTGACAAGTGTGGTTTTCTGAAGGCATGAACAGAGAGTTGAAAGTGAGGAGAAAGTTTGTTTCAGTCCTGAGCCACAGTTTCTTAATCTGTAAAAATTAAAGTTTTTCTGAAGTTTGGAAATCAGGTAGTGCTTTGTTAGCTTCTAAGTTAATTTCTTTACTATTGGAGATAGGGGTATGAACTGTAAAGCATGATAAAAGGAAAGAATAATGTCCTCCCTTTGTAAAGGATTGAATTTAATTTGAGATCTTTGTGATCCGTCCATAGGCTAAGGCTGTGGGACTTTTGACACAAAAAAGTTAAAGCTAAACAATTGCTCTCTATTTGTAGAGGATATAGCTTTTTTTTCAGAGACTAAATCTCTCCAAATCTGAATTTCTAAGTTAATTTTGCACTTAAGGACTTTCTTACTTTTCAACTTGAAAATATATCAAGCTCTGTTCTGGCGCTTTGGGTGCCTGTGTGTAAGAGGCTTTAGGGCTGCTCCCAGACCCGCGGGGAGAGGAGGCTGCGTTGCCTGTACAGGGACTCTCTGCAAACCAAGGTGTTCCACATTGCAAGGACTCTTTTTTTTTTTTTTTCTTTAATGACATAAGAGCATTTAATAATACAGTTTTCTTTAGATATATGACAGGCAGCTCTTTAAAAATCTGTAAGCTGAAAGTTCTCATTGAAACGTGTATCTATTCATTATTACTTTTAACTGATCTTTTATTGTATTGCACATATGTTTCAAATTACATGCAAGATTCCTGTCATAATAATATGTTGTTATATGATGTTTCAAAATCCAGTAGTGACTCAGAAAAAAATTGAATCTTTCATTCTAAACCATTGTCTTTTAAACTGGTGTTTTAATTAACACTTATCTAGCCTTGTTAAGAAAAGTCGCCTGGCAGGTGATGTTCAAACCCTGCTGATTTTGGTACTATTAAAAACACTAACCATATTTAGCATTAAGATTTTCTTATGTACGGGTTGGTATACTTGTGTATATTTCTCTCTCCTCCAAACTTTGATTTCTGACTATGTTGAGAGTTGTTCTGTTGGTTGGTGAGTAGTCATTAGTGTAAAGAGTTCCTCTGTCTGGTACCAGGTAGCTTGCTTGTTGAAGTGACTTTTCAATTTAGCCCTAGTAAGCTTTTAGTGAAGTGTAAGAGTTTAGCCAAATTCTGTTCTACTTGGTTTAGGGTCAACACAGCTTCTTTGAAATCTGCTAATGTTGGAGATTTGTACTAGTGAAACTAACAGGAACTTGGGGCTTGTTTGACTAATCAAATTATACCTGTAGCGTTTTGCTGCTTCCTCAGCAGTAGGTTGACTGGCCGCTTCAGAAGACTTTTGCAGGTGTACAAATCCTCATTCCAAGTATCTGATGTCTGGAAATAGTTTGAGGTTTTTTTGCAGTTTAAAATGTTAGATTTGGTTCTTTTTTTTTGCTTCATGTATTTTTGATTCATTATGTGATTGCTAGGAAATCTAACCTGGTTATTACTAGAGAGAGGGAGAATCGTTACCAAAAGATGCTTTTACTGGGAGTGAGAAGTTAAAAATGAAATAACTGTTGCAAGAACTTTCTAATTTTCTTCATTCTAGGAAGGCATAGTTGAAAATCTCTTTAAGTGGGCGCGAGAGGCTGATCAGCCGCTAAGGACATATGCCACGGGGCTCTTAGGAGGAGCTATGGAAAACCAAGATATTGCTGCAAATTACAGGGACGAGAACTCACAATTGGTAATGATCTCTCGATCGCTTTCCTTTTTTAGAGGGCAGATACCTTTACTACTTCTATTTATTTGTGGGGAGCTCGCATTCATGAATTAATATATGGGTTTTACAGTGGTTGTAACAATACCTGTAAGAGTCTGTAGCTCATGCTTTCCATCCTTTCCTGACTCTGGATTTGCTGAGGTTGGAGCGTGCAGCCTGATTATTCTGTTACACCAGTTGTGTTAAAAATGCCGATGGAAAGCTAAGAAGGCAAACACTGTACTTCTGAATGGGACTTAACATTCATAGCTTCCTTAAAGAAACATTTTCAGATGCTTTACATCTGTTACTATTGCATGTTGTGATTTACGTACTGGACAGGGATTTTAAAATGAAGGTAAATCAACACGGGGTCAACTTAATACGAAATTGCTTTCACTTCTGTTCCAAACCTTTCACCAGTTCAATCTTGATGCTGTATGATGTTTATCAGCAAGTGAGATAACTTTTGGGGAAAGGTAGGTTAGGCAAATTTACCTCCCAGTGTGTGTACAGTGTGTTTCGTAAGTGAATTCTAATTCACCTATTCCCAGGTAAGGCCTTTTTCAGTAGAAAGTAGAAGTAGAAGTAGAAAGTAACCTTAAGGTTTTGTGGAACTGCAATATATCAAAGCTGCTGCTTTGAAGGGGAATGCTGCCTTTATTCTAGGCTAGACAGAGATGATGGAGGGATGGTACGAGCTGGTATGTGGTTCTGTTAGCACCAGGATAGCTCATCTGCTCTTAATGGCTTTCAAGCCACTTCCTACTCATGCAGGAGACTAAAGTGCTGATATTTTAGAGTTAAAGTAGCTGTAGCAAAAAGGATTGGAGTTTTCTTACTCACTTTGAAATGGTGATTTACCTGGGCAAATGTACGCCACTGTATATGTGACACTTTATGCTGTGGAGTTGGTTGTGTGCTAAGAACAAACAGTATGGCTGGTGAGAGTTGCATGATCAAAGCACATTCTCATGCATGCTTCTTTTCTGAAACAGGTAGCATTGGTGCTTCGACGGCTACGAGAGTTGCAGGTTACTGAAATGACCACAAAACAAGAAAACAAGCGTCCCAGTCCTCGGAAAGTGCCATCAGATCCTCTGCTGCCTCTTGATGAAGAGGCTGTGGACATGGATTATGGGGAGATGGCAGTAGATGGAGAGCAAGAGGAAGTTTCTGGTGATACGGAGATCTCCTTTCATCTTGATTCAAGCCACAAGACCAGTAGCAGAGTAAACTCTGCTACAAAGTTAGATGATGGGGGACTGAGAAAAAGCAAATCAGGGAAGCAGCATGAAAGAGATGGCTTCCGGAAGGCCAAGCAAAAGCTGGGCTTCTCTGCTTCAGAACCAGAGCGGATGTTTGTTGAACTGTCCAACAGCAGCTGGTCAGAAATGTCCCCGTGGGTGATTGGCACTAATTACACACTTTGCCCTTTGACTCCTGCCATAGAGCAGAGGCTAATTCTTCAGTACCTGACTCCCTTAGGGGAGTACCAAGAGGTGAGCACAGGAAGGTGGGAGGAAGCACTGTGCTTGAATTCTCCTGGCAAAACTCTTGAGTAGTATTATTGTGGAGATAAATTTGCAGAACTGTTATGTTGCACTCTGTTTCCTGATGCGATTAAGATCGGTAACCTTTCCTGATTTGTTGATGACTCTCAAATTGATGAAGTCATTAGTTTGAGTATTACTTGGTAGATAATACTCAAACCCAAACCTAGCAGGTGTGTGGTCTAGTAGCTGGAGCTTGTTAAATTTGGTGGTTGTTTACAGGACGCAAGGCAAGTCACTTTGCTTGAAATACAGACATTTTTCCTGTTTCTTTTGGGGAATGTGATAGACGTCCGCAATTAAAAGTCTGAGGAAATAATGAACTTGAAATTCTAAGTGAAGTGGTTTGTGTAACCTCTACAGTAGTTCCCATGAGAAATAGCAGTGCCCGTGTTGTGCAGATGTGTTTGAGAGCTGTTGTTACTTACATGGACAAAGTAGTTGGACAGTGTAACATTTACCAAAGTGTGTTTCCTTTTTTTTTTTTTAACCATAAAATTCAAGTTAGCATAGGTGTGCAGGCCACCTTTATCTTTGTCTAATCTTTTTTTAGGTGGTTTCATTTGAAATAGAACAAAGCAAACACAGTTTTGCTTTGTGATATACTTCGTGTGTGCACGTGTGTGCCTTGCTTCTGTGAGAGCCAAAGAAACCATTATCCCCCTAATACCCTGCATGCTGACTGGAGCACTTCATATGCCAGCAATAGTAGGATATAAAAATAGGAATGAATGCTATAAAGCTGTTAGAAAAAAAATTATCCAAAGGGTTTTTGGTTTGTTGCCCTGCTCTCCTGTTTTTTCTGTTCAGTTGTTGGGTAGTTGTCTTTGCACAGATTGAAAGTGGAACCTATCGCCAGGGTGGTATCTGTGTGGACTTGCCACAGCTGCACTTGAAGGAGAGTCTTAAGATTTCCGTGTGGCAGCTGTCATGCACCTTGCTGCAGTCAGCAGATGTATTACAAGAGGTCTGTTAACCTTTATTGCTTCCTATGGATGGAGCTGGTTACCACTGACCTCTCATAACAGGTATCTGCTAATAGGGGAAAATTGGGGGTTTGAGAGAGTAAAAACCAAAACAGACCTTGTATTTCCTGTGAAACGTTCAGCTGGGCTCTCGTTTGTATTTTTCTCAGCTACTACCCATCTTTATGCAACTTGGATCGAGGGAGCTGATGATGTACTACATCGATTTGAAGCGAACCAATGATGTGCTGCTCACTTTTGAAGCCCTTAAGGTAAATTACTTTCATAATGCATATAATGTACCATAAACATTGTACAAGCACTGAATATGTGTCTGCTGCACACATTGAAGGCAAACGCTCACCTTCTTTAGGCCTCTGTATCTTGCAGCATTCCCTGGGATGGGAGTTGGCTTTTGCTCAACTGAATGCATTGCAGTTTTGTTTTTATAACTCTCAAGTATTTAAAATAAAATAAAATAAAATAAAAGAAAGGGAGAGAAAATAAAAGGACCTTAATTGTGCAGGAAGTGCCATTAATTTCACCTGCCATCTGCCTATCTGGCGATGATAGAAGTTCCTTTTTCTGTCGAATGCCTGTGTTCCTGCTGCCCTTAGATGACATTCCTGAGTTGTTCCACTGCCTGTCATCTCAAGGGACATTTGTGAGGGATAAGAAGCAAAAGTGTCTTACTCCCAGAAGCCCCAGCATGACAGCTCTGAGCTTAATGTTCGAAGTGCAGTAGTTGTGTGTGAATAGTCTTTAAGGTTACCTCCCCAAGGTACAAACCCACACAGAATAACCTTTTTCAAGCCAAACCTGCAGTGCAGCAGTACAAGTTGTATTTTTCTGTGCGTTCTTTCCCTCTTACACAGTAACTTCTCTGCCTCTGCTCCTTCAGTGTAATCTTCTCCCCATTTCATTGTCATTTGTCTGAGAATTTATTCCTAAGGAGCAGTGTTCCTACCAAATGTGTAGGTTACCTCAGCTGGGAGTGGGGTGGGGTTTACAATGGTTCTTACTGTTTCCTTTCAAGGTGTTGGTAATACAAAAAAGTAGTAAACTTCACTGCAGCTGCAGAGTTCTGCTTTAACAGGAGCCTTTAAACTTCATTTCGTAAAGCTCTTCTTGCCAGTGTTTCTATTATGGCATAATAGAAAACGAGTTAATGTGAAAAGAATAGGAAGACTTAAGATGGCCTGTTGGATAATTTCTGAGTTGCTCTGCTTGTGTTTCTTTTGCAAGATGTTTAAAACAATGTGATAGTGCCTTTTTTTGTCATTGGGATAAATACTGCATTCTGTGGTTAAATGTAATGGAAGGAGGGTTTAAAATGGACAACGCACAGAGCAGTTCTTTTTTTCTGCCATCTGTTTTTCTGTGGGGCAGCGGGATAGAACTGATGACAGTTTGAAGAATTCCAGCCTAATCTGCTTTTATCCTTCCTTAGCATTTGGCATCATTGCTGCTGCACAACAAGTTTGCAACGGAGTTTGTAGCTCATGGAGGAGTGCAGAAGTTGCTGGAGATTCCTCGTCCTTCCATGGCAGCAACAGGAGTCTCCATGTGCTTGTATTATTTGTCTTACAATCAAGATGCCATGGAGAGGGTAAGAGACGTTCTTTTACTGGAACTGCAATGATTCCCATTATTTCTTAGTGGTTCTGCCTGTGTCCAAACCGTGAATAAACATCTCCTAGGTGAAAAAGCAAGTTTATATGGAAGAGTTTGGTATGTGCAGAGGCAATAGGAAGTGTACAAATAATGATGTATCTGAATGTTTTTTGTTTCAAGGGTGTGGATTTCAGTTCCTAGCTAACTGAAGACTGACCTCCGTCTTGTTGGCATTGTCTCAATACTTTAATTACCCTCTTCATCCTATTATTCCCTCTTTCCCTTAAAAAAAAAAAAAAAAGGCAGGAAAAACTCCTCCATTCTCATTTGTCTTTCCTTTCCCACCTGTTTCAATGGACTCTGGTACCTGAGGTTTTTTCCCAAGTGCAGTCCCAGTGTGGATAGCTTCAGTGTTACACAGACCTCAGTCAGATTCCAGACAGCAGCGCAGCTTCTGGGATGATGTCAGAGTGCAGCAGAAGAGCAATGCAGGTCTGGTCTGCATTGTTCAGAAAATGAAATTAAATGACACCAAGGGTTCTGTGTGTGGCCTGAGTGTATAACTGTTAAAACAGCTGATAATGAAGGTAAAGTTCCTCACCTCATATTTTGACATAGAAAGTCTTAGAAGAAATCCTCCTCTCAGTTCAGTGGTGTTCCTGCAGCAAGCATCCCTTCAGCCAAGTCTACCCTTTAAGCTTCAGTTTCCCAGGTACTTTAAAAACAGTGATTCTATTTCCTTTTTAATTTTTTGTACTGGCAGCAGCATGTGTATTCTGAGCCAGATCTATGAACTGATCCAGTTTATTCTGAAGTTGCTGCCATGCCAAGAAAAAAAAAAAAGATGGACTTTCCACTTTTAGTACTGGCACGTGGGAGCATCCTGCTCTAAGGTTCATTGAAACCAACTGTAAAGTTGTAGCCTTAAGCCTTCCAGCTCGGCTCTGCTTTGATGGCTTTTGATTCCTGGCCTGTCCCTGGCATTGTCTAGTGTTTCAGCTCAAAAATTGAAGCAGTTAAACTAGTAACTGTGCATTTCTGCTTATTCTTTTCTAGTTTTTGATGCCCCCTGAATGTGTGTTGTGATTTAACATGCTTAACGCTCCTGAGCACAAGGGAGCTGGACTGGCAGTGGTTGTTTAGGGCTGTATCTGTATGGATTCTGCTGGTACTTGTGTTCTGCAGGCATTTGCTTGAGGAAGTTCAGAAACCTTTTGGTAATTGTGGTTGATCAGGACTGTCTGTGCCCTGTGCTACATCTCCCTTGTGAGGACAAGAAAGGTGGAATGGGAATAAAGTTCCCTCCACTGTTTTTTGCCCATTATGTCAGGAAGATGAACCCTGGCTGTGTATGACCTGCCTTGGCATTTCTCTGAATTTTGTCATGAGAGAACTCTCTACACTCCCTTTTTTTCTTTTTTTTCTTTTTATTTCCCCTCTCCCTGATTCCACTTGCTGCTTGCATGACTGTTCAAAAAAGAAAACCAAAAGCCATAGCAGGGTGCTGCATGAGGATTCCTCTGCTTGACATCCTCAGGCCATGTCATAAAACCATGTAGCTATTTTGTAGTGACATTTTCTCATCTGCCAGCTGTTATATCTACAGATACCAGGTAGAGCAGATTTCTGTATTTTGTTCCTCTACTGTCTTTGGATTTCAGAGGAGGCCAGTTTCAAGGGGCAGTCCTTTGTCACTTTGTCTGTGCCAAGCCTCGGGTCTTGGGGTGGAAGCAAGGCTGGAGGCGGTAGCACTATATGCTCTGAGAACGTCCAACACCAACAGAGAAGAGACAAAAACATCTGCCAACAACCGGTGGCTGATACTGGTGCTTCACCTCTCTGGGCAGTTCCTCCTGGTGCTGACCCTGGCAGAGGGTTTCAACTTCCTCATTGTTAGAAGCTAACAAACATACGCAACTCTGAAGTTCTGAGCACATGGCCTTGCACGTCTTGGAGGCAGGGGCTGAGAAAAAAAAAAAAAGACCACCACAGTTGTCCTATTTCCAGAGAAAGTCAAGCTTGAGATTTGCATTTGATGATCGTTCCAGTTCGCCTGGACTTTGGTACTGCCAGAGTTTGCTAGAACTTCAACATAGCATGTGATACTGTTACACTGAGGAGAATTTTTGTTTCTTCAGTGGAAACTTTTCTACCTCTAGTGAAGCTTTCTTTGGATAGCTTGAAGTGATATGGAGAAGCATTTATACTGCACTGACTGCTGTATTTATTGTGTTTAGATCTGGGAAAGGACCAATTGTTAGTCTTACATTGCCACATTATAGCCTTAATTAGCCTCAGGGGCTTTCTTTTACTGGTCTGTAAATGAGACTTTATATTTCATGTCTCAGATGTCCCAAGTCAAGGTGGGAGTAACTGATATTTGTCCTCTGTTTACCCATCAAAGAACCCTCGCAAATTGTTGGAAGTCCTTCTCAAGAATGTTCTTTTGCTTTCTAGGTGTGCATGCATCCCCATAATGTGCTTTCAGATGTAGTAAACTACACCTTATGGCTAATGGAGTGCTCCCACGCCTCGGGCTGCTGCCATGCTACCATGTTCTTCTCCATTTGCTTCTCCTTCCGTGCTGTCCTGGAGCTCTTTGACAGGCATGATGGCCTCCGACGTCTGGTTAACCTGGTAAGGCTTGTAGTTTTATGTGCTGAACAGGGTTTTAGTGGCACACTTTGTTTGCACCCTTTGTCATATCATGCCTAATAGCACTGGGCACAACACTGCCTCCAGATCTATCTTGATGTAACTTCTGGATTTTTTTCTTCATGGTGAGGGGGAATGGTGCTTTTTCAACTTACTGTTTGTCCATGCAGATAGCCTCTTTTGTTCAGACAGCTTTTGTTAGTGTGCTTGTATGTCTTGTATAGCAAAGTGAGTTCGTTTGGGTTTAGTACAAGTACAGTTGAAAATTGTGGTGCTTTTTTCCTTGAAGAGTGAGCTGATGGAACTTTTTTTTTTTTCCTACCCAACCTCTTTCTGTAGATAAGCACTCTTGAGATCTTAAACCTGGAAGACCAAGGAGCCCTCTTGAGTGATGATGAGATCTTTGCCAGTCGCCAGACTGGGAAACACACCTGCATGGCCTTGCGTAGATACTTTGAGGCTCACCTTGCTATCAAACTTGAGCAGGTGAAGCAGTCACTCCAGCGCACTGAGGGTGGCATTCTGGTCCATCCGCAGCCCCCCTACAAGGTGAGTAGCATGTTGCAAGCTTTCAGTACGATCGTTGCATTTTTCCAACAAATCCATGCTGCAGGAACATGTGGATATCCTGTGAAGCAAGTGAAATAACTAGGCAGTGTGCAATTTACAGGGATAAAGGTTTTTTTTTATTATTATTTATACTTTTTTCCTGCCTTGTGGAACGATATGGTAATAGAAGAATACAGAAGAGCCTTGGAGGTTCATCTGAAGTATGTTTGATTGAGGTTCCTCCTCATCTGCTGTGGTTTCCTTTCCATCTCTCAAAAAGTTAAAGGCAGGTTATTTCTGATACGTGTGGGTTTTTCTATGCTTTTAATCTCTGGAAGGACAAAATCTGTGTATACAGAAAAGTGCATAATGTTGAAAAACTTGGAAGTAAGTTTGATTTGAAAATGACAACTGAAATGTGTCCTTTGGACACCACAATCTTTAGGAATGACCTGGGAGATTCTTTGCATGATTTTTTTTTCCTACTTTCTCCCTGAAAAGTAGTGATGATTTTTTTTTTTTTAACTGAATTTCATGGCTGCTTGTTTTGAGGGAGCACATTCACCTGTGGTTTCTGGTTTAATTTATGATAGCTCCCTAGAAGAGCTGAAAATAAGAAAACCTAAGAGGTTTTTGCTTCTACAAAAATCACTTATTTTCAGTAATGGAAGAAATGTATATAAGCTGTTGCCACCTTGTGTAATTTAAAAAGAAAATACTGAAAGGCAAGCTTGTTGGGTATTTCCTTTTTTTTTCTTCTTTAGTATGTTTTGTAGTCAGAACTTAAAAACTGTAATTGGATACTTTTGCAACCTTTTTTAATATTTTAGCAGAAGTTTTATTTTGGATGATAGTCTAGTAACTACTAGATTAAGAGCTTAAAAGCAGAGTAGAATTTAAATTCAATGTAACTTTTCTTCTTAAATTTGCCTAAGCCTTCTAGGACTTCAAAGAAACTTAAAGGATATTATTCTTTAGCTTATTATTGCATGTTATATGACAGTTGCTGTATTCTTTTACAACTAAGGAATAAAACAGGAAATAAATGCTTAATCTGCAAGAAGCAGTGGTAGTCTGCTGTTTGTGGATGCAGTTTTCAGTTAAATCCCAGCAGTGGGGGACTTGATACGCAAGTTTGTAACCCTTGTGATCTTTTCCTAATACTTCCAACTTGCTTCCCTGCAGGCCTGTTCATATACTCATGAGCAGATCGTAGAGATGATGGAGTTCCTGATTGAGTATGGTCCAGCACAGCTCTACTGGGAGCCAGCAGAGGTTTTTCTCAAATTGTCTTGTGTCCAACTCATGCTTCAGCTCATTTCAATAGCATGCAACTGGAAGACGTACTATGCAAGGTGAGTTGTTTGCTGTAGTGCTATATTTTAGTGCAGTAAGTTGTGACTCTTGGGCAGGGCATTGCATTTCTAGATTTTTCTACCTCTCTGATAGCATTTAAAACAATCACATACAGGTTAGTGCTGGTAGGGCCTCTGCTGTGGCTACACAGTCCTTGTGGAAGTTAACACCCTGGATAGCAGGACTAAGATTTTGGGGCAGAGAGAATGATGTCATGAGATTTCTTTCTCAAGGGCCAGAATGCCTCAGGCCTCTGATTTCTGAGAAATTGGCATCATAGTAGAGCTTAATCACAACTCTGTGCCTCTTTTTGTCTCAAAATTTGATTACCTTTTTGTTAGAGAAAGACTAGAAAACCTTCGAAGTAGAGGGTGAAATCAAGGCATACCGTAACCCTGGAAAGAGGTGGAATGTCTGTTAAGATGTGACAAGTTTAGCTGGCTCCAGAGAGGAGACTGTGTATCTCTTTGATTTGCTGATGTTTGAAGTGTACTGAGCAGATACAACACTGTGCAGAGGAGCTGTGTGAATACGCCACAAGCCAGCATTTGAGAGAGGAAAAAGACTGAAGATTGTTACTGTGCGTGGCTCAGGTTCACGTTCCTGTATGCTGTATCTATCACCAGCTGTTAAACTCAATGTCTTGGTAGAGGGGCTCACCTTATGATGCCACTTTTAAGTTGTTCCTTGTCTTGGCTGCAGACAAGCTGTGATGAAACAGTGATAGTCTGTTGGATTTCTGTGGCATCTCTTCCCCTCATCTCCCTACCCTTCAAAAATCTGCAGCAGCCTTACAAAAGAAAGGGAACTGCCACCAGGCTCTGATAATACCATTAGGACCCTGTCCCCACCCAGTGCAGAAGGAGGATGGCTGCAGAGTTGCAGCCTCTGTTGATCCTAATGATCGTCTGCTCCCTGGAGTGAAGCTGTAGTCATCTCTAGAGATATGTTCACTGGCAAGTCACCATCTGCTGTAACTAGTTGTCATCAGCAGTATTCTTGTCACCAGGACTCCCTCCTCCTTATTTCTGCTGCCTGCAGGAGCTTCCTTGCCTAACCTAACTTGAAAGCCTTTGAGATCTGTTTTGCTTCTGCAGTCTCCTGCCTCCCTCTCTCAGGTTGCTCTCTCTTGGGTAGTTTCTGTTCTCCTGTTTCTTATTCTCAGCAGCTGTTTCCTAATTGCTACCTGGATTAACTCTTACCTTTCTATACAGGCTTACAAACCTTCCCCCCTTTTCCTGCATTGTTCTGCTCTCCCACCTTTTGCCTAACAGCACTTTTCATCTTTCACACCTGCATCTCTCTTAAACTGGTGCTGAAGTTGATGCCTTTTCCCCTACCACAATTGTCTGTTTTACTGCTAGACAGTTTGCCTTCACTTCATTCATAGTTGACCAGTGACAGAGTATTTTAAACAGCAGTGTTTCCTAACTAACATGTAGAGGTAGGTTAGGTTTAGAAACTTAATTTTGAATGTTTTTGTGGCTAAGTCGTAACATTCTTATTTTTCTAAATACAGCGCTTTTAGGAGCTTGTGGGCAGTGTGTTGACAGACTGCAGGCAATGGTGTGCATGTGAGCACTGCCTTCCATGGAGACCAGCCCTTTTAATAGTGGAACATTCTCAAATCAAAAGACACCATCAAATACATCAGATTTGACTGATTTACTCCTATTTGTTGGAGTAGATTGAATACTATTTTGTTGTTGAAAGAACTTTGTACGTGCACCTCTGAGAAGTTCTTCTGTTGTTGTCTTCCAGGAATGACACAGTACGATACGCTTTGGATGTACTCGCCATCCTGACTGTGGTTCCTAAAATCCAGTTGCAGCTGGCAGAACCTGTGGATGTGTTAGATGAAGCTGGATCTACTGTTTCCACTGTGGGTAAGCTGAATATGGTCCTGATGACTTATGTACTTACCAATTGTCTTCTGCTACCTGGTTTTTATCTGGCTGTTTCTCACCTTCAGTGAGATAAGGGTTAAAATAATTCATGTATTTAGAGTTACTATCAAGGATACAAGTAAATGGGAGAGTAGACTGGTTAAAATTGTGTCATGATTAGCACTGTGATCAGGTTACAAATTTGAAGCCGTGGTCTTCAACTTGCATTTGTTTCCAAGAGCTCATTAAGTACAGATGCAGGCAAGTCTACTTTTGCAGTGGGACTATTAAGTTCCCTCAGTTTCCCAGAAATCTAAGTCTCCTGGGGTATGGCATTTGCAAATATGGGAGAGGAGCGTATATTGCTGTTTGAGTTGTGCTCTAACTGGCTACCTGCAGATGCACTATGCAAAGGGTAAGATGTGCCTGGGTCAGATCTAAGGCTTATACACTACCTGCGGCCTGACATTTTTTAAGAAAAGAAAAATAAAAGGCGGGCAGAGTACTAGATAGAGGCAAAAGACCATTTCTTTTGCACAAAACCTTTCTCTAGACAAAATACCAATTCTTTCTTGAGAGAGGGTTTTGATCTTCTGAAGTGGACATGAAACTAGCAGGACCTCTGTCAAGGGGGGGAACACTAAGTTTCATTTTATTCTGACTCCTTTTGGAAGCTGTGATATGATTTATTTTTTTTTTTCTTCATAACACAGTCCCCTTCCTTCCTTTCTGTTTCCACTTGGTTAGTATTTACACAAAACAGTTGCTTTCTGCAGTAAGAATCAGAAGCAGGCCTGAGCATCTTTCCCTGTGCCAGGTATCTTGGATTTTGCATTCCTGGGCCGTGGCTGATTGTTTGACTCTTCCTTACTGATTATGTAGAGGAGCATCAGTGTAGGAAAACATTTTTCCAGAGAGGTATAAGAATACGTCTTACACTCGTTAACAGAACTTCAGAAATTCCCAGAATGAAAAGAATTAGCTATTTTCCTCAAATTCATGGAAGGCTCTCTTACTTGTCTGATAAACTGTGTGAGATACATTTTAGAGTACTAAAGAAAGTATTTCTTTCCCTCACTAGGTATTAGTATCATCCTTGGAGTTGCTGAGGGTGAATTTTTCATCCATGATGCCGAGATTCAGAAATCAGCCCTTCAGATCATCATCAATTGTGTGTGTGGCCCAGATAATCGGATCTCCAGTATTGGCAAGTTCATCTCTGGAACTCCTCGGCGAAAACTTCCTCAAGCCCCCAAGAGCAGTGAACACACGCTAGCTAAGATGTGGAATGTGGTGCAGTCCAACAATGGCATCAAAGTGCTGCTGTCATTGCTGTCTATAAAGATGCCAATCACAGACGCGGATCAGATCCGAGCGTTAGCCTGCAAAGCCTTGGTGGGGCTCTCGCGCAGCAGTACTGTCCGACAGATCATCAGCAAGCTCCCCCTCTTCAGCAGCTGTCAAATTCAGCAGCTGATGAAAGAGCCGGTGCTTCAGGACAAGCGCAGTGAGCATGTGAAGTTCTGCAAGTATGCCGCTGAGCTGATAGAGCGTGTCTCGGGGAAGCCACTGCTGATTGGCACAGATGTCTCTCTGGCTCGGTTGCAGAAAGCGGATGTGGTGGCCCAGTCAAGGATCACGTTTCCTGAGAAGGAGTTGCTGCTCCTGATTCGGAACCATCTCATCTCTAAGGGCTTAGGAGAAACTGCGTCTGTCCTTACTAAAGAGGCTGACCTACCCATGACTGCAGCATCTCATTCATCTGCCTTCACCCCTGTTGCGGCTGCTGCCTCTCCTGTGACCCTGCCTCGCACTCCTCGCATAGCTAACGGCATCTCAGCCCGTTTGAGTAGCCACACTTCTGTAGGTTCCGCTGCCACTTCTGTCCATCCTCAGGCAAGGCCATCTGCGTCCCAAGGCCCACTTGCCCTCCCGGGCCCTTCTTATGCCAGCAACTCTCCTCTGATTGGCAGGATTAGCTTTGTCAGGGAGAGGCCGTCTCCCTGCAATGGCAGAAAAATCAGAGTGTTGCGACAAAAATCGGACCATGGCGCCTACAGCCAGAGCCCAGCTATCAAAAAGCAGCTGGACAGACACCTTCCTTCCCCGCCCACGCTGGACAGTATAATCACAGAGTACCTTAGGGAGCAGCACGCCCGCTGCAAGAACCCTGTTGCCACCTGTCCCCCTTTCTCTCTCTTTACACCCCACCAGTGTCCTGAGCCAAAACAGAGGCGCCAGGCGCCAACTAACTTTACCTCACGGCTGACCCGCAGGGCAGCCTTTCCGAAGTACGGAGGGGTGGATGGTGGCTGCTTTGATAGACACCTAATATTTAGCAGGTAAGGAAGAAAATTGTTTCTTGATCCCTCTCAGGATGTACCCTGTGCCAAAAAACCTTACCTGGATTCAGACTGTGCAGTTCCACAGCGGAGTATCCTTGGAGAAAAAAGTGTTTTAATTCAACAGCGACAAGTGGAAAAGCCTTGAAAGGCATTTTGACAAGTTGTTCTTTTCTCTTGATCTTAGTACTGACCCTTAGTACAGAAAGCACACTTTATTTTCAGTATCATGTTAATTCATTGGCAACATTGGCTAATGAAGCTCATAGCTCTTTGTTCTCCTTTGGAAGGTAGGTATGTAATGCCAATTTTACATGACGCTGTAGCATAGCCTTGAGGATGATTGGCTGACAGATGCAGGACAGTGCAATCCTTATTTTGCTCTTGCACCTGAATCTGCAGCACTGCAAGTTGTTAAGTCTTTTTCCGTGGCCTTTCTCTGCTGAAGTTCAATTTGAAGATGATGTGACGTTTATAAAAGTAAAGGTGACACATACACGAAAGCATCTTCACAGTGAAACTAGTATCACCTTGGGAAATCAAGATAACAGGAGGAGGTATTTTGGCTGATGTGCAGTGCCTTCTTTTGCAGAGTATTTCAGAACCATTAGGCGTTTTTTTTGCTAGCTGTCTGTGCTTCTCCAGGTGTTGACATTACAGATTTTGTGTCAATCCAGCTTTGAAGACGAACTCCCAAGTGCTTCAACTTAATGATGTACTTTAACAGAAGTATTTGATAGTGCAAAACAAACCCTGAAATTTTGCAAACACTGTTGTAACTTATTCACTTGAGCACTAATCTTACAATTGACACTTAGCTTGTCCTAGAAGAAAGCTGTAACTTGTACCTACATGATTTTTATGGGGCGGATTTAATATCTTCACAGAACATTTCAGTTTTTGCTTTTTTTCCCTCTCTTTCGGGTGACCCTTGTATTTCTACCTTCTCTAGGTTCCGTCCAATTTCTGTGTTCAGGGAAGCAAATGAGGATGAGAGTGGCTTTACCTGTTGCGCGTTTTCTGCAAGAGAACGATTCTTAATGCTGGGTACTTGCACAGGGCAGTTGAAACTCTATAATGTTTTCAGTGGACAGGAAGAGGCCAGTTACAACTGCCATAACTCTGCCATCACACACCTTGAGCCATCCAGGGTGAGTAATCAAAGAGTTCTAGAAGTCCTCACAGCCTAAGCCCTGGTGTGTTTTGGGCCCGTCTTGATATGTACATTAAAAATGCACCTACTGGCTGGCCTGCAATGCCTGTCGTTAAAGTACTTGTAATAGTTACACAGTCCCTTTCTTTGAGTTCTACGATTTTTTATTTTTTTTTTAATTCCCAAGATAGTAGAGAAGACACACAGAGGCTGTGTGCTTTCATAAGGAACGAATATATATGTCTGGAAGTGCAAAATCGCTTAAATTAACTATTGTATTTAAGAGAAATGTGAGATAAGATATCAGAGTTTATATAACCTTCCTTTGTTGGAGAAAGAAGTCCTCTGGGGGATAATTCTAGGAAGAAATAAAAGGTAGCTGATTTATAAGCAGAACACACGCCACTCACTGGGCATCAAAATTCAGGCATGATTTATCCTGATTTTACCTGCTGTTAACAGCATGGATCGTTCCCATTGTTACCTGTAACGTTTTTCTTTGTCTGCCAAGGGCTCTTTATATATATAGCACTAGATACCTGGGCTTCATCCCCATGGGAGGAGTTGAGTAAGCACAAAATCTGCTATAGTTTGTAAATTAATCTTGTCAGTTTAAGTTAATTTGTACAGGTAAAATGATAACCTCTGTTTTCCTTGGTATTCTTTTCTCTTCCTCCCCCTCCACTCCCATCTGGAAATACAGGATGGGTCTTTATTGCTGACATCTGCTACGTGGAGCCAACCTCTGTCTGCATTGTGGGGAATGAAATCTGTCTTTGATATGAAGTAAGTATACTCTCATCCAGCTGTGGGGTATGTTGCACTTAGAAGACCCATTCAGGACAGGCAGAAACCCTAAGAACAGACTGAAAGCACAGCACAGCTCACATAATGTCTTTTGGGAAAAAATAAAATGTGCTCCCTTTCTTATATTTACTGTCGTCCCTATTTTATTGGTTATAGACAGCTTTGCTGAATTCTAGCTACCTAAAGTCCTATTTAATGCAAAATAGATAAGTAAAATCACTGCTGTCCCTGAAGGCAAAGAAATATGTTGCTATTTTTATTCTCATGTTTGTAAATTATCTTGACAATCTTTCTGTAGCCAGTTACAGATTTTTATTAACATGGTGATTTGCATGGTGAAATTTTCAGGCCTGGACACAAGCTATTTCAAACCCAGATAAATCTATTTAAAATTTATTTCAGTGTTTACAATTATTCCTTCCCATAAAAAAATGGGTGGAAGGCTCTTCACTTTTAAATGGTTTGACTGTGGTCTACCTTAGTTGTAAGCAACAGTTTTGGTATGACCTGGTTTAGGTCAGCTAGAGGAGATTCTTCAGATAAAAAGCTTTACAGGCCTGAGGCGCGTTAGCGTGTTTGAACATTCACGATGCCGTTCATTGGCTCACTCCTCTAAAGTGTGTTGTTTGTGGCAAACCCTGTTGATGGCAAGTCTGTGAATTGGCTGTTTGTGTTTTTTCCACTGATCTGCTTTAAAGGCTGTGTCTGTAATAGGTATTTTCCTTCTGATGCCAGTGGAGCATTTTAACATTCCTGGTATGCCTGGGCAATGGTGAAGACGAGTCTTTTCTACATTTTTAGTTTTCTGCACTGTTGAAACCTCTGCTGGCGGTGTCACGGTAGCGTTTGGTTCACACGAGCAGTTTGAACCTGCCGCTCCTTGACTTCTTTCCTGACTCTATCTACAGGCATTCCTTCCCTGATGACCACTACGTGGAGTTCAGCAAGCACTCTCAGGATAGGGTCATTGGCACAAAAGGAGACATTGCCCACGTAAGTACCAGTAAAGGTCATGGTTGTGAAGCTGTGACAAGAATATGATTCTTCACAGGACATTCATGAACACATCTGGGTGCTGTGATGCTCTGTGTAACTGATGAGCTAAGAGGCTTTGGAGGAAAACCTTGAAAGTGTCAAATAACTTCCCCCTGTGTCTAAGGGTATAAACTTGGCCATTCCAAACCAACTGTAGCACAAGCAGTGTGCGATGTGTTCCCTTTTCAGGGCAATGGTAGAATCTGCTTTGATTTGTTCATTTGAGAGAGATCGTGCAGGACTTTTTTTCCGCAAGTTGCCTCCTTTGCCTTATTTTTTTAGTAGTAGTAATAATAATAATGATGATAAAAGTTCCACTGTAAAGAGTAGCTCAGTCAACAGCAGTGGGACATGGCCTATTAAAAGCGTTCTTCTTAAGTGTCTTCCTTTTGCCCTCACAAATTTGCAGCTTGCTTTTAGGTGATTTTCCAATATCTTTTCAGAGAATGCTGTTGTACTGTTTTGTTTGAATACCTGCAAATTTGACAGATGCAGGCTTCAGAGTACTTCTCCTGCTTTTCAGTGCTAATTTGCATTAATTATAGGCACTGTCTCTTTTAAAAGAGTTATTTGCATAAAAAATTGTCATGAAACATAGCTTACTCAAACTATTTATAGTTTTATTTATTGCTTTGATTTGTTTAAGCAAACTATCCATCCCTGCCCAGTTTTTAACTTGAATTTATCTGGAACTCAGATCAGTTTGTGTGTATTGTGTTTATCTGGTAAATAGATTTTTTTTTTTTTTAAATTCTAGATAATTTTTTTCTCTCTGAGTTTGAACGAGAACAAGGGTCTGAGGGATGTTACAGAACAAATTTATCTGACGAGACGGACATAAACCCTTGGTTACTAGTTAAAGCCCTTTTTATCTTCCAACAGTTTGTTGGGACGAAGCTCAGAAAGTTGCCTTTCTGTGTAAATGCCAGGAATTTAAACTTCCTTTCTATTGTCTCTGGTTTTTTTTCCCCTCACTGTGTGCTTTGGAGTTTTTATGTTTGTAAATACCATCTGCTCTGAAAGCAGCTCCATTTCTGAAACAGTTCCTGGCTAAGTGGTACCTTGTGGCTGCAGTTTCACAGCCCGCTTTTCATAATGGGCTTAGTTCCTTTGGAACTAATCCTGACCATATTGAAATGTATCAGTGAACCTGCAGTCAGTGAAGTGCCAAAATGTGTTAGAAGACTTTATTCCAGCCATGAAAATCTTATTAAAGGAGTGGTAGGAGGGGTTATCTTTGTAATGTTCTCACTTGAAATGGAAAAGCAAAGTGGGAAATGGGGTGATTCTGGAAACAGTCTAGGAAGGGGAGCATGGGGTAATCTTAGGCACGGGTATATTACAAATTGTGACTAATCTTTCTTTTTCTTTTTAATCTGAAAGATCTATGATATTCAGACTGGCAACAAGCTATTGACTCTGTTTAACCCAGATCTTGCCAACAACTATAAGAAGAACTGTGCCACCTTTAACCCCACTGATGACCTTGTCCTAAATGATGGTGTCCTCTGGGATGTCAGATCAGCACAAGCCATCCACAAGTTTGACAAATTCAACATGACCATCAGTGGTGTTTTCCATCCCAATGGGCTTGAGGTCATAGTCAACACAGAAATTGTATCCTTTGGCCACTGTGGTAACTGATGTGCTGGGACCTAAAGAATTTGCATTGATAAGCAAGTGGTTGTTTGCAGATGGTGTATTAATGGTTGCTGTGTACAGGTTATATATGGTAACAACAGTTTTTGTCTGTGAATCAAGTAAGCAGGGACTGTTGGACAGCTAGCTAATTTAAATCTGGGTTCTGCCTCTGATATGGCCTAGAGGAAATACTTAACACACAGAGAGAAAGAGATTTTATTTTCTAACATACTCTGATACCTCTGCTCTTTTCCCATCCTTTACCAAGTTCAACATTGAAGCTAATGCAGTAACCTCTCATGACTGGGAGTGATACTTGGAGTAAGAGCTTTTTCATTTTGAACATGTGGAAGGGATTGTGGTGCTAGAATCCGACTCTGATTCTGTCATATTTGCAAGAGGATGACAGTGACTTTTCTTGAACACAATTAATCAGTTGTTTGCCACTGTGTTGAAAAGGAAGTAGAAACTGCCAGTTGCTTGTTGCTCCTTAGCCTGTATTTTTTTTAGTGGGACCTCCGAACTTTCCATTTGTTACACACAGTACCTGCACTGGATCAGTGTCGTGTGGTCTTCAACTATACGGGCACCGTTATGTATGGAGGTAGGAGTTCTCTGTCTTACGTTACTTTCCTTGGTCACCTCTGGTTTGAGATAAGTAGATGCTTGTTCAGTGAAATTGGAACCTTCAGAGAGTCGGTCGAACTCCAGGCCTTACTGGCATTGTGAACTGGAATTTTTTCAGGATGTTTGTGCTACATGTATTGCTGACAAAGACAGTTTTCTCTGACATCACCGATATCACAACTCATTTGAGAGATTAAAAATCAACCTGTTGAAAAGGAAAGTGTGTATAACAGCACATTGAATGATGCTTGAGAAAATAATTTTTTCCTCTATTAAGTTTCAGTGATCTGCAGTATTAATAAAGGCAGCTCCGGAAGAGTAAATACTAAATGGGTCTTGCCAAACTGTTAAATAAAAATTCATGTCAAGAGTCTGATTTGATCTTAAGTTGGTTAATGATAGTGATGAATGGAAGGTGGATTTGTGGAATAATCTTTCCTTGTATCAGCTATGTTGCAGGCAGATGATGAAGATGACCTTCTGGAAGAGAGAATGAGAAGTCCCTTTGGCTCTTCTTTCAGGACGTTTAATGCAACTGATTATAAACCTATAGGTAAGAGAGGAGCAGATAGCTTGGTCTGGAGGTTTGAAGGCTTATTGAAAGTTCTGCTTTAGTAACATTCATTTCCTCCTCTCCTTCGAACGTGTGACAAAGCAAATTCCGCTATGACCTAACTGAAGCACAAGAGTTGGGTTTAACACTGAAATAGGTTTAAGTATCATATCCTGTTCAGTGTATGATTGCCTTTCTTGCTACCATTCAGCATTTTTGGCTTTATTTTCCTTTCCCCTTTCCAAGTAGGGCACAATCTGAGATAGTAGGTCATTTGGCCAAGATGTCACCGGTCTCATTTCAGAGAGAGCCCCCCCACTTTGTTTTTTGTTCTTCCTTTTGTAATTTACATTTTTTTTCTTGTCTTCCTTTTCCCAACAGCATTACCCCATACTGGTGGTTCAAAATGCTGCCAGTTTGGCCTCCAGTTTGCAAGCTCCGGGAGTTAAACTAATTGCTGCTACAAACATAAACAAATGTGGCTCTTGCTACTGAAAGGAGACATAGCTCACAACTTAGTCCCTTGGTTGCCACCTATCCTGGAAGATTATCTGTTGTATACTGTACTTAGAGAAGCCAATAAATGTATTATCAAGGGAGGAGGCACTGTG
This sequence comes from Eurystomus gularis, assembly GCA_013400335.1. Taxonomy (NCBI): domain Eukaryota; kingdom Metazoa; phylum Chordata; class Aves; order Coraciiformes; family Coraciidae; genus Eurystomus; species Eurystomus gularis. The sequence continues at coordinate 36,278 of VZZY01000995.1, read as the reverse complement.
CAGAGCAGGTTAAGATCTTGTCTGGCTGTTTTTTATGACAGTCTCCAACATTTCTATTTATTATTACAGGCTGAATTAGTTACAAATGTTCATTTCACTTTCATCTCAGCTGTTGTTTCTTGTCCCAACATTTTATTATCTACTTTTGGACATATATTGTTAGATCTTTTCTTTCAGCAAGTATTAAGTAATATGAATTAACCACTAGGGTTTGTCATGTTTTTCCAGCTACCATAGATGTAAAGCGGAATATCTTTGACCTGTGCACAGACAGCAAGGACTGCTATCTGGCTGTCATTGAGGTAAGGGAGCTAAGAATAAACTTGTCTCTGTAGCTGTGGTTTTGAGTGCAATGCTTTTTGTTTCTTTTTAAAACCTTCAGAAGCGACGGTTCTGGAGTTTCTACTGTTCAGCTGCCCTAAGTTGAACACACCTAAGTGGTGGTGTTTTGATGAAATAAAATTAAAAGGTCCCATTCTATGCCCAGTGGTATATTGCCATATTTGGTTGAACCTGACTATGTATGTGTAGTGACTGTTGTAAAATCCTGCCAGTGTTAATACTCTGTGAACCACTGATCCTTGCAGACCAAAAAAAAGCGAGTCAGGAATTTGGAGTAGGGCAAGCTTCGTGGTTAGCTACTGAAGCTGGAGTTGTCAAGGTTGTGAGGCCAAGATAAGAACATATTCTTTTAGAGGAGTCATGTTACTTCAGGGCATGCGGCCGCAGTGGTTGTGGGGTGTCAGACTGCTGTCTCCTGGAACTCTTGCTCTGTGACAGCCTTTAGCATTCTCTGAAGGCGTATGGTTCAACGATTCGGAAAGGAGGCAAATTTGAAAGGAAGTGGTGTGCACTTGGATGAGAACTAACCCAAAGTATATTAAGGATCCAGTAAAGGTTTTAAGTCAACTAGTAAGAGTGTAAGTTGAGGATGATAGAAGCAGAAAGTAGATATTTATATCACTCCTGGGATGGTCCTTGAAAACTCATTTTTAGAGCTAATTTTACTGCCGCTAGTAAATGGGAGGGAGGGATTTTGGTAATGTTTCTGTGGTTGAGATCAGGTGTAGCACTGCCTTGGAATGCTGAGCTTAACTCCTGGGGCTAACTGCTGTGTGGGCATCTCCTCTTCAGAATCAAGGGAGCATGGATGCCATGAACATGGATACAGTTTGCAGACTGTATGAAGTGGGCAGGCAGCGTTTGGCAGAAGATGAAGAGGATGAAGAAGAAGATCAGGTGAGATGTCTAGCAGTAACCGGGTTGTTCAAGAGTAGCTGTTAGCCATCTACATGAGAGGCCACACGTGTGCATTTATTACCCATAAAGTAGATGACTCATTTGGTCTCACCTAATATGAAGTATATCACTTTATGCTGAGTGTAAACTAAGACTATCTATGTAGAACCTATGTGAACTTTGTGCACTATAAGCTGACATGCTCTTTTATAGTTTATTTATTAATTTCCCAAGTGTTTCAATCTTGACCAGAAACTTTGTTCTACTTCTTTTTTTAAAAAGTTTTCACACCCAGTTGAGACAGTAGTGTTTGAGGTTCTTCTTTTTCAGTTCCAAGTCTCATGTTTAGGCATAACTTGTCACCAATTTCTGAATGACACAACTTGTGATTAATGCCATGAAACTGCATAGTACTTCTACACAGCAAAATGTTTTAAGGATTTTAAAGGTTGACATTGGGATATATTGGTTTTTCTTCTCAGATCAGCCGTTTGATCTCTGGCAACTTGACAAAAGAGCTGAGAACTTCACTAAGCGCTCCTCAGGGTGCAGTTAGTAGACTACACAGTAGCACAGAATACTTACTACAGTACAATGAGAATTAAAGACAAATTTGTATCTTTTTGGGTGTCAGGTGTTTTGTGGTGTTTGGTTTTTTTTTGAACAGGCAAAGAGTTTATGCTTTGATTATCTAAAGATTTTAAATGCATTATTCTCTACTTTTTGGTGTCTGCATTCTAGTAAAAAATGTATTTGTATCTCCTGTGAGAAAAGCTGACATCACTTTTTTCCAAAGAATGCCAGAAGGTAGTATTTTGGTAGGTTTTTTTTTCCAGACTCTGGAAAGCTGGATTTTTTATGCTCTCTCTGACCCTGAATATTCCTGTTGCTAGGTTAAAACTTTTACTTTCTAATTCAGAAGGCTGGATAGCAAATCCAGGAAAGAGTTATTTTCTTTGCAGTTGGTTGTTATTATTACAGTTTCACTGTAATTCTGAAGATAAAGCAGTAGTTCTGTGCTGCAGACACAGCTTGCTGTCCTGTCCTCTCAATGTGCTACAGGATTGCAGCTGAAGTCTTGGCATTCTTGTGAAATCCTTGTTCACTGTTTCTGTCCTTAGATTGGATGGATTCAGTTTAGGAACTTTTAGGATGGTTGAAGTGTAGAATTCCTTAGGAAGCAGTGAAAGGGGAGGGGAAATCACTGTTCCTTCCAAAGTATTTCTATTTTCTAGCCGTCCAGTGCTTGCCACAGGCAATAGATTCTATTTTTGTCTCTGCTTCCACTGTTTTTGTTCATATTCAGTATATTTTAGTAAGCTTATTCACATTCTTTTCATAAAATCTCGAAAGATAGTTTGTAGCAGAAACGGATTTTGCATTGTACAATGATTAACTAACAGCTATCAAGACAATGTTTTGTGATACCGCTGCTAAGTGTTGGCTCACGTGGACATCTGTATTTGTGTAAGAGTTCGCAGTCTGAATGCAGTCGATTCCAGGCTGTAACACTTGGTACCAAGCAAAGATAAGGTGTCTGTCATCTGTCAGATGTGACTGGGCATGCTTCCTGTCTTACAAATGGAGATGCCACCAAGCAGAGTTTAGGTGTGCTGAAAGCTTTTCTGTAAGGCTTATGGAGTCTTCAGACAAAGCTGCTCTGGGACTGATATGCGAGCTGAGGGTAACTAGTTGATAGTGCGTAATTGCTGCTCTTTATGGTCTTCATTTCTGGGGTGTATAGGTCTTTCCTAGAGAGTAGCTTTTAGGGATGGTTACAATCAAGTTTCTGCAGTAAGAGAGATTTGGTTTTAATATAAACAACACTTAAGAACCCAAGTTCAATTCGATCTATATATATTTAGAAAAACATAAACAAAACCCCTTGCTCTCTGTCCCATTGCTGTTCACTGCCGTTCCTCCAGACTTGTTCTAGCCTTAGGCTTAAAAACTGTAGCTTTTGTCTCCATAGAGACATCCAGCACTGAGCTAGAATGAGTAGAGGTTTTCCAGAACAAAGAATGAATCTCTCTGGCACACTTGTCTCTTAAGTCCAACAAGAATAATTTGTTTTCTGGTGAACAAGAGCTTTCTGTGTATACATGTGCTCACACATATGGGTGTTTACTACTTGCCTACTTAGTTCCTGTGATTTCAGCTTTGAAAAATTGGAAATAAACTTTCAAACTTGTTGGAACTTCTCATAGATATTCTAAAACACCTTATGGCTAAAAGAAGATGTTTTCTGATCTTTTTCATGAAAGTGGTGTGTGGGAAATCCGTGTGAATCAACATTAATCTGGTATCTCTTCAGACAAGATTTTTAGAGCAGATGTTAGTCTGTCTGGCCTCTGTATCTTGACTTTATATGCATATATAGATAAATTTATTATTATTATTATTATTATTTTATTTGTGTTTGTGTGTGTAGGATCTACATGGGTCCACGACTGCATTTTCTTGCCTGTACAGAAAGTAATAACTACTCATAACAGAAGCATGTTTGATGGGCAAACCTTGCTTGGAAATCATGATGCAGAATAAAATTGCTTTTAAAATTGTGCTTGAGACAAGTTAAGAACTGTGGAGAAAAATATTTGCCTGACATTTTTTACTTTAAATTTTGATGCCTCATGATGTCAGTTTTTGACAAGTGTCAAGTGATAGCTCTGTGAAAAGCAAAAGACAGAGTCTGTAAAATGAACCTAGCAAGGGTATTTGACCTAAGGAGATCTTTCAATTCCTTCTCTCATTTAAGCAAAGAAACAAAACGACTATATTACTCCTCCTTTCTCAAACCAAACCTTGCAAAATCAACTGATCTGTTACGTAAATTATTCTCAAATTAAATGATCAAGCTGACTTTGCATGGTACTGCTGCAGTTTTGTTTCAAATATGTGAGAACAGCACCGCTGTAGCTGGGTTCTTCCTTGGCCATATACTGGCCTTCCATATGTGATCTCTGGAAAGCTGCCTTTTCCTAGTTGCAGCTAGTAATCCAGAGTTGTCCAAGGCTTGTTAAACAGAACAAGTGCCAAATGTCTATTGATGCTCTGTGGTCTGTACTTACTGTGATAACTGAGGGAAAATGAAGATGTAGCACGCTTAGCAAGAGCCGGTTTGTTGGATGCTTTGCTCTGAAACTACTAGTCTTTCTGCCGTGAACTTTCATGAGTTTTGTGTATTACCTCACTGCTGGGTGAGTATCTAAACAGGTCCATCAGTGACCAACAGTCTCAGTCACAAGCCTTTGCAAAACTATGTTCAGCCTATGGGGAAATAGGCAGTTTCCTGTTTACCGGTCCTGCAGCAAGGTCCTCCTTCTCATCCTCCTGTATTTGCCACCGTTCTGATACACTCCTTCAGAGATTCTTAGCAAAAATAAGATGGGGATTTGAGCTACTGGTACAAATGCTGGACCATCTTTTGGTTGTTAGCTTGCTTAACTCTTATTTGTTTCCCTTTCTTGGCTGATTAGTGTCCCCAGTTTCAGTCGGTAATCTACTGTCTTCTGTAGTGAGGCAGACCAGGAATTTCAGAGGAAACAGTGCAAGGGAAAGTGGACATACTCATCTGGCCTAGAAATGGCGTGTGGCAGTTGCTACGGGCTAGAAAAGGAGACTGTAGAAATATTGAGTGATAAGAAAAACTAAACCCAAAGGAACTGGCCGACCATGGAGTAGATTCAAAATTGTGAAACTGAAGTCTGGATGGCATGATGTTCTGAGTCGGCTATGGGATTTTCAGTCTGTGCATTTTTACCTCTTTATTTTAGTTTTTCTTTCCATATTAGTTCTTTAAGGCCTGTTTTTCTCTCTGTGGTACGTGTGGATGATGCTGCATCTGTGAGGCTCAAGTAGTATTCGTAGTTATTGTCATGTTCAGAGAGATTTATGGCTTCAGCAGCAGATTGCTTCACCTAGCTCTCCCTGTCCTATAAAGTCTGTTCTACTTCTTTTGCCAGAGCTGAAGAACTGTTAATTATCCTGCAGTACTTCTGGGCTATCGAAATGGTGATGGTAGGTGTGTAATTTGTCTTTTTGCATTGGTTTAGAAAATTCTAGGTGATGTGAAATGAAAACTTTGGAGATAAGGCATTAAAGACTCAACAGACGATCAGTTTAGCCAGGATACAGAATATTGTTACTCAGCTTTCTCTGTGATCTTCATGATCCCAGTTTCTAACTTTTATTTGAGGAGTCTCCCTCTATCTGCCTGCAACAGCAATTTCACCGTGCTTGTATTGCTGTTGGATTGATACAGGTGTGTTTTCATGCTGATACTTATTTGTTGGGGAAAAAACACACAAGCCTTAATCCGTATTGAATGCACATGTGCTTGAGAACCATCAGACCATGGCGGTGCTTTGTCACTACAGCCTGCGTAGAATGATTTATGTCATCAGAGACCCTTAGTTTTAAAGGAGCTGTTCCTGTAACATTTAAGGCTAGAGTTTGTTTTTAAATATTCCCCAAGATTAAACAGTTTACAGGGTAGTAGCTGGGAACAAGGATTTTCAGATAAGTGTGTCAACTGATAATCACATACATGTGTTTATTGCACACCTCACTAGGAATCTTTGAATGCAGTTGCAGCCAGGGAGGCTAAGTAAAGAGTGGTTTCCATCAAAGGCCTGTTTACCTAACAGGCACATTTTTGAACAGGCATCCTCCAAAACAGATATTCTAAAAATAAATAAATAAAAAATTAAAAAATATTCCTGGGACCTGTACTTCTTACCACGTACCAAAGTATTGGCCAGAAGAGTCCCAACTGAATACACCAACCCAATAGAAGCCCAGTTAGTCTAAAGTTTTTGTTTATCTGTGTCATGGATGGTTTTTCATTCATCACAGGTAAGTAGTCATTGTTAGACAAGCTAAACCTACTTACATAGACTAAGAGAGTAACTGCTTTTTTATTTTTTCACTCCATGTTTTGCCCCTGTGACATACTGTATGCTGTGTGCTGTTTCCTGTATTAAATCCGCACATACCTACATCTGCATAGAAGCCTATGGTAAGATTCCTTGCTTGTTACATATAGTAACTTCTGTGCGTTCCCAGGCTTCTACATTTTTGGCTCTGTGACCTCAGTAATGGCTATGAAGAAGTAGAAATTCTAACAGCGAAGTAGCCAAGAAGGTGAAAGTACATGCAGCCCGGTAGTGTGAAGGAGGTGAAAACGTAGAATTAATTTAATGGTATGATAATAGGAAGTTTGGGTGTGCTAGCTGAGGGGAAGGACAGAGACCTGGTAATCTAGGACATGAAATTCCTTACGTGCTTGTTTCCTAGAAGGACTGTTGGCTATATTTCAGCTTTTTCTGCTGCCTGTTGTTCAGGGAGCGTTTAAAAAGTGGGTGACGGAGGAATTAGATAGAAACTCTGAAGTGACTGAAAAGCAGATGTTGTCACTGTGTCATTCCTGAGAATTGCATAGCAAAGGATCAGAAAGCACCAATATGCTACACAGATGCTTTGGAAGCAAAGAGAATGGTTGTCAGAAGATTGGACAAGAGGATCGTCTGTGGAGAAAGATAAATCACTAAAACAAGGAGAGACTTATTTGTCTCGAGTGAAACATTTTTTAGTGAACTTCTATTTTAATAACAATCATATGTTCACTTTTATGAAAGCAAAGCCCCTTCCCATGCTGGAAATAGGTAGTCATTAAAAGAATACCAATAATTTGGAAGAGACCAGATTACTAAAAATTACTTTGCTTTTCTCTAGAAGCTTGGAGGAAGGGGGTGAAAAAGGAAAAGTAAACTAAGTAGGCGGTTTCTTGCAAAAGCAAATAAATTGACCAAAATAATGAGACTCTGGGAAACAATTTATTTACAAAAAAAAATCCAAGACGAAAACAACCTAGAGAAAATAAACAGTTTATAGAAGCAAATGCTTACCAGCAGATGATTAGACTTAGCTACAAATAGCCAGAAGTGAATTAAATACAAGCTGAAAGATTTGAAAAAGTGAGAAAAGCTTTCCTGACACTGGGTTTACTGTTCTGCAGATAGAGAAAAGGCAGCCTCGTAGATTAAAAGAAGAACAGTTAGAGTAAAACCATATAGCATAATTCAGACTGAGAGGTGCCATAGAGAACGTGTTTTCAGAGGAAGGTGCTGCTGCTGGAAAGCATCTGCAGGTGAGAGGTGTTGACTTGGAAGTGCTGACAGAGGTGAGCATGGGGCTTGGGAAGGAGCAGCTGTGAGATGGTAGCAGCTGAGCAGTTCATACAGCAGTAACAGAGGGAGCTGGGTGGAGAACTACTGACAAAATACTTGTTCTGGTCTGTGAATCAACATGTAGCACAGGAAAAAAAGTGAATGAGGTGTTAGATGACAAAGTGAAGCTTTTTGTTACAGCTGAAAACATGTCAAACAAGCAAAAAATCAGTGCCCTGTAAGTCTCAAAACTGAATTAAGGTTCCCAAACCTAATATTGACAATGGAAAAGACCTGTGAGATCTTCTTTTGGCAGCTAACATCCAGCCCAGTGTAAATTAGAGATTATGTAATCTGCAGTTGAGAAGTCTCAAATTCTGTTCATCTGTTTATAAAAAATTTTTGGATTCCATAAATGTAAGAGAACTATAAAACGTCTTAAGAGTGCTTATAAGCAAGCTGGTATATTTTTATATACTGCAGATCTGCAAGCCATACCTTCTGAAAGCAATTTATATGTACACTGATTAGATGTTAAAATACAGTGCAGAGATATGTTAAAAACAGAATCAAAGTTCTGCCTCGTTAACATGTCTTTTGTATCAGAGCTTGGATAAGTGAAACACTGGGGTTTTCCTGAGCCTGTGAATGTTTTTTGGGAGATGAACACCAGTGAGTATGTTAAGTAGCTGTACTACCCAAAAAGACAAATTTGGTGAATTTTATATGTGCAAAATGAATGAGTAAAGGGGAGCAGTAAGAAAGTCAATGAGGATGGTGATTATGGACTAAAGAAGTGCATGCAGACATGTATCAAACAACAACATGGAAGAAAAGACATAGTGACTGAACAAGAGCAAAGGGTTTCCACTAAGCTCGGAGTGGGCTGTAAATGCTGGCAACAATTGTTGTTGTTACAGTGCTGCCACCCCTATATATGCCATTCCTTTAGGGGTTGTTGTTTAGGTTTTTCCTTTGTAGTTACAAATGATTAATTAGTTGAACCATATCTACTTGCCTTTCTGAATCTTTACATAATATTGCAAACAGGTAGTGAAGTTACCAGTGCTTTGCTTTGAGATGATTGAGATAATCCTTTTGCTATGTAATCAACTTTTCTGATTCTGTAAGTTCATGTCCAGCTTTTCTTGTACTACTACACGTCTGTAAATCTGCCTGTATGCAGGTGTGTTAAAAAGCAGGTGTGAATCACTTTTGCCCTCTTCATCATCCTCGAAGGAGTTCCAGGGTCATAGACTGTGTGTTTAACCTATTTTTGTGTTACTATGTAAATGAATTAGTGAATTTTTGTTGAGAGATTTCTCTAAGTTGTACACTTAAATTAATTGTCCCAATCTTATCCTGGAAAAGGTGATAGTTCCTATATCTTAAGACTTTGAGTTAAACTGATACAAACCCTTTGTATAGGTGGTCTTTTTCAGCCCAAGGTACTCTTTATTAGTGTAGTCAAACAATTTCCAAGTTAAACCAGGCCTGTCCCTGTCTGGACATCCTACCTGGATCTGTGGATAGATGTTCTGCCTCCCTCTTTGCTATCTCCTTATAACCAAGGTTTTGTTCTGTTGTCTTGTTCACTTTGTCAGCTTTGGCTTTGTTCTTTGCCTTATTTTTGCAGTCTTTTTACTTTTGCAGCCTTTTTGCTTTAAGTGGGTTGAATCGGCACTGTAAGTATTTCTGCAGAGCAGTGGGGCCAGTAGGCCATTTTGTGTGTGAAACAGGGTGGATATTTCCTAGGTAAAAATTCCTTCATTATAATTGTGATGCTCTGTTTTTGAAGAGCAGAAGAGTTGGTCATCTGGGTGTGTTGATACTACAATGACCTCTGCATCACAGCCATTTTGTAGTGGCGTCTGTGTATGCTGGAGATGAAGAAGAGTAACACTGGTACAGTATTGTGAAGACAACATAGAAACCCCCTAGTAATTGTGTTCACTGTAATATATAATAATAAAATGAATACCTATCTGTATAATATATAATTACAAATTTGAGTCTCATTAGGAGTGAATGGGTACTCCACTTCAAACAGTTCTAGTACTGGCATCTATCAAGGTAAAGATCCCTTAAATTAATCCTAAATTTAGGTATCTACAAGCAATTAATACCTGAATTGCTGTGTAACTAAAATGAGGTAGCAGCGTGACATTCTTAATGCGAAAGCTGGACTCCATCACGTTCTTCTGAGTGTTGCCTATTGTATTTTAAAGGGAACATTAGATTGGTTTTTTTTCCTCCATCACAGCCTCAGGTTGGGATTGTTTGTAATCTTGGCTGAATTACACAGGAAGATGGGTTTGGTCTGGCTGTATGGGAGTACTGGTGCACTTGGCTGTAGAGCAGGCACGCGGAGGTATCAGAGTGCTGAAAGTGAGGTAACATGTTTTACAGAGGAAAGGTTATGAGATGGCCAGTTTGTGATTCTATAATACTGCCCTCGTGCCTTCTGTAAAGATAATTGGCAGCTGTGAAGTGGCTTTTGTTGGAGAGGGAAGAGAATATTCTCTAAGGAAGCAGAGGAGGAAGGTGAGGACTCCGTGAACAGTTCAAGTTCTGATCTAAACAGCTTTCACAGAGAACCCCCATAGAAGAACATCTTTAGGCATCTAAAGGAGTTAGTGATGGCTAAACCAGTTCCTCGATGCTGTGTAAGTCATATGGAGCATGCTGGGCCATGGGTTCTGTGGCTCAGTTACTCCAGTGAGGAAGCTAAGCACAGGTGCATCCTTGTTTTGCATAGATGTGCATGGTGGTTCTTTTTTCCAGCAGCACCTGCATCGTCACCCAAAGCTCTTGGGACCTGCTCATGGCTAGGCAGGAGCTTGCTTTTATAGGTTTTTCCTTCACAAACCCAGATATAGCTTGGAATAACTGTTCTACCTATCTGCATTGTACAAGGACTTTTTTCACTGCTCTTACTGAGTATGCTTGTGTGAGTCACTGAGGAAGGCACATCAGTTTGTAGCTGTATGTGGAGCCCTTCTATGAGATAGTTGTGGTATCTGGTGAGGATGCAGCCTAGATACCCATTAACAGATGGGATGGCGTTAGCTGTGGGGAAATACCAGGTGGAGTCTTTCTCAGCTGTATGTCCCACAGGCAGGTTTTGGGTGCAGAAGCTCAGTGTGCTTTCCTAAAAGAGATCTCACCACATCTCTGCAAGCCTTGTGTTCCTGGACTGGAGTATTGCAGTGTGCTTGCAGAGGGTTATGCTTGGAGATAGTTCAGAAGCTAATGCAGGATTAATTCACCTGTTACTTAGGAGAAGCACCACATTTTCCAGCTCCCTGACTATGTTCTTTAAAAAATCACGAGGCATACGGGTTTTTCATTACTTCAGATTACTCCTCACAAACTGTATTCCGTGTCACTCATTCAGCTCGGTAAAGATGCACACTCTGTGCACATCACATATGACTTCTTGTAGAGTGGTTTTCACGCTATTTTCTGGTTTACCAAGGACAGGTATAATTTAGATCTCATCTTACTGTTCTTAGGTGTTTTTTAAATAAGTGTGGCCTGATTTTAATTGCCTACTTCAGATGAAGTAATTTAGACGGGAAAGGTGAAAACATTTATTTCAGTTCTCTAGGCTTCTGTTGCTATTTGTATTTTCACAAAGGATTTTTTCCTTGCTGGTTGGTGTAACTCTTCAAAGTTAATTTGCAGCTGTATGTACACCCTTTCTGGGTAATCTTGTCAGCCAGAAGAAATCTTTAGCTTTATAAAACTATATTTCATTTCATTCTGTATCTGAAAGATGATATTGCTATGTACGCCTTGCCTTAAGCTTGAATGAAAGTGTTGATAAAACAGTTTTTCAATTTCCAGTGAGTACATTAAATGTGAAACATAATCAAATTCAGTAGTTCTGACATTTTCTTAAAGTCATTGTGGTCTAGATATTTAGGAAACAAATTCTTTCAGAATTTCCACAGATGTGGAAACAAAGAGGGTACCTAACTCATTTCAGAATCCTCTGGAATGCAACTACATGGACTCTAAATTAATCTCATAGACATTAAACTTTTTTCCTCATGTCTACAGTTGTGTGTCTATCTCCAGACACTGAAAAACTTGGCTTAATTTTTCCAAGCTTTTAAAATAAATTAATCTCCTCCTTTCAGCTTCAGAGTTGTTTAGAGACTGAAAAAGGAAAATAAACTCTCCTGCCTTTTCAATTTTTAATCAGTTTTTCAATTCTGAATAGAGTAATAAAGTTTAAGACATTGGTCTTTCTGCAGATAATGCATAGAAAAGAAGTGAAAGTTGTTAAGGCAAAAGCTTTTATACTCAATATATTTTGGGGAAAAATATACTTAATATGGCACTGAAGTTTAAAACTCTGAACTTAAGTAAGATATTTCTTCTCCCAGTATATATGATTAAAAAAGCATTGTCCATTCAGCTGAGGACTCGTTGACTCAAAGTTTGTAACTGCCTAAAATAACTGTGGGGCTTTAATACGGGTTGTTTAAATTTTATACTTAATATAAGCTCTTCCAGAAAGAAAACAATGTAACAAACCAATGTTTTTGTACTGTAACCTCTAGAGACTTGGCTGCCTTTTGCAAGTGAAGAAACAATTTGCCCAGGATTTTTGACATTCCTTGTTTTTTCGGCATATGACAGATGTCAGATTTGTGAGGGTGTGGTGGATTTTTTTTTAATAGGATTGACCGAAGAAAAAGTAGGTTGGGGAGATAACAGTAAGGTCTTTTTCCTCTGTCCTTTTAGATCTGAAAATGCAGCAGTCTGAACAGCACAGTGTGAGTGTGGTGGGCTTGAGGACTAAACTAACCTTCAAAGCGGGTTGTTAAATATCTTAACTGCTTCATAATTTTGCAAAATATGTTCCCCCCTGAAACAAAGGGGCAGTTAAGACTGAATGACTTGAGATCTGCCTTCCTACCACATGAGAACCTCTGTTAGAGAAAAAGGGTGTGATTCTGAGGAGGGATGCAGGTGCATTGAACTCTTCCTTTGAGTCTTGGAGAATTCCCAGAGCTTGGCTTGCGATGGCACTTTCTGGCCCCTCGTTTATCTGGAAGAAGTCTGTAAGAGCTTCTTCCCACTCATTTTTATGTGCTGGACATGGATTTCTGGATTTGATCTGTACGATGAGAAATTCAGTTACTTTATTGATTCTTATGGTTTAGTAGAGAAAGAGCTTGATCCACAGGTAGATGCCAAAGATGAGGCTTCTGAGCCACTTTAAACACTTCCATCATCTGAAGCTGAGTCATTCAGGGATTGGTTGAGGCTGATGGTGCCGTTCCCAATGTTTCGCATCGTGCCTAAATCAGGGATTACTGAGAGACTGAACATGCATGCTGCTTGATGTGAAGTAGAGGTTTTGGTCCAGTTGAAACTAAAGCAGTTTGTACAAGACTAGCAACAAAGCCACAGATTAACAGGTCTTATTGCATGTTCTTCTCAAGAGTGCATTGTAGTGACGTGTTGATGGCCAGTGTTGGGCAGGAGCTTGAACCAATGGTACCTGTGTTGCACCAGCATTTTGCAGATATGACTTTGCAGGCCTGCAAATGATCCAGCATGTGTCATGCTCTGTAGTTGTGGAGACAAGGGGTTTATATGGGTGATGGGAAAGTGTTTATAATGTGTGATGTCTGGATGTGGGGAGAAGTGAAAACTGTAGGTATGCTTTCTTCAATTATTCCATTTTACATTTGTCTTAATGTCTGCAATGGACTATTTTTGCTGTCTTTATAGGAGGAAGAAGAGCAAGAGGAAGAAGATGATGATGAAGATGATGATGATACAGATGACCTTGATGAACTAGACACAGACCAGCTGCTGGAAGCTGAGCTAGAGGAGGATGAGAACAATGAGAATGCTGGTGAGGATGGAGAAAATGACTTTTCTCCCTCTGATGATGAAGAGCTTGCCAACCTCCTGGAAGAAGGAGATGAGGGTGAAGATGAAGATTCTGATGCTGATGAGGAAGTCGAGCTGATTCTTGGAGATAGTAAGTGTGTGCCCAGCTTGGTGACCACAAGTGACCATGTCCTCTGTTTAGTGTCCCGACAAATATGCAACACCCAAGTCTTTCCTGAAATGACTTAGATTACTTGCCCCCTTGCTGGTATGAAAGGCACAAATCATCATGCTCATTCACCTGTGGCTTCTCAAAGTCATGCGTTGATAAAAAACAGCTCTTATCTGAGAGAACAAGTGTGTGTTATGGAAAGCAAGGGATGACCTTTCTTCAAGTGCTCCCAAGTGTGTGTGTGAGAACTTGGCAGGCCAAGAAACTCCATGTAAAGAAGCCTTGTCTTATTGCTTCCCTGTCCTGCCCTTCAAGGGGACACTGGTTGAACTGTTACCCCTCCTGTCTTCTCTGCCTTAGTTGTACCTGTTAGGGCAAAGAAGCATTTTTGGTGCTTTGTGCTACTCTCTTTCATAATTGCTTAAAGTGCAAAACCAACAAGGCATTTCTGACTTCACTTTTTAGACTGTTCTGAAGCTAACATAACTTCTGGGGTAAAATTGCAGTTGTTCTCTTTTTCTGGCATTCCACCGATATAGAGCTTTGAAAAGTTAACAAATTATGCGTCTGTGTGTGTATAAGAAAGAAAGATCTCGACTCTTTATGTAGCAATTCAATTTGAAAAAAGGCTTCACAAGAAAGAGAAGGTGAGTAGGATAGCGTCAGGCTTGGGATTTGTGACACCAGATTCTGTTCCCTTTTTTGCAGCACAATTTTTGAGTATGTGTGGGCAAGCCACTTTGGTCTTTTTAGTTTCCAAGCTGTAAAATGGGGATAATTTAGTTTCCTTAAGTTAAAAGGTAATTACAGTGTGCAGGGTGCTTGAAGTCCTGCAGTGATAGATTAATATGAGAGCTGAGGTGGGAATTGATCTTCTCTGCTGATCCACTGGAGGATTCAGCATTTCCAGCCTCTGTTGTGGCACTGTTGCTGGCGGACTCATTCATGTCCCTCTTTTCAGTTGTTTTTCAGGATGTGGCCACATGCTGTTGCCAGTTATTCTGTGGGGTCAGCCTGCTGTTCTCATGAAGGCAGTAGGTACACAATGCAAAGCCATACAGGACCTTTACATAGCTCAAATTCATTAATAGCATATTGCAGTTCAATGTTTGGGGATTGCAGATCACTTCTGCCTGTCCCAGTAGCTGGCAGGACCTTCTTGACACAACTCCACTTCTGTTTCCTCAGGGAGTGCAGGGCCAGAAGCTGTTAAAAGAGCATCCAGAGTTCTGTAACTGGAATTGTCCAAGGGGCAGAACGGAGGGGAAGTTCAGGCCATTTCAGTAACTATTCGTGTAACAAAACCAGGTGCCAGCTAACACTTGGTTATTTCAAGTGTGCTCTGAAATGGCCACATCTATACACAGTTTATGGCTAGAACCACTTGATCAGAACTTTGGTCAGGTACCTTTGTGGAGGCGCATCCTGTGGCTGTTAGGTTGCTTAGCAGCATCCTTGGGAACTTAGAGCAGGGAGCGCAGCTCTGCCAGGCTGCTGTATGCACGGTCCTTGCACAGGCTTTGATGAGTGGGGTTCTGTGGCTTCTTCTCTGTGACTTAACTTCATCTGGCTTGCTTTTGTTTCTCACCCAGCAAGAGCAATTAAAATTTCCCTCTCCTTTGCTTGAGCCATGCTCCCGAATTAAAAGTTCTAAGGTCAGTGACACTGTTGCAAAGTACAGATCTGGGGCATGGTGCTGTATTTAGAGTGCTTTCTGCTGCAGACTCTTGCTGTATTTTGGATGAACCTCCATAACATACAGTGGGTGTGTTTCAAAACAAAATCATTCAAAGAACCGTTGAAACAGGGGAGCGAGTGGCTTTGGTTCTTTGTACTTTAGAAGAGGTTTTCTTTCCTTTTCAGGAATAATCCAGAGAGAACCTCATAAGTATAAATTTGTCTTCCTCCTCCTTTGTCACCACCCTGTGGAGGGCAGATCTGTTTGTCTTGTCCAGAGCAGTTTATGCACTGTGCAGATATTTCAAGAGCTTGTTCCTGTGGCATTGCTCTGTCCTTTTTGAAATGCACATGTAACGTAGGATGGAAGAAATATATGGAATTTTCACCAGCAGCATGGCTGATCTGTTTCCTCTTTTCTTCTGTAATCAAAGATGGCAACTTCCAGGCAGGTCTATAAGCTTTTCCCAAGCAGTTAATTACAATCAGGTTTCCTTCTAGACATGGAGCTCAAAACTGGAAGGATGTGTGGTAGACTGGAGAATAGAGAGTCAGGAGATCCCTTTTCAAAGCTTTCCTCTGGTATGCTGAAATAACCGAAACCAACAACTTCTCTTCTCCAGAGTTTCTGGATTGTTATCTGGCTTGGGCTTCTTTCCCTCTTGCTGAGTAAGTGTAGCTGCTGCAGCACTGGCTGGTGCTCTCCAGCTCCCCTGACATGGCTGTAGCTGTTTTGGGAGCACTGATGACCCCTCATCTTAAGCTCAGTGTGATGGATGGTGGGGCTGGAGCAGCCCTCGCTGGTCACAGTGGAAGGGCAGCTGGCTGATCTGCAGGGAGGAGGGTTGGGGGAAAGGGTTTGTGCCATCTGCTGCTTGCCTGTGATTTTTATTTGTTCCTAAGGAAAGCATCTGAGAAGGGGTGAACCTTCCAGAAGGCCTTGCTTACCTTGACAGGCATTTTAGAGATCCAGTGTAACTGAGATGGCTCAGAGGAAGTCTTGGTGTCTCTTTTTTTTTTTTTTTTAAACTATTTTTAACACCTAGTTAACTGCAGCATCCAATGAACTCACATAAGAAAAAGAGTCAACGTCACCTCTAAGGTAAGGCAGGAGACCTCTTGCTGCCAGAGCTCCTACCACTTCCCTCTTCTGCAACTGAGGGAGGAGAGTTCTTATGTTTTAAGATAAAAAGCAAGTGTGTGTGTGTGTGACTGCTGCTGGCAAATCCTTTCGTGTTTTCGTTCTGTACCACAATGAAGAAAACCAGGAAAAGCGCAATTTTCAGTTCACCTTTAATGAGTGTCATGTAGCTGAAGTCATTACAGAAACCTTTGGGTTGCTAGAAGAAAGTTCTATTTGTGAATGTGTGGCTCGCTTCCGTCACAGTGGGGAGGTCTCCTGCTGTGCTGTGCACGAGGGAGTGACAGGTCGAGAAGAATTTAGGACTAAGGAAATCTGGGTCTAACTTCCTGCACAGTGAATTAGCCCCATGCACGGTACACAGAGGCCATATTTCACCACATCAGGTTGGTGGAACTGTCAAGCTTGCTTTCAAAGAGCAGCTGTGAGGAATGACTGCCAGGTCTGTCCAGCCACCAGCGCAAAGAGCTGTTGCATTTTGATATGCACAGGAAGTTGTGCAGGCAGCTCATGTGCAGATAACTTACTGCTGGTGTCCTTCTCCCCATCCTGTCATGAGGAAAAACCTGCCAGCTATTAGAAACTGCACTTGCTAAAGCTGCTTTCTTCTGGACCCTCTGTTTTAAGCAGGGAGGGAGAGCTTGGCTGCAGATTTGCTAACTGCTTTTGATTGACTGGAAATGCACTGGTGGTGCTCGCTGCCCCCATCATCGCTGGGAGCTGCTGGTCTCTGGCAGGTGGTGGCCATCTCTTGTAGCTAGGAATGCATTGCCTTGCTTGTGACAGCTGTGTTCTGCCACAAACCAAACAACCTGTGTGTCTCCTTTTCAGCTGACAGCTCAGACAACTCTGACTTGGAGGACGACATAATCCTGTCTCTGAATGAGTGAGGATTTGCTGCCAGGCAGGGTGTTGGCCACAGGAGACGCTCCCTTCCCAGCAGAAGACTGGAGACCAAATTGGAAACCGATTCAGAGCACCCCAACCCTTTTTCTCCTGGGAAAACCCGAGGAACTCCAGCCCATCCGCTGCGTCAGTTTGAGGCTCGGGGTTACACCCAAGGCTCGACAATAAAGAGACCTGTGGTTAGGACTCTTTTCTCTCTGCCTTTTTTTTTTTTATTTTTTATTTTAGGCTGAGATGACTCTCCTCTTCAAGGAAACGTCTGAAGATATTTCACAATATATTTTCTTTGTATAAAGTTCTTTCCTAAAGAACAGAAATAGTTTTATATGAAAAAAAAAAAAGGCAGGTGTTCTAGTAAAGAGGGGATGAACTTTGTATTCCTGTAGTACCTTGTTACCATGGGGTAGGATCGGGGGAGAAAAAATTGTTTAAAATTAAGAGGAGGCATTTTTATGCAACTACAAAGTGAAATAAGAGGATCGTTGTTTCTAATATTGTTGAGGAGTGAGAATATTTTTATTTTAAATATGATTTTATTTTTAAAAAAAAAAAAAGCAACAGGTGTGAACACCTGCTAGTGCACCAGTGTGTTTCAGATGCTTCTGTCCTCTAGGGAAGAGCCCCAGGGGTGTTTGGTAACTGAACACAGTTTAAAGGCTGTTTAAAGCAGAGGTTCTTGCTGTGATAACAGCTATAGTGGGAGGCTGAAATCCTGGCTTGGCCTAGTCAGAGCCTGGTATTCCTGAAGACACGGGAATCTGGGATTGAAGTTTGAGCCCTCTTTCTCCCCTCTACCCTTTGTGGTTCAAGTTTTTTAATCTTTCTTTTTTTTTTTTTTTTTTTCCCCTCCCCTCCCTCTTTACCCCCTGTGTGGAAACTGCAAATTGAAGGCCTTTTTCTTTAATGTAAAGTGTATTTATTAAAAAATTAAATACAAATCCTGTCTCTGTTTATGGCTGTGCATTCCTCTGCCATGTGCTCAGCAGAGAGCAGCTCCAGGTAGCTAGTGGCCCGACTGCGATAAGGAAGGGTGGGATTTCTGAGCGTGCAGGCTCTGCCTGCTGCTCCTGTCCACGCTGACTCCCAGAGCTGCACAACACATTTCACAGCACCCGCGGGTTCCAATCAGGCTATTTGCTTTGCATGACAGCCTTGAATCCTCAGTGGGGTTGTGGGCAGCACGTCCTCACCATGTCGTGTGGGAGCTGAGGTGCCGCTGGTGTCAGGCTGTGATTTTGTGTAAGGATGCACCAGAAGAGCCGCTCTGTGGTTCAGCTGCAGGGAGCTCTTGCCGCCTAGTTGGTGTGTGTCTGAAGGCAGGAGCAGTGCTGGGGTTCCTCGTCCTTGTATCGTTTGTGTTACTAGTGTATCTGCCTCATGGCTATATGGGCAGCAGGGAAATTAGGTGCTCTTGTTTGTACATGACGAGAGGCCCTGCCTGTAGAAGGGGATGAAAAAAATGGCAGTTGAGTGTTTGATTTCATTGTACAGCACACAACGGTACAGCTCGGTTCTGGTAGCCAGATGGGATGGTATGTGCTCTTTGCTGGCTTGGACAATGCCTCTAAATGTGCTATTTATTCCCAGGTGTTCAGATAAGAGCCACTCAACTTTTTACCCTTTCTGTTTTGGCCACTTTCAGATTAGAGTTTAAGGCAGAACAGGGAGCTGGAGCCTTCTCACTCCTTGACACTACAGCAAATTTTCCACCAAGAACCGTGCTGACTTCAGCTAAGGCTCAAGGTTTCATTGCTTGAAGAGGAAGGACTTTCTTTCTAACCAAGAGAAGGAATAGCTTTTTTCCCTCCAGCATTGCGTCTACTTAATGCACTTACCCAGGGCTGCTTGTTAATAATTAAAAAGAAAGGTTCTGCTGCAACTTATAATGGATAATTGTCCCCTACAGAGTCAATAAAGACAAACAAGTTGCGATTACTAGAGCATTTAAGACCAGCAACTGGAGCAGCATTCCGATTAAAGGAGAGGATTGAAAATCGGATATGCCATCCACCAGCTGTGGACAACAGCCTCTACCTTATCAACTATCGTGTGCATCTTCACCTTAGAAAATGTGCTGCTCAGGACGAGGGACAAAGAAGTAAAATAGAAAGCATGTACTCAGCTACTGCTGCTACCAGAGGGAGATGCTGGGCCAGCTGCCCGTGCGGTGCTCTTGCAGTACACCACAGCTGTAACTGGCTGCATCTGTTGCTGTTTGGGCCTTGGCCATCTCCGAGACATTTACCAACCAGTGTTGTGAGACAGAACCGAAACATCTAGGATGGAGCGCCTGTTTATAAACCTGACTTGAAACTGGGCCGGTATGTACCTCTGCCAACCCTCCTCTCCCACCCCTAGCCAAACGTTACTGAGTGGAGCCCGTGGATGTGTGCTGCAGCCCACAGGTCGCCCACCCCAGCCTGCTGGAGCAGCCACCTCTGCCTGACCCAGGTCCACTCTCGGCCCCTCTGCTCATCGCAGAGCTGCCCAAGGTACGTACACAGCCAGGGGGAGGTGCCTGCACCCCCTGTTCCCCGGCTTGTTCCTGCAGGGCATCATTTGAAAGTGCTGGGGAATGGGTGACTATAACAGGCTGGGTGCAAAATTGGGATTCAGAATTGAGGACGGACAGCGATTTGTTTGTAATTTACAGCTTGCTGGGATGGGGGGAAATCCCACTGTTTGGAAAATCCCTTAGCATTGTGATTTAATCTGTTTAAAAGCGTGGTGTTTGGAAAACGTCCTGTAATCATCTTGAATGCACACAACACATTGCTGATGAGATGCCACACAGTATTTCTTCTAACGTCTATCAGACATTACAGGCCTTGGCTTAGGGGGTGGCAGAGGCATTTAAACGACCTGCCAGTGGGTTGTGACACGGACGTAGCTCTCTCTGCAGTGGGAGAGCCTTTGTGGGAAGGAGGCTGTATTTCCTCCCGTGCTGTGACCAGCACCAGCCTGTGCCCTTGTATCTGCATGGTCCTCTTCACTCTGTGACCAGAGCATGAGTAACTGCTCAGCAGCACGGTTCCATGGAGCACAGGCTCTGTAACCACCGTGCCAGCACCTAGGGAGGTGTATCCCTGCAGCACAGCGGTTCCAAAAAAAATCTCATGTAGACCATGGCTTGGAGAGCAGGGTAGAAACCTCAGGGCTGGTCAGCAGCTTAACCTGCTAAGGGTGGTCATCGAGGTGTGATCGGCTCATCAGCGCTGGTCACCTGCACATGCTGAGTGCCTGGGGCTGCCGAGGGCTGGCCCTCTTGGCCATGCTTCTGGTGTGGTAAAGATAGTCAATAACTGATATAAAAAAGAGGCTTTGTAAGACAGAACAGTTACTGATGGGGTGTTTAAAAGAAAAAGAAAAATGGAGCAACTCAGTTTAAACCCTGATGCTCTTAGACCACCCAATCCATCATCTCCCACCCTGGTCCAACTTCAATTTTCAGATCACCCTCAAAGAGACAGACACCGTTACCTGTTGTGATTACCTTTCTGTACTGGGCTGAACCCCCACCCCAGCACTGGTACACCCACCATCTTCCACCATCACCACGTGTCTTGGGCTTCCCAACTAGAGCCATAGTGTTTCTTCCCCCCCTCCCCCCCATATGTGTCTTCTCCCCAGAACTTCATCCCACGCCGAGTCAAGGGGCCAAGTCTTGCAAGCTGTAAGATATGGGTATAGTGTTATTTTGCTCTAACTATCTACCCTTTTCCAGGCCTGTTTCTCTTGGAAGCAGCCTGGATGCAGGACAGGGCTACAGAGCAGGGGCCTTCAGCCCCAGCGCAGTCTGTCCCAGCTCTGGGACAGAGCAGTTTGTCCTTAGACTTTCCACCTTCTCATTGACACCTGTTAATTGGTTTGTAGGAGGGAGACGTGTTGGTCCTGTGTTCGTGCACACCTGCTCACACCATCAGCCACATCCCTAGGAACAGCAATCCCATCATTCAAAAAAATCTTATCCCACCGAAAGCACGGCAATGTCTGTCCTCAAAAAAGACCTCTACATTAGTATTTACTTGGCTCAAAAGGAAAGCGGGAGATGGGGGATTTCTGGTGGCTCCCTGGCTTTGCCATCAGGCAGTTACAGCTTTTATCATGTATTGATTTGTTCCCCCCCACCTTCTGATTCCTCCCATTCACACCCCGTAACACACACACCCCCACAGGGCCCCTCCATGGCCACAGGAGCTACAGCTCCTGCCAGCCAGGCGTTTGTCACTGCACCACCACGCGCTCTGCCCCCGACTGACCAGACAGCTCCGACACGGAGGAGACTGACAAAAAGCTCTAATCACACTAAGACTCTGGCCATAAGGGGTATTTAATAGCACTTGGTTCCAGATAACAACGGTTACAATTGTTGACATTTGGCACTGTCTACATTACAACAGCATTGGGGCCTCGGCCACAAGGTTAAGAGTCGGCGTCCCTGTAACCGTGTAAAACCAGGGGCAGCCCAGCTACCTCACGCCGTGCAGCCGCAGTGCCGCGACGGGCACCTCTGTGCTGCCCAGGGGAGCCTGGAGACTCAGCTTGGCTGCTGGGAGCAGCAGCGGGGCTCTGCAGGGCTCCGCGGGGCTCCTGTGCTCCCGCAGCAGAGCTCGGTGTTGGCAGAGCCCCGCAGCTCTCGCTTGACCCGCGGCCGCACCGCGGGGACAAAACCCGCCCTGGCCTTGGAGCTGCACTCGGGCCCTTACAGACAGAATTACGCTGTCTGGGGTACAGAAGATGCGTCATCAAGTGAACTGCTAACCCGCCCCCTCATGATCACGCTAACTCATTAGATTTCATATAACCACGGTATTAAATGTTAAAAAACAAAACAAAAAACCCCAGCCCATACATATTGATACATTATTAAATTAAGCAACTGCTCATACATCATCAGCTGATGACGTTTCTTTCCTACTGTGAAATCGCAGGGTTAAAAAAATAAAAAAAGAATAAAAGCATCATTAAGCTGAGTTATGCTCCCTGCTCCGTAGGTTCCGATACCAATCATACCTGAGAGCACTTGTTTTGAAAGGGCCTTTGGCAGCCACCAGCAAGTGAGTCTGCTCCTTCAGAGACCGGTGCAAGAGACTCTGGTTCTCCCAGGATTCTGTTCACTTGCTTACCACCAGCACAAACCAAACCTGCATATTTAAAATCTAGTGTTTTTAATCCCACACAATTTTCTGTAAGCCTCCTAAAATCTACAGGTATCACTTTAAAAAATAAAAATATCCCCAAACTGAGCAGTGTGGATTTTAGCTGAGATTCGACCTAGTTAGTGCATCCTTACGCTGCTGAGCACCCAGCAGTGCTGAGGTCCTGGCTCCTCTCCTGAACAGCTGTCTCACAGCACAGCTAGAAAAGGTGATGGAACCATCCCACCTTACATGTCAGATTCTGATCTCCAGCATTTCCTCCGCAGGCAGGTTACTCACTTCTGGTAACACAGCACATTTTTCAGACAGCCAGAAAGGTTTAGCTCTTTTTTTTTTT
>VZZY01000993.1:0-25557 GCA_013400335.1 Eurystomus gularis | reverse complement strand
GCCCCTCCCTGACGCCCATTCCCGCTCAGCGCTGCTTATGCTTTGGACACTTCATGTACTGCTTTTCAATTTTTTTAATTTTTAGCGTTTGGCTGCATAGGGACCTTCCTCGGGCATATTTAATCACCTCTGCCAGCCTTATCCTTTTTGGCCTACAGCTTCTTTTTCTTACTAAGTCCTTCTACATGTTGCTTAAAATAGGAGGGGAAGGAAACGCTCACGCTGCATGATGAGAAGCAGTGCTTTTGCAAATGCAAGGAAGGTAGCATTTCCTTCGTGTGAGTTAAAAGGCCATCAGTTTTGTGGTTCGTTTTTATTTTTTTCCTCACAGCACAAGAACACACACAAACACATGCATACATCTGTCCTACCCGTGTAACAATCAAGCGTATTTTGACCACCAGGAGAAAAGCTGAGAGCCTAAAGAATTCTTCTAAGGGAACAGACCATAAGGAAGCGGCACAAGACCCATTGGCATGTTCTGGGAACGCGTCCTACTGTGGAAGCAGGAGACCCAAACCGTTCTTGCTCAGCACGTCAATGGCAGACAAAGATTATTACAATAACCCAAACATTAGTGTGAGAGTATCTCCTTGTTAAACTCGTGCCATTTATAATAGGTACACCACTCATTTTTAATGGTCAACAACAACATGCAGATCAGTGTTCTAATATTAGTTACTGTCCTGACTCAAGGCAGACTGGCTCAAAATAATAAACTTCACATCCTGACAGATAATATTCAACTAATTTATGCTGCTATTAATTAAAAAAAAATAATCAAATGGGGAATACTTAAGGGTTTTCCTTTTTTTTCTTTTTGACGGCACATTATCATAGATTTCTAATGATTTCAGCAATTATAAATTTTTGCATTTAATAGATATCAAAATAGATATCGATATCTATATATATAAATATATATTGATATGAATAGATATCAAAATAAACAAAAGTAAGTCTTCAAGAAATGTGAAAATTTGAATTTCCTAAATAACTTTTCAGGAATTTTGTTTTAGTGTGGTTTCTGTTTTAATTTGCATTTTGTTTTCCTATTCCGAGAACTCATAGCTTTTTAAGGGATCCTCACTGGCATAATTTTATGTAACTTCTTTGGAAAACAGAAAAAAAATATGAAGCATTTCAGTAGCAAATCTGCTGCCTCTTCATCTCTCTTCTTATTAATCATAATGGCTCACATTTTTAGGGTAAGAAATTTACCTATTTCTTTCCTTTCACTGCCCCTCATGCATCCCCTAGAAAGTGTAGTAGATACATGTGCAAAAAAGAAGTTACTCTCCTCTTAGAAGACATCTATATCTTTATATAGATATATTATTTTTTCCACAGAAACAAAAGGCAGCAGGGTTTTTTCTTTAAATATCTGTTATCTTTTAACTTTTTTTTCATTTCCCTCCTCACCAGACAACCTTATTCAAAAGTCTTCAGCCTTCTTTTGTGGATTTGTATAAACCTATTGATAGAATCTATTCTATAAATTCAGGCAACTGCCTGTTTTGGAGTTGTGACTATAGCATTTAGGAAAGTGTCATAGTCCATTTGATTTGAGGTTTTTTTCCCCCTTCATATGAGCCCTCTTGGCTTTTTCTGCTTTGTCACCTTCTTATAAACACACCAGTCAGCTCCCTACTTGATTGCTACATTTAAACTAGAGTCTTCTACAGTTAAGTGAGAGATCGATTAGCATGTGTGTATCAAACTCCAGTCAGATAAGCCTCCCACATTTACAAACCAAAAGCAATTAGCAACTCCAAAACCCAGACTGGAGTGTTAAGACATCCATAGAATGATGGATAAATGAAACCATTATGGAAAGGTATCTCACAGAGGAGAAAAGTTACAATATCATCCCTTCTGTAACAGTAAACACCTGAAGAACCCTCATGGAGCATCTCAGGGAAAATCTGGGAGCTCTGCTTTATGGTTCTGGGTGACATGGGTGGAAGTGGCTGTGCTACAGAGCATACTAGTGGAGTTCTCCATTTATACCAGGACAGTGTGCTGAATTACTGAAAACTTTAAACTGTAGTGATATATATCAGTATATGTAATATAAAATGACGGATAAATAACAACTTTTAAATGTTATTTCTAATGTGTTTTAAAAAAAAAAAAAAACCTCACAAAAAATAGAACCAAACCTCCAAAAACTCTCGAGGACACAAAGTATCAGGATTTGGAACTGTTCTTAAAAGAAAATGTATGCATGTGTTTATAAAATACAATGTACTTTGAGATACTTCTACTATGGTCTTAGCACTACTCATTCCAGGGCCATCAAGCCAGATAAGTTTTATAGTAATAAGTTAAGAACTTACTATTTGGGCTAAGCCTAAAGATCCCAGAAGTTACAGGTATCTGAACATATCTAATAACTTCATATACACATGCAGACACATATACATATAACAATTGCTATCTAGTCCTCATAGTGTGTAACCAGTGTTGACTACTTTGGATTAGACTGGCTGTTCATTTTATTTCTGTATGGACTGCACTTGTGCTGCTGCAAGGTGAACTCAAACTCTGCACACACCTGCCTAAACAACCAGTGAAGCAGCAAGAACTGGCCTGGCAACACTGCTGGCTCTGTTAAAATTTTCATGCATTGGCTGCAGCGATGGGGCAACATGTTTTGTCTGGCGAAACTTCTGTGTTATATTGGCCTAGACTGAGATTTCCAAAGTAGCCTGAAAGTGCCAAACATTGACAACTCCTGCATTTTCTCTTAGACTTTTGAAATAATCTCTTTTGGAAATTAAGTAGTCCGTATCCATGGGAGCTCCTTTTTTTTTCCTGCACATGTTTTTTTTCTTAAAAAAAAAAACTAAAAAAACCTCTCTGTCAGGTGACCCTGCTTGGGAGAACTGATGTGATGATTAAAACTGACACAACTCAGGAAAATAACACTTAATTTTAACATCCGCTGTACTTCATTTAGGAGAAAGGGGGAAAAAGCAAGCTTTCTTATTGTTTTACCATAAAACAAACCTGATTTGTAGCTAGCATGGTTCTTTGCTTAGAAGTCTTTTAAGCTCAGTGTGGCCGTGATTAAGACAATGAGCTGGTTGCCTGCAGCAAAGCATACAGAAATTCTCAAATGCTACTTACCCTTACATTGGCTCAGTGGGGATCTTGCCTGCTTTTCATGATCTATCAGTAGTCTGAATTAATTCTGAAAATGTACAGAGCTCTCAGCTCATTGAATTGGCATCTGAAATGCACAGAAAATTTTACATGTGATTTTTGGCTGTTCCTGAAAGGCTGTGTCCCAGAAACTATCCTTCCTTTTCCCATCCTGCTTCTTTCAGCACGCATTAAGCTCTGCATCCATATGTACACCACAACATTGAAGTACTGTGCTAAAATCCATGGGAGCATACTGAATATGTATTGAAAATTATCTTGTATGCTGTCTGGAACAATTTCTTCCTTATTAATGGCCTCACAGATTGAAGACCTTACAGGCCAGCATTTTGTATAGCTTTACTGCTCCATCCTGATGGGTCATTGGTGTGCTTGTCATAACATACAAAAACACAAGTGCAGAGGGAAAGGGGTTGCTCAGAACTATCTCAAATATTCATGGTTTAGGGCAGGTATAGAAGGAAATGTTGGAAGATCTTCAGAAATGTATAGTAACGCGTCAGGATAAAGAGAACAGCAAAAAAGGTACGGAGGAGATTTAAGCAGCTTTTTTAATGTCTTGACTACATTTAGTTTCCACTTGTGCACCAGAGAAGATAACACAGCGCAGCTCAGTACAGTACAGTCTTCACTGGTGTATAAAGATGGGGTGATCAAGCACAGTAACACATTTTCTTCCCAGTCCTGTGCTAGGAACTTGTCACAGTGCTTGGAGGTAAAATAGCCCACAAGACAGGAAATTAGTTCTGGAACTGAAGCCACACCCTACCACTGTCTGGAACCTGGATAACAAATAATTCCTTCTCTACGATTAACTAGTAACCCACGTTGAGAAAAAAGAGAAGAAAAAAAGCCACATCTGAACACTGACGAACTGCAACAAAACTCAGTGCAAGAACTTACAAGGAAGGGAAAGCATTTCTATTTTAAGCAAAAGTGGTTTCACTCTCGCATCCTTACACACAAGTTAGCAAGTGGGCAGGCCAGTATTGCTTGCAGGGACGGGCAGGACAAGGAATGCTTGCTATGAGCCCTCAGGAGGTCTTCAGGGAGGGGGAGGATGTTGGCTACAATGTGCTCATCTCTGAATGGCCTCTTGTCCAGTTTAGAACCTAACAGCAATTCTATTCTTCTGTCTCTCCAACCTCTAACACCAATGTGACCATTCGAATTTACTTACCAACTATTTTCTCGGTAGCTGAATGCCTTATTTGTCCAGGGCTGATCATTACCTTTCTCTCATGTTCTCTCATTTGCTTTAGTTTATACTGTCCCTTGCTTTATGCTCTGCTTTCTTTTCACAGCCCAAGTGTCCTAGACAAACTGCAGGTAGTTATTTTGGGATCTTGTGTACCTACTATCTAGGTGCAATTGACACCCTCCATACTTACCACTATTATCCTGCTCTTCTGGTCCTTGCACACACTACCTATTTCTAGGGTTCTAGAAATGTGTTTTTTTCACATTTTTTGATGCTTTTTTTCCCCATTTCACTCTTTTGGCTACTAATGCTGTATGAGCACTCATTTGAGTTGTAAAGGCCACCACTCTCTCCTGGGAGAGTTTAAGGCTCCAGAGTTCAGCAGTTACAGAACAGTGAAGTGTTCATCAAAAGTCCAGAGAGTGTCCTTTGTAACACTGATGCACAACTGCAGCTCTGTACTGTCCTCTAGAGACTAGAACATTCTTAGTGGGAGGTGAGAGCTTTCACAAAGACTGCAGCCTGGATGCTTAGGGACTGCTGTTCTGTAAGCCATAACTGCCTCTGAATAAAGAGGCTAGAAATGTTTTTTCCCCTGGACTTTCACATTACAAAAAACTCTGTGCTGGCAAACACATTTGCTACAGCTCTCTGTGGTATATACTGTGCTGTTTTCCTAACTTTTTAGAAGCTGTGGAAATGCTTGTTGGACCCAATTTTTGAACTAGGGTGATGCATCTTTTACAATATACAGAACATTATAACAACAGTATTTTATAGTTAGAAGAGCTTGTTAAGTTTACAGTTTTCATCTACCCGCTGTTTAAAATCAAATTAGCTTTGTAATGGCTTATATATTATGTCTCTTGAGTAGGATTACTAGCCATTTTTACTTCGGTAACAGCTTTGCTGAGAATAGAGCTTCCTATTTCACTATCACTTCATAATGTTACAGAAGAAATTCTATTAATTGTATTTTTCTCTCTGAACAGTCTCCATTAGCATTAGTAGCTTAATGCTAACAGCTAATGGAGTTGAAGCCTTAGGCTACAAGGGCTGATCAAAAGTAAACTTTTTGATAAAACTAATGCTGCAGGCACAACTAGCTGAACCTAGCAGATAGGAGCAGAATGAAGAAGATACAGACCGAGGAAAAAAATTCAAGAGAATGTGATAACTTCAGAAAGTGGACAGCTCAGCAACAGTGGAAAACAGTAAGAAATCAAGAGACTACTGACTAGACTTGGGGATTGAGTGCTGGGTGGCAAGTATAATTGAGGGGCATGATCTAGTGTGGTGCCTCTCCAGAGGCACCCAGCTGATGCACAGAGAAACTTGATACAACTCAGAGTTCTATCAAGCAGGTATTCTTTAATGCAGCGCTGGGGTAGCACTGGGGATCATCCACCATAAGTGCTCCCCCAATCAAGTCAAATTACAGAGTAAATATATTGTAACACCATACATATTCATCAGAATCCCAATAAAAACTTAACATTCATTACATTTCCGAGAACTAATTAACAAATTGTAACGCCCCTTGAGCATGCGTAATAAAATGGGTTGGTGGTCGTCCAATGAAGGCTCTGGGTCTTCCTCACTATGTTATTTTAGCCACCTGTCTAATTTGGCAACATCTGTGATGGAATTCAGTTGCCTTGTTATCCTGTATAACTCACTCTATCTCAACAGCCTTGACAACACCGCGTTCTGCGTAGGCTTATACCCTATGTCAAGGATGCCCACAACTCACCCTATCTCAAGGATGCTTTTGCAATTATGTCTTAGCTTAGCCATGCTTATTAAGTGATAAGGACTCCTAGAGAAACATTCTACCTCCCTAACATTCTATCAAGGTGCATAATCTAATGTGGTCCCTCTCCAGAGGCACCCAGCTCAAGCTGTAACCTGAGAACTAATAAAATAGGAATTAGAAACCTTCACTTGGACCTTAATCAGCAGGATCCTAGGGTCAGATGCTGTTATAGTGGCCAGCATACATAAATCCCCATAGCAACAGTAGCTGGTAGACAGCTAAAGCTTACCTAAATATAATACCAAAACTCAGCAAATGTTCATACTGTTGTGACGTTTGTAACTCTACAATCTAAAATATGCTTATACCCAGCTGAGATACAATATGTCTTGAAAGTGGTAGAGAAGAGAGAAGAAAATGTGCAGCAAGGTAGTACTGCCCAGGCTGGTAACAGAGTTGAGGCTTAGCTGAGCTCAGACTTCATTGTTTGTGATTACCAAAGAGGGTAACCAACAGGTGATTCACTTGTGAAACAGCCCCAAAGAGGGATTTACAAGTGAGAAGAATGTGATGGGATGTTTAGGATTTATCTTTACATCCTGGCTTTCATGGGAACCATCAGAAAACTTTTACAAAGCTGTTACATTACAATCGTTAATTCAAATGAAAGCCTCACCTCTTCATATGGATATATCTGTTAAGTTTTTCAGAAACTGGTGTCAAGTAGGACAGGTTCTTTTTTTTTCTTCTAGAAAGATGTTTTCATCAGACCATCTTTTATATATTTCTGATGAAAGGAAGTGTTTTACCAGGACCTCAGTTGTTATGCTCTATCTTACCCATTGGGCTGTGTTAGAGAAGCACAGCTGAAGAGAGGAATGTAACCTATTACACCCCCACACTTAGACCCCCTCACCATCCAGCCTCCTCAGCACTGTGTGGGGAAGAGATGTGGGTTGGAGGGGGCTGCAGCTGCTCGCCCCCACTGCAGGGACCTCTCCAGGCCCCAGTGCCTCCCTCCCCCCTCCATCTTCCTGAAGGGAGGAATGTAGCCTTGAAGCTTAGAACCTAGCTTAGCAAAGCATTACTCAGTTATCTTACAGCAGACAGAACTACAGCATCGCTCATCTATTTTAGAGTAGACACAACTATAGAGCCTTTTGTGTAACTAACCGCAAAAGATTGAGGGAGACGGAACACCTGCCTTATCAAGGACATAGTATGATAAGAACTAGTTTGAGCCAACTATGCAACTTGGAAGATGACCAAGACTCTAAGGAGACTACGCAGGACCTAGTGTAAGACCACCTTATCTCTGAGGAAGAGTGCTTATTTCAACACAAAATGGCAGGTCAACCACCAGAAGACCACCATCACAGTGTACTGCGCAGGTGCAAGAGGGAGGAGACCTGATATGAAGCAGGATATGTTACACATATGTATAGGCATAAGAGAA
The DNA here is from genome assembly GCA_013400335.1 of Eurystomus gularis. Lineage (NCBI taxonomy): Eukaryota > Metazoa > Chordata > Aves > Coraciiformes > Coraciidae > Eurystomus > Eurystomus gularis. The sequence continues at coordinate 17,976 of VZZY01000993.1, read as the reverse complement.
ACTAATGAATATGTAACATTTTATTGATTACAAGCAAGATGCAGAGCCATGCTGATGTGCACTTTTTTTGGAGGCACTAGCCCCTGTGCACCTGCCGGCGAATAAACATACCTCCTCATAAACTCTCTGCGAGTTTTTGAGCTCATTTCCGTGCATCACAGCCCAAAGCCTAGGTTCCCAAAGCACAGTCCCAGTCATAGAATCTCAAAAACAATTTAATAGAAGAGTACAGCAGCAGGGTCAACTCAAGGTGGGTGCCTCTGGAGAGGGAGCCCAAACAAATTAATCCCTGGGTGTTTATACTCTTCCAGACTATGCATCCACCCTTCATGCAGTCTTCATGCCCCTTTGGTCCAATGGTGATTCTGGCTTGAGATCTTCCAACACCTTTGAACTCCTTGGATGCCTTCACTGTCTCCAGGCAGCAGGCCACTATCTTAACTAGCTGCAGATGTTGATGGTTTTAACCTTGAAGCCTCTCTATCATTTTATTTATACTGGTTCTGGGGGCCCCATTTTGACTTAGTAGGTACAGCCAATTAAACCCTAGTGGAAACTTACAGCTTGCAGCCTAAGGCTTCAGCAGATCCAGCTACTCATGCTAACTAAATGAAGCTAAGCAAACCCCATACTAAAGCACTCAATGTTGTATCTCTAAGTGATTAATTCTATTTTAAACTGAACAACTACTATCTCTTAACAGACTGATAGGAAGAACTTTCTTCCAAGCAGTGATTTGAATAAGATCACTCATGGAGGATGGCTAAACTGCCAGGAACAGCCTTAGCCAAATATCACCAAGCATCTAAAGAAAAAAAAAATCACATGCAAAAGCACCTTACTTAATTACCAGCAGCTACAAGGGCTAAGCACCAGCAGCTTGCAAACCAGCCCTCAGCTAGTCAGCACATGGGTCTTGCTCACAGCCAGCTTCTACCTGGCAGCTTTCATTAGCTCAGGCTCTCCTGCAAAAAGCACAGAAACACTGCTGGACCTGCGGAAACTCCACTTTTACTCTCACTTTGAGTTAGGAAATCTAGCACTAAGTCATTTGTGTCCATCTTAGACTAAAGAAATGTCACATCAAAAACTGTCTATGGCAAACTCAGTTTTATTTATAAACTGTGGTGTTTGAGTTTGGTTTTAGCAAATACCTTCCAGGATCTATTCTGTGTCAGTCTTAACCAATAATAGCTTCTCTGAAGTTTATAGCAAGTGCAAGACATCTTTCAGTTCCTTAAGTAGTTAATCTTTCCTCAAAAAACCTCAATTAAATACTCTTGATATCAGTTCTTATACATTATGAAAGGATTTTTTTTATTTATTTCCACAATCTACACCTTATTTGGGACTTGTTGGGGTTTTTTTATAGTTAAAGTGATTCAACACCATATGCAAACTGAAAGGATTCCAAATAGGATTTATCACTTCTGTAAGGAGGGAAGAACAAAGCCCACTGTATAAGCGACAATGAGTCTATCACTATCCCCTGTATCAGTGCTACAACCATCTACAGCTGTTACAGACTTGAAAATGCACACAGTAAATTATTCCTTATTGATAGCCTGGTCCAGTAGGATAAGCTATGACTGGTTATTATTAGTGTTCTTTCATAATGTATTACACCCCAAAAACCTCTTCAGACTCAGGCATTACAATTTATGGTCCATATGACCTCACCCTTCCTGCAAAAAACCTTGCAAAAAACCTTTCCTTCTGATAGTTTTTTTACAATTCAAGCCTGCAACTGGCAGAATGAGTCCAAACAATACCCTATTTATTAAAACAGTCCCAAGGACTTCGACAGCCTAGAGGAAAGAAAAAAAAAAAGCTAAGGCAAATAAAGCTTACTTCCCTGTCTCGCTCCTTAAAAATAATTTCTTGGATGTGAAAAAAGCCATCCTTTTTGACCCAAACTTCTGCTGCAAATTAAGTATTCTGACCATTGGCTTTTATAAGATAGTAAATATCCACTATATAAAACATCTTTAAAATAGCTATTTTAATTAATTTAATTAATTTCGTCATAAGCATACGTAAACAGGTTAAGATAAATAAAGTTCTCTCGTTATATCACAGACAGTAACAGGAAATAAGATGCTTTCATCGAGACTCATTTCTGTGATCACACTGGTAATCATTTACTGCAAAAAAAAACCAACATCTGTTCTGAAAAGCACAAAGCTTATGTCAATGTACAAATACGGCAGGGAGATAATTCTCAGTGTACTCTCAGTGTACTATTTCCGATGCATCCCCCTTTACCTTCTGCCCCTCCGAGGTTAAGTAACAGAAAATGGCTGAAAGTGAGAAAAACAAGGGAAAGAAAATGGTGTGTCGAGGCACTTGATTGGTCAGATTTTGCTGCAGAGTCCAAGTTCCTGACACAGAGAAAGGAAGAATTCCTAAGAGGAAGAGTATCAGCAGTTAACAGAAAACCAGGAGTCTTGCAGATTTAGGCTTTCCAAAAGAAATATTTTCTCTAGGTAGTTCTCTGTGGGTTCTTGTTTCTGAATTTAAATGCAGGCTGTATTTAACCCAATCCAATAGCTTCTTAAAGGCACAGCTACTCATTTCTAGCATTGAAAACCCCAGAAGAATTATTTCCAATAATTCAGTGGAAAAGCAAGCTCCCCAAACTACATAAAACAGCCTGCTATATATAAAAATATATATAAATTGAAAGGCGACGGAAAGACAGAGACAATTTTGAAAAAACTAATTTTCAGGTACCAGCTTTAAATCTATTGAACAGGAAGGCAAGAGGCTGTGCAGCTGAGTTTACAGGCAGGGAGAAACCGCGTTGTCCAGGTAGGTTCATAAAAATCACTGAATATTACGGATAGAGAAGAGTCTCAATTTAACAACAATTCATGACTCTTTGTCAAGTTTTCAATCACTAATATTGCTAGAAAAACTCCTCCTTTCTACTCCGTTCAGCAGGTATTTTCGAGATCTTAAACAGCGATGGAGAAAACTGATCCCTGATTAGGTGTCTCTAATCATGTAGGCAGGACACCCAGAGCCATAAGGGATTACCAGGAGTGTGTCTCCAGAGAAGACATCAAGCCAAAAGCACACCTTTCTTGAAAACGAGACTCGCCACCGCCCTTTCCCCAGCTCTCTCTCGAAATACATTTACCTCTGGAATAAACGGTAAGTGTTTGAAAAGGTTGGAGTATGCCTGGAGGACGTCACTCACGACAGACTAGGAGTGATAAAATACTGATAAAAGACCGAGGGCGCGCCTTTCCCGGAAAGGCGGGAAAGAATTTCTTCTGCCTTCAGCCATAAATGCCTCATGACCACCACCACACACACAAAAAAGTTTGGGAAGGAAAACAGCATTTCCGTCGGCATCATGAACAGTAATGTTGTTTACCGCAAGCACAAAGTAAACGCAGCATAGCAGGAGGCACTGACATACACTAAACCCTGAATAAATTCCTAATTGAGAACGCAGAGCTCCCTAGTCACCTTTACGAATTCAACAGTTTTGCGTGACTGTTTTTAAGACACCCAGCCAAGCAGGTAAAAAATACATACAAATCTTTTAAAGCTGGGTATCTTCTTTGGAAGAGGAAAGCCCCACGTTACAACTTTTCCTTTAACAGCCAAGAAAACTGCTACGAGAAAGATGAAAAGAATTTTCAGCCCAAACACTATTTGTTCTAGTGCCTTACCATGAATTAACCGCATCAGTTTCTCTACGGTCAGGATCCTTTTCCAACCCCTTTGAAATGTGACATTTTGTTACTTACTTGGCGACATACGAGCTCTGGGATCACTGTAAAGCTACCTAAAAAGCAGAAACATTATTTCCAACACAGCGGTAAGAGTTTACAGCTCTCTTTAAGTGGCCATGTGGTGGCTCTTAAAAGAGCCTTTGGGTTTTCGATATTGTGAAAGATCCGCTTGCTCGGAGCTTAAGCGCGCTCGCCGCGGATGCGGCGGGCCAGCTGGATGTCCTTGGGCATGATGGTGACGCGCTTGGCGTGGATGGCGCACAGGTTGGTGTCCTCGAAGAGCCCCACCAGGTAGGCCTCGCTCGCCTCCTGCAGCGCCATCACGGCCGAGCTCTGGAAGCGCAGGTCGGTCTTGAAGTCCTGCGCGATCTCGCGCACCAGGCGCTGGAAGGGCAGCTTGCGGATCAGCAGCTCCGTCGACTTCTGGTAGCGCCGGATCTCGCGCAGCGCCACCGTGCCGGGCCGGTAGCGGTGCGGCTTCTTCACGCCGCCCGTGGCCGGCGCGCTCTTGCGGGCCGCCTTGGTGGCCAGCTGCTTGCGGGGCGCCTTCCCGCCCGTCGACTTACGCGCCGTCTGCTTCGTGCGCGCCATCCCGGCCCAACCAGCTCCCCAGTACTGAGTGGTAAGTAGCTGTACAGAAAGCGGCCGCAGGGCCGCTATTTATAGCCATCACCGCGCTGTGATTGGCTAGAGGGAAGGCGCAAATTCTATTGGATAACGGGAAGGATTTGAAAAGCCCGCCCTCCGGCGCAGGGTCGGGTCGGCCCCGCAGCCGCTTCCCGCTCCGCAGTCCCCTCCCCCGGCGTCTTGCCCCTCTGCCTCCTCCGAACGGGGCCGGCAGCTGCTGGGCGCTCTGCCGCTGCGGTCACCTGCCAGCGGACGCAGAGTTTTCACTCTCGCCCCGCTGCAGACTGTGTTATCGCCGCCTCTATTCCCGGCACCCAGAATTTCAGCCCTGTAGCAAAAGGTTTTTTTGTAAAAACAGCCTTCCTGTGCCACCTGAAGTTGGACAAAGCGCTCCCGTTCGCTTTTATTGTTTTAAGCTTACCTTATTTTTAACTTCCATTTTTCTACTACTTTTTCACTTTGGATCTATGAGTAACCTCTTTTGTCTGCCGCGCTTACTCTTTATCAGAGACCACGAAAGAACTACTCCACTTCCGTATGAAATCTCTGGGAGTAGCGAATTTGAACTGTTCTCTATGCCCTGTGCACGATGTGCTAAATTTCATGAAGCGTTGTCTTCTAAATATCACACATACACACACTCACAGCAGTGCAGCTCTCTGAGTAAACAAGCTGCTCTGGCCCCCGGCCAAGTCGTTCGAGAATGCCAGCTGGTCTTTAAAGAGGACGCCGACATTTTGTTACAAAAGATAGTGTTTAAAGATCTTACTGTAAAAAGCAAACAAACAACAACAAAAACCCCAAACCTTTATTACTACCGTGCGTATTTCTCTGTACTTCTAGAGATTAAATCATTGCCCTAAAATGAGAAAACTTGCAATAGCTTTAGAACTGGATTAGGTGCTTAATATTCTTTTTATAGACTGTCCCGGGGAACATTCGGGATGGGGCATAAACAAGAGGAATCAAATCATTCCCGGTACTTTAACACATTTTCGCGCCCATTAAACTGTTGTCTAGCCTGGGAAATAAAACACTGTTTAGTACAAGTACCACTCACCGAACCGACTAAGTGTGAACGACTCTTTTACTGAAATAAGTGGGTGGCTCTTAAAAGAGCCTTTGGGTTAGACGATCTTTCCAACAGATTTACTTGGAGCTGGTGTACTTGGTGACAGCCTTGGTGCCCTCGGAGACGGCGTGCTTGGCCAGCTCGCCGGGCAGCAGGAGCCGCACGGCCGTCTGGATCTCCCGAGAGGTGATGGTGGAGCGCTTGTTGTAGTGCGCCAGGCGCGACGCTTCGCCGGCGATGCGCTCGAAGATGTCGTTCACGAAGGAGTTCATGATGCCCATGGCCTTAGAAGAGATGCCCGTGTCGGGGTGCACCTGCTTCAGCACCTTGTACACGTAGATGGAGTAGCTCTCCTTCCTAGTCTTTCTACGTTTCTTGTCACCCTTCTTTTGAGTCTTGGTGACGGCTTTCTTGGAGCCTTTCTTCGGAGCAGGAGCGGATTTAGCTGGTTCCGGCATTTTACGAGTCTGTCACTACCTGTCAACCGCAGGAACGACGCAGATTCAATGGCCGCTACCCCCGTATTTATAGGGGCGGTATGCAAATGAGATGACTCAAGACTGTTCTTGTCTATTGGACGATGATGCTTCATGACGTCAAACCAGCTGTCACCTCCGATTGGTCGCTACTCCATCTGTCCTTCCATTGGCTAACTTCGCAATCGCAGTCTCCACCAATCAGAAGTCCTACCGAACCCCAGAAGGAAGGGATAAAAAGGCAGGGTGGCAGATCTTGCCGCATTTCCTCTGTTTCCGTAGGCTTCCCTACCTTCACGTAGGCTTTTATTTCATTTACTTTTCTTTTTTTTTAAACACCGCTTTGAAGATGTCCGGCCGCGGGAAGCAGGGCGGGAAGGCGCGCGCCAAGGCCAAGTCGCGCTCGTCGCGCGCCGGGCTGCAGTTCCCCGTGGGCCGCGTGCACCGGCTGCTGCGCAAGGGCAACTACGCGGAGCGGGTGGGCGCCGGCGCCCCGGTGTACCTGGCGGCCGTGCTGGAGTACCTGACGGCCGAGATCCTGGAGCTGGCGGGCAACGCGGCCCGCGACAACAAGAAGACGCGCATCATCCCCCGCCACCTGCAGCTGGCCATCCGCAACGACGAGGAGCTCAACAAGCTGCTGGGCAAGGTGACCATCGCGCAGGGCGGGGTGCTGCCCAACATCCAGGCCGTGCTGCTGCCCAAGAAGACCGACAGCCACAAGGCCAAAGCCAAGTAAAACTTTTTCAGCAAACAACACAAAGGCTCTTTTCAGAGCCACCCACGTTTTCCAAGAAAGAGCAGGAACACCTGAGCCTTACAAATATGTGCTTTTCAAGAAACAGTGTACCTTGATACTCTTAGAAATTTTCTAGATGCTGAGGGAAGGCTTCTGAGGTGTAGAGTAATATAGATACTAGTTTCACTTTGCTAGTTGATGTAGCCTCGATGCATTTTTCTTTGCAGTTAATGCTCTTTTGTAGACATTTATCAGTTTTGCTCTTCTGCAAAAGCAATAAAAGGCAACAGTTGTAGTTGATGAGATCGGTCACCGCAGCAGGGTGTAAGGAAAGGAGATAAGAACACGGCAAGGGTGGGCTTGCTGCCTCCCTCCCTGGTTTCGGTGGGGGGAAGCGTTATTAACCCCGGCGGGGGTGGGCGGGGCCTCCACCGGCAAATCTGGGGGCAGCGCGCAGTTTTCAAACCCAGGGCGCGGTTTCCTCCCTGCCACTGGATCGCGGGTAGAAGAGGGGTCCAAGGGCTTTGTGCGTAGTGGCTGCTTTGTTCTGCCGCCTGCTGAGGTGGTTTTTTGCGTGTGTTGTGTTTTTTTCGTGGTGGTGGTTGGCTTGTTTGGTTTTGTTCTGTTTTATTTTTCTTGCATTTTACAGCTTTCAATCAATAGAGAAATAATTGTATTTCACTACTGCACTGTCCTGTCACTAACCCGGGGCAGGTTCCAAAGAGCAGCGTGAAGTACTCTAAGTGGTGGGAGACAGTGCTGGAAACAGTAATGGAAGATCACAAGTTAAAACAAATTGTGCTCAGGCGTACGTTTCCGTCGCATTTGAATTTCTATAGAAAAACTTTCCGCACTACAGAGTCACATATCGTGGATGGCAGGGAATCATTGTGTACTGGTCTAGACTTGGACTGATGTTACAGTTCTTTCTTTTCTATTCTGACAGCATGTGCGGCATTTAAAAGCGCTGTTGTGTTTTCCTGCAAACCTTTCCTTTCTTCTTACAGTATCTCCGCCTGGGCGCTGCCGCCTTCGGCTTGGTCCCTCTCTTCGGTGCCGCCTTTTTTGGCTTGGCAGCCTCCATCGCGTTTCGGGGGCTCTCCTTGGCCACCCTGGCCCGCTTCAGCGCGGGCGCCCACGGCGCTGCGGGTAGGCGGACACGGCCTTTATCCGGCCGTGAAACGAGGCAGGTTTCAAAAAAGAGGCGGGGAAGGGGGAATCGGGGGAACATAAATCAAGATAATCAGGGGCAGGCCGGTGTTCGTGGGGAGGAGCCTCTTCGCCGTCGGTGCCTCGGGGCGTCACCCGCTGGAAGGCAGGGAAGAAGCCTCTGCCCTCTGTTTCCTCAGAACAGATTAGTTCTTTTTTTTCTTTTTTTCCCTCCCCTGTAAGGGACACTGCATTCCTTTCTCTGTTGTGCACATACACGTAAAACAGGATCCTGTTTCTTTCCCATTCGGCGGCCCTTTATGCGTAAGAAAACCAAAGCGCCCGCAGGAGAGGCAGGAATGCAGCGCCGGGAGCTGAAAAGCCTCTGACGGGTGGCGGGGAGGGGGTTTTCTTTGTTCTGCAAAACTGCCTCTTGAGATAAGGCGAGGAAAACCGCTGCTTTTTGCAGTATCCGCCCTCAGGAGGCAGAGGAGTGAGTCACTGTGGCAACGCTTTAATCGAAAATGTTTTCCAAGCAGAGGGAGGTGACAGGGGAGTGCCCGGCGGAAGCGTTGCTTGGAAACAACATGAAAATCGTGGGACTCGTTTCAGACGGTACTTGCTTACACAATTCTCCAGACTGGGTTTTTATGGGCTGGGTTGTTCGGTTTATTTTCTGAAACAGACATAGGAGGGTGTTGGTCCTCTTCCCCCCCGCCTTGTTGAAAGAAGTAGTATTATGTATTTGTCACCTACTGTTCAGAGATGAACTTTATTAGCAACCATGCTGAGACTCAAGGCTTAGAACTCGGTTTAAAACATTTGAGGAGTAATTTTTGTTTAATCTTCTCAATCTAATGTAGTAAATTAAGAAAAAATAAACTATTAGTCGATATTTAGTATGGGGGGAAGAGATAACGACGGCCTGAGGCAGAGTATTAATTTGCAGAAGGTCCTGATTGGGCCATTTTGAAATCCCATATTTTGAAACAGAGACCTCCCAGGTTTCATTTCTGCTCTTGCAAACACACTGTGAGGGGGGAGCATTTTTCTCTTTTCAGGACCCGTGTTCATACTGAAGTGCCTGAGAAGGAAGTGTCTGTTTTGCTGCTCTTGGAAATTAGACGAGGAGTTTTATTCCACACTGATTTTTGAAAAATCACTCAAAACCACAAGTATTTAAACATTTTATTTTGGAATGAGATTCGGACAGCTTGAATTCTAAAGTATTTTTCTTCTACTGTCTTTTTCACTAGAAACTAGTTATATTCAGTAATGGTAAATCACAAAAGCTATCATTTTCTTCTCTGCCTTTCTAGCCATATTTTCCCCTTGATGATGCATATAAAGAGCTCAGCTTCCTTTCATAGTAGTTTATGACTAATGCTCTGTTTTCTATGCCACCAACAGTATTTTCAGGATGGTTTTTAGCAGGTTTTTATTAGTACAAGCAAACTGATGAGTTCTGTATAACAAATCCTCTTTTTATTCAGCTAAAACGTGACTAGAATATTTTCCTACAGTTACAACATAAAGTTCCTCTTCCTTGTTTCTCCTGACCAGCTATCCATATTAAATGCAGAAAGGCTTGTGTCACTATGCTTTATAAATGAACATATCTTGTCTGTATACTGATACCAAAATGTCGGCTGTAAAAGAACCTACAGCTACTGAGCTGTCTGAGACATTTTCCATACTCAATCAATACCATAGTTAAATAAGTCCTATATAAAACGGAAGGGATAATTGAAGTATAACCTACTTTCACTTATGTGAAAGTCTTTAAAGGGTTTAATAGCAAGCTGTTTGTTTTTATTTTTTTCAGTACACATGCTGAATTTATAATTAATCTGGTTCCTTCCCCAAACTTCTTTCTAACTATCCAGACAGCCTAAATTCTCATACAGATTTCTGCAGATGATGGCTTTAGATTTAAGAACAGTGCATCACAGATGGTGGTATTTATGAAAAAACATTTAGTGTCACAGATGACTTAAATTTTTTTTCACCTTTAAGACCACACAAAATATTCTTATGCCTTAAAGTACTAGCTATAGCATAGGTAGCGCAATCTCTCAGCCTCCTCCCAAAGAATGTTATTCAACCTGTAGTTACTTCATAGATTTCTGGTTTTTTTCCATAAAACACTAGAAGATAATACACAAGGTAATATAAAACAAGGTAATAACAAAACCAAAACCCATGCTTAGTTGCAGAAACTTTCCCAAATATGTAGATAAACAAGTAGAACACAGTGAAGCAATAAAAGAATATTCATATGCTGTTAACTTTATCGTAGTGACAACAATGTATGGAGAAAGTCCTTAAATGTTTGGTTTTGGTTTTTTAGGCTTTGTTTCATTTTGTTTTGGTAGGATTTTTTGGTTTTGTTTTTCTGTTTTTTCTTATAAAGGACTTAACCATGTTTTTCTTCTGACCTGGCAGCATAAAGTCCTTGTCCAAAAAGTCCTTTTTAGCAGTTTTCCACAGTCTTAGAGAATGGTGTGATTTTTTTTTTTTTTTTTCCTCACTACGATTCTGGAGGAGAACTTACTTTAAGCTACTGTATTTACAAAAAAAAAAATGTAGGCAAGTTAGAGCATTTGCCTACAAAAGTGAATGGGATTATTTCCCTGTTACTGAGTTTCTTTCCAGCTGTGGGCTGGTTTTTTGTAAAACTTATTTGAACATTTATTTAACAGTCTACACAAAGGTTAAACATTTACAGATTTATTCATTCATTTACTCTAAAACCTCTTCAGTCAAATATTTAGTTCCTTTAGTGCCTTTCTGCAATCATATGTAGCAAACTACAATATAATCAAGTAGGGATATCTTACAAATCTGGTATAACATATATAATTTTTTTAATAGTATAATCAGTAATTTATTTTTCCTATTATCTTGATAACAGGGATGTTTAGGCACCAAATGAGATTTTAAAAAGCTATTGATATTGTTTTTCTGTCAGATACACAGTACAGGGTCAATTCAGCCATTGGTAAACATGAAAGAAACATCTCCATTCACAAAATTTCAGAGGCACTAGTGTGGACATGCAGGAAATTTGAATGGCAGGATTGAAGCCTGAAAGCCAATTGCATTATGGCTGTAGAAACACAGCAGAAACCTGCATTTGCTGGTAGCAGTAAACGCTGAGTGAGTACAATATTAACATAGCAAATTCCCAGGTAATTCCTTGGACGTCTTGCTTTTGCATCTTCACATTCTCCCTAATATTACTGTGGCAATGGTGAGTAACAGGTGGATCGGTCGGGATGGGGTTTCCTCCCCCCGGCACCGTAACGAAGCCGAGGCCCGGCTGCAGCTGCCGGAGCGCGGGTGGGCGGCCCGGGCACCCCGCTCCCGGCGCCTCTGCGCCCCCGCTGCAGCAATTTCGGACCAATCCTGCCCGGGAAGCGGCTTCCTCCCCCTGCCTGCTCTTCCTCCTCGCCAACCCTTCCCCGCTATCTCCTTCTCCGCCACCCCTGTCGCCCTCCTCCCCGAGTCGTGGTGAGCACCCCGCCCTGGCTGCTCTTAAAACCAGCCTGTGTTTTGAATACCTCCAGTGTTTCCTGCGTGGACTGTTGGTTTTATTTTAACTGTGCTTTCATACTATGGCTGCTGCCCAGGGTTAAAAAACAAAACAAAACCAACACCCCAAAATGCAGAACAAGGAGCAGCCAGGGTTCCAACTTGCTCTCTTTGAAAATACTATTTTTGATTCTGCAGGCTTCATGGCTGAGAGAGCAATGGACCATCCTGCTTGCTAAACTACTTCTACAAGGAGCGCATCATCATCATCGTTAACAGCATTTCCCTCCTTGTTTATTCTGCCCTAGAAAACTTGATGTGTGACCGCATGGCACAGAAACAGCCCTATCACACTAACCACACTGATGTAAACAAACCTTTTCCCTCTCTGGATGGCATCTCTGTGTACCACTTCTTTAAGAATTCGATTATTTCAGGTCTCTGCACACAAATGATCCTGCTTTTGATCTGTGGGGAGGGATTTCAAATCCCTCTTCCCACAGACACTGAAGGTTTTTTTCCTGTTGGGGAACTTCCCTATTGCTTCCTCAAGTAGCTTGTGGAATAAAAAAAAACATGGAAATAGATGCACAAACCAGAATGCTAGTAATTGGANCACAATAGGACCTTTTTATGGGGGAAGTGGTTTTGGTTTGGGGGGGGGGGAGGGATCAGTTTGGAGTTGGGGAGTTGGTTGGGATTTTCTTGACCTTATGGCAAAACCAAAACTAATGCTCAGGAAGTGCACATAACTGAATGCCAGATGATTGGTTCAGAAGCCTTGAAGAGATAGGAACTATTTACCACCAGTGTTAGGAAAGTGCTTATGATTATGCAAGCCACTGTGTAGTCCAGAATTTATTTCTATAAAGGAGAGAGATGCCTCCATCCTCACCTTTTCACTCATCTTCAGCTCTTCTCTTTCACTTGGAAAAAGCCTATAGAGATAAGGAGTCCATTTACTTAAGGAAACTGCGTATCACATTTAGGCAGCCTTTCTGGCCTCAGTAACCTTTTAATTGGTAAGTACCTTTATAATTAGATTGGACCTCACCAAATCTGATAGATTTAGCCACTGACATTATAGATAGTAAAGAAGGTAAACAAGAATATCTTCATGCAGTAGTTCTGAAGGTGTCCTGAAATCTTTAGCAGAGAAGCCATTTTAGACCTTAAATCATTTCTATTGCTTTTATCAGAACTTTTTTTTCCAGCTGCACTGTTTGTTTGTTTGTTTTTAAGCTGCTAGAAATGTGCACAGTACTCAAGGTGCAACTATTTTACACAATGCTGTAATGGTACAAAGATACAATACCCTCTGTTTTGCTCTCTGTTTCTTCTGGTGATTCTTGACATTCAAATTCTTTTCATTGCAGTGCTTCTGTGCATTGAACAAATTTATTTACTTTTTTCAGATGTGGGAGGATTTTTTTATTAGGATCACTTTGGAGGGTGCAGTGAAGGTGGTGGTGAGACAGTTCTGAAGACTGAGTCAGGGATCAGGAGTAGAAGGGCAGGCAGTGAAACTGAAAACTACAGTTAAAAAATAATAAGTGAGAAGGCTGAAATTTACTTTAACTGAATGACATCCAAAATGCCTAAAGGTTGGAGACCCCCAAGATGCATACGCCATAAAGGACATGGCAACAGCACTATTGCAGGTCAGGTAAATGGAGATTTTGTTTATTACCAAAGGGATTGTTTGATTTCCCACCATCCAGTATGATCCAGAAATACAAGTCCACATGTCTCTACAGGCAGAGAAGTTCCCATTAGTTGCTAATCCTAGGCATTCAGTGTGTGAGTGTACAGACTGCTAACTGTTGAAGGATCTTGCAGCCCCACCAGAGCAGCAATAATACTTTTTTCAGGTGGGAGGGATTTCAACAGAAAATTTCATACTAGATGGGTACATGTGTTTGTTTGCATGCATGCACACAAAACATGCTGGAGGTGTAAAAGGATGGTATCATACAGCACAATAGGAGTATAGATAATGATTATTGAGATAATGCTGATAAGATTAATTACTATACATTGAAAAATGGGGGGGGGGGGGGGGGGCCAGNNNNGGGGGGGGGGCCCAGAATATGTCATTACCTCTTCAAGGACTCTGTAACTTTCTCTTGGGTACTTTTTTTAGCTTTCAGCCCAAGCTCTCTTCTGTCCATCTCTGCAAGTTCGGGGATAACGAGCAAGGGCTACAGAGGGTCACTGCATAAACACACAAAAAGGTAACTCTTTTGAGCATCAGTAATTAATAAATACTTACATTATTTCAGTGACATTTATAAAGGTCTGACAGAGAGGGACTCCACTGTTCCTGGGGCAGATGTCATGATCCACACTGCATGAGGATTTCCAGCTTCCACCTGGAGGAAGGTGACTTTGAATGCACCAGCTGTGGCTTCAGCACAAAGTTGCAAGTAGAGTTGAGACAAACACACACCTGTGTCGCGGTCGGGCGCGCAGAGGTCCGACCCGCCTCCTAAAGGGAAGAAGGGTTGAGGGTATATTGGGATATCTCCCCACCAGGCTCGCAAGCAGACACGGAGACCGAAAGAGTATCTAACAAGTTTATTACTAAACATATTCAAATAAAACCCAATTTAGTTTATGGAAATATTACAATATTAAAGAACACCACGCCCACCCATTCACTCCCTCTCTTACCCACCGAGAGATAAGGGCAAATAAGGACTTAATTATGTCAAAATACGACCTGTATATGTGGATGGTGCGTGTGTGTGCGTGCATGTGTCCTTTCAGTGTTTGGTGATGGTCTCCGAGGAACGGCGACGATGCCTGACTGGCAGACCCGGACCGTTTCCAGTGACGTCAGCAGCTTGTAGCTTTTCTCTCTCTCTCTTNCGGCAGTGGCAGCGATTGCGCAGCTCACGGCCGGCGGCGGCTCACGGCTTCTTTCTCTCCCCCGGATTCCTAGAGCAGTGGGAGTCAGCAGTTCTGCCTGGCGGCTCTCCGCGGCGGCTGCTCCCTTCTTTCTGACTGCTTAGTTTCTTCAGGGGGCTGCACTGACAGCTCAGTTCAATTCCCCCCTCTCTGGCTGCTTGGCTTCTTCAGGGGGCTGCGCTGACAGCTCAGTTCAGTTTCCCCCCCCTCCTCCTCGCTCCTCTCCGGCAGCGGCGGAGGGAGGGGGGGGGGGCACTCAGCAGGAGGGATGTGCTCCCTTTGTGCAGTGAGGCGGAAAAAGAGAGCAATTGTTTACTTTTTCAAAATTTATGGCTGGCGTCATCTCGGTTCCGGTTTCCTGGAGGATTTATGGGAATTGCAGAATAGATTTATGGGAAATCGAGTTCTTTTCGCTCACTGTTTTAATAAGGCAGAAAAAAATCATGTGGTCGGTTCACCACAACCTGAGAGGAAACTCTTCTGTGCCCTGGGGCAGGCAGACCCATGGGGAACAGTCAGTCCAGGTGCCAGATCCATCAGGTTAGGTGAATGAGAAGGGCTATAAATATACCCTTACCAGGGCTAAGCTGGCCCAACCTCAGACAACTGAGCAGTAATTTAGGGGCATATTGAGCTGTCAGGTGCAAAATGTGGGATTCTCTTTTTTACTGAGGGCATAACCACCAGGCAAGTCAAGGGGCCTGTCTTCAGTTTCCCAGCAGATGGCCTGTATAAGATGTAGATTGATGACCTGAGCAGAGATTGACGGCTTGGAGTCTCCATTTGATTGGGATGCACAGAGCATTAACAAATTTGTGATACAACTTCCAACAATAATATTTTTTCCATGTAATTAGACAATTTCTGTAATATTTTCATCATGTTGATTGTCACTGTAGGCAAAAATCCACCTTCATGTTTACTTGGACTTCTATATTTCATGTGATTATGCTGTAAGGACACTTACATTTTCCTAGGAAGGTGATGCAGTTCTATTCCTTTCCCTCACAAACGTATCAACTAAGTAAAATTGCACACCTATCACGAGCATCTGCTTTAGGAGGTCAAGTAAATCTGTATTTCCAAATTTCAACATTTCTATCCCAATACTTTTATTTAAAAATACACCACAGAGACTACGTTGATACTCTGTTGCACTGAAAATAAATGTGCTGGCAGATCTACTGAGAGATCAGCACCTCCTTCAGATGACTAAACAGTTTTCCTCAAAACCCCAAAGAAAAGTAGATCACTGAAAAGAAGACAAATTTTGAAGCTCACATTATTCAACATCTTGGTCAAGGCAAATAAATAATTTAATAGAATGGTACAGCAGCAAAGTCAGCTCAAACTGGGCACCTCCAGAGTGGGGGCATTTATACCTTTCCAGACTATGCATCCACCTTTCACGTGCCTTTCACATGTCCCTTGGTCCTACGGTGATTCTGGTCTGACATCCTCCACCACCTCTGATTCCTTATTGGATTGGATTCCTTCACTGTCTCCAGGCAGCAGGCCACTAGCTTGACTAGCTGCAGCTGCTGTTGATAGTTGCAGCCTTGATGCCACTTTATCTTTTGATTTACACTGGTTCTGGAGGCTCTGTTTTGACTAAGTAGGTACAGTTAAGTAAACCCTAGTGGAAATTAACCTCTTGCAGCCTAAGGCTTCAGCAGATCTAGCTACTCATGCTAAGTAAGTGAAGCTAAGCAAACAGCATACTAAAGCACTCAACATTGTATCTCGAAGTGATTCATTCTATTTCAACCTTACTTATTTAAGCTAAGCAACTCGCATCTCTTAATAAGTAGTTCATGTACTCGTTGGTTCTGAGTAACAGAATCAATGTAAATGAACCAGTAGGAGTGAAAGATGAACACTGGTTGTAAAGTATGAAACCAAGATGTCATATTAGGAAATAAAGTGTTATTCCAGAATTCAGTCAACACCAATTGCTCAGAGCTCCTTCATTCTTTCCCAGAACATCAAACAGGATATGTACGTCTTTTCTGTTTGGTTTAATTTTGTCTATTTTCAGGAGTGCCTCAGCACTTCAGTAATACACACACTTATTTTATAGCTACAGCCACCTGTGAAAAGTGTAAAAGATACCATGCACATATATAATCCTAAAATAAAATCAAGAAAATTAAACTGTTGTTTAGTGTGGAAAAGATAAAATTGGGTAAGCTTAACTTGACTTTAACAATCATAAAATACATAATAATACTTCTTCAAATAACCCAAACATTCTGTAATACAGTGATCTATTCTATGGCCCTTTACATTGCTATCATATCTAAAAAGACTGTGTAAAATCAATCATAGCAAAAGCTCCTGCTTTTGACCATTTGTGAATTTTATCCCTTTCGCAGTTAAGATATTGCCTAGGTAAGAAATGACACTGTAAGTTGTTTTGGTTGCTCAGCTGAGTTGTCACTCTTAAGAATTCATGGACCTTGGATAAGGATGAAAAGTTGCTTATTTAAGGAAGTCTGTTATTAAAAGGATTAAGAAAGTATTATGCAAAAATAAGCCGAGGTTAAATTTCATGGAAAAATATTAACCACACACTAAATGTCACAAAAAAAAAAGATCTAGTGAACTAAAAAGCAGCAAAAATGGATGCTAAGAGACTGCAAGCTTTTGACAAAGTGTTAATCAACATTCAACCCCACTAGGCATAGGAGGTGAATAGGGCGTTTTGGAAGGCAGAATACCTATTCCCACTAAAGCACATAAAGAGAATAAAATTGTTTAAGTGCAGGATCTAGAAGAATATTAACACCTAAAACATTTGAAGGCATGAGGTGAAATGAAAACAAAGCAATAAAAAATATATGCAGAAAAATTACATCGTTGAAAACCAAATATGCCTGATGAGAACAGAAAAAAAATTATTTCTGCAGTCCTGAAGAGAACAAAAGAGGTCCTTTGAATCTAGACAAATAGAGAGAAAAACATACTGATCACTGCGAAGGAAAATGTCTGCGATATTAAAAAGTGAGAGAAGTAACAGGAAGGTTAGAGTAGACTTTGCTGTTATGCAGAAGCTTTATTGATATTTCTGTTGTATTCTCTTCATGCTGTAAACAGTAAGTGGGGGAGAAAAAAAGGCTGAATAGCAATTATTTTTTTCCTCAGTCAATGAGCCAACAAATAGTTTGCAAAGGCCCAGCGATTCTAACATATACTGAGGAGCTTCATATGTGCCAACAACATCATAAAGATTAGTATGCAATTATAAAAACCTTTGCTATTTCTGTAGAACTAAATCAGGTGATATTAATAAAGGCTGATACAAACACTACAAACCTGGCTATCTACACATGAAACTAGACTTACCAACACAGTGGCCAAACATAAGCTGAATTAAATAACATACATAACAGAAAGCAACAGAGAAAGAAAAAAAAAAAAAGAAATCCCAACTCATTCCTCCCACCTGCCAAAAAAGAGGGTGAAAAAAAAGTACAAATAATGAAACAAAAATGCTACAGCTCAAAGGGAATAGGCTGTGAAATTACCAAACATAAACCTTTCATGATCATGAAGCATTATAGTAGTGAGGACCCATTAGAAAACAGGAAAAGATTAAGGTGAGGAGGAACAAAATCACAAATACCTGACTAATCAAACATGAAAAATGAAACCTTTATGTTTCACACAAATACAGCTAACCAGGTAAAAACTCCTGACAAGAAATGGTAATTAGACAATGTT
>VZZY01000992.1:50590-83112 GCA_013400335.1 Eurystomus gularis | reverse complement strand
GGGCTGGGCTGGGCTGGGCTCGGCTGCCGAGCGCTGCCGGCAGATCTGCACTTACAGCTTCGGTCGGTCGGTGCTGCTGCCTTGATTAGAAAGTGCCGTGCATGCTTTAAATGTGTTAGATTTTTAAATTATATTTTTTTTAAACCCTAAACGCTGCCCACTTTTTCTTCTTCTTTTTTAGACCCTTATAATAACGTTTGTTCCACTTCAAAACGTGGACTGTTTTGCATGGAAGCACAGTTAAAGGCTGTTTTCAGAGTACAAGGACCTCTTTGTGATCAGCGCTGACGTTCAGGAAGGCTCGTTTAGCATCTTTTGTAGCACACGGTTTATATTGTGTTACTAAATTCTCGAGGCAGGCATAGTGTGATGTATAACAATATAGAGTGGCAACTTCAGCAGGAAGATTTACTTTGACATGCAAATCCAAATTTTCCAGTATCAATAATAAAAATATACCCCCTTCAAGATCTGTTAGTTTCTTCATATTAAGTAACTTCTCACGAATGTAGAAAACTTGGGGTATGAAAAATCATTTGGACCCACAGCAAATACAGTGTTACAGTTAAGTGTGAGTGACCTTGTTATTAATGCAAAAATCTTCCTGTTACCAGATCATTTAATATTTCAGATTCCTCTCTCTCTCTCTTTTTGCAGCGATGGACTGAAGCTTGAAACTGAAGTGCTGGATGGAAAGCCTAGGCTAATTTTAGCATCTTCTGGTATTTTTTTAATCATTTATCTCAAGTAATCTTTAAAGCTTCCTTAAGTTAAACCTAAGATCCGAGAAACATGAAGCAAAGCTTTATTGAAATGTTTTTCAGATTAGGAAGAATATTTGTGCATTGTTATTTACAAGTCCTCTTACTCACCAGCTTGAACTTGTGAATAGTCTGTCCACTACTGAACAGCTGGCAAATAGTTTTGACTATTTACAGCTTGTCTCTCCATCCATTAAAAAAAGTTAAGTTCTACTACCTATTGACTGGCATAACTTGATCATTTCTGTAATTTTATAGCACCTTAGTTACCAAGTAAAGAGAGGGCTAATAACTATCTGCTTAATTTACACAAAATTACATAATTACAGTCACATTTCTGACTTTAAAGCAGCTTTGGTGTTTGGGGTGACATTCATAGTTTTCAATAAGCAGTTTATGACACATCTCATTACTACCATCCGAGACAGACTTTTACAGGATATGTTCATAACTAAGTGCTAATAAATTCTAGTTTTGTGATTTGTAAGACCTATGTTTCTGTACAAGCACAAGCCCATTTTCCCTAGCTGTTCTACAGAGCAGTCAGGATACAGAAAGTCTCCATTTAACGTCCTCTAAATTATATTTAATTGTCTGCATTTACCAGACAGCTGATGAGGTGTTAGGGGTATTCTGAGTCAGAAAGGAACACCAGTCTACTGGAAACAAAACCTTACAACGCCTCTGAAACAGCTTTCACTTTTTACAGCCATAGTTGGCATCATTGGCTGGATGGGGCCAGCTCACGTCTCAGACTGCCGTAAGATAAAGCTTTACCCTTGACTTTGAACTAGTCTTAAGCAAGCAGTCTTGTCCAGGAGTTAACATGTTTATACAACTGATATAAACAACAATTCCTTGAGTTGAATTGTGTCCAAAAAATGCATCCATTTGTATTATTTCTGAATTCCAGTTTGCTGTCAAATAGTGCTCACAGTCTTAGGGGCTAAAGTGGGATTATTCTGTAGCAGTTTAAGCTGCTACTCCAGGTAGTTGTTTCTCTCTTACACAGAAAAAATGCAAAGGAAATATCCCATAAGCAGCACGTTGAAGTTCCACATTACGTATCTCCTCACTGTGATGGCAAAGACCCTATTTGTGTTTCTTTCTCCTTTCCACAGAGAAGTTGGGTTTGCATAGCACACAGAATCCCACTTTCTTTAATTTCTGAATAGCCAGAGAGAAGTCCAAAAGTGCATTTTCCCTACTCAGATGAGGGTTGAATGCTTATGAACCCAGCGATAAGCATGGCCACAGAACTCCTTTACTACGGAAACATTATCAAGGTGTTTCAGGATTTAATGCCTCTCTGCAGGACAACAGTTCAGCATACTCCCAAGTTAAAACTAGTTCATCTAGGTTGGAAACTGTTAATAGTGTGGCTTTGCAGGCTGTGAGAACAGTTCGTGTTCTACAGCATCTTTCCTTCGTGAGGCAGCAACCACTGCCAGAGCAATAATTGCGTAGTGCAGCTGGAGAAGCCTTGTTTGCAACAGATGTGTTCCGCTAAAATATCATCCCTACTGTTATTTCCCCCTTTTCCATTAGCCGTATGTGCAGGATTTCGTGTGTTGAGTAGCACATTCCCTCTGTTAATAAATATTATAATATTCTTTATTAATAAAGTATTATATCAAACACGACACTTAATATTATTTTTGAGACCACTACACCTCTCGGCATCCTCTAGGATGGGGGTCGAAAGACCGAAGAGTATTTCAGGGCATAGATGAGAGGAGCAATAAGGGACGGCGTGATTCTGCAAGTGTTGTTTCTTTAGGCTGTCAGTGATGGAGACAGGTAATATGATGTAGTAAGATGCTGTTGGATGCAGGGACTGTCCTGGAAGGAAGTGACACAGAAAGCAAACTGAAAAATCATAATAAACAAAAATAAGCCATTGCCACAAGGCTCTCTGAGAAACAATGAATAGCAGGGGCGGATCAGACTGGCGCAGTAATTTGATTACATCTATATAGAAACTGGAAATAGTTGCTAGAGTATGTCTTAACTTTTTTTCCAACATACTTTCGAAGTGTGTATACTGAAATAAAAAAATTATTATATAGTTGGGGCAGATGTTATGGGGAAGGTACATTCCCCTGCCTTAAAAAAATCAGATGAATGTAACAGTTTACTAATTTCTCAAGACTGTTTTTCAGGAGGAAGTTGTTATTAAATACTTCTTTCATATCTTTGTGTTTGTTTCCCAAAAGATAAATCAAGGCCCGCAGTGAAGGTAAGTGGAAAAATGACTTTTTTTGTTAGAACACAGAAATGAATGGGTTAATTTGTTAACACAGAAATTTGAGAACACATTTGAGCTCTCTAAATAATTGTAATTGATTATGAAAAATAAATATGTATTTTTGGGTCCCTTCCAACTTGAGATTGATTCTATGATTTCTCAGGTTCATAATAGCTGTTAAAAAGGATGAATTAAAATTTCTATGACCTTTACCTGTGCAAAATCCTGTAGTTAGCTTTTCCAAGAAGTTACGGCAGCACAGGGAATCATCTAAATCAACGTTTGTGGACCTTAAAGGGATTCTGGTGAAACAGGGATCTGAAGTGTATTTAAGTTCCAATTTAGTTGCAGAGGTTAACTGAGTAAACTGGAATGCAGTGGGCTGGAGAAGGAAAGCAGGCAGCAAGAAGGAGACAATTACAGCTGTACGTCGAGGACCTTGCAAAGGGTGAAAGTTTAGTACAGAGTGGAAAAATCAAGTTCAAAGTAATACTGGCTGTATGGTGCAAACATACACCTGCTTGAAGCCAGGCTTCAGAAATGCCAAAGAAAAACAGAATTAATGTTTCTTAATTCCTTTAAATGTTGTGTTTTATAAAGTTATTTTTCATACTGTCATTTTTAAATATTCAAACTTGGGTGCTGTATTCTCTTCCGAGGTATTCCTCGTACTCACAAAGATATTTCTTAGTTGATACAGAGTTAGTTTCTATTGATGTAACAGAGAAGAAAAATGGTACTTATTTTACCTGTTGCTTCAATCTTGCTTTCATTTGTTACCTACGCAATTTTATTCTTTTCTTATTTAATATATGGTAAAATGTTATTTCTTTAACAGATGGGTAATAAAGCCAGAGCACCTAAACAGGCATTGAGAATAAGGCCTACGAGGCATGTTCTGAGGTCAACACAAAACGCTTGTGTCAAGCAGGAAAACTTAATAAAACGAAGGAGTCCGTCAAGCTTATTAATGACAAAAGGTGAAAGACTGCAAGTTACTAAACACTCCTCACATGAAGCCACATCTAAAGATCACTCTTTGATTTTCCAGAGAGGTAGCACAAACAGATATCCTGATTCAGAGAATCCAAATGTTGTTATAAAAAGTGAACAGAAACCTCAAAACCCATGTGTATCAGCTGGAGACCTAAGAAGTTGTGTGTGCTTAACACCAGAACAGCTTCAACAGATTTTTATGATGGTAAAAGAAGGACCTGGAAGCATCTCTGAGACTCATAATGAAAAGCAAGAGGAAGTGGGTAAGATACTGGTAGTTGAGTAAGTTTCATGGAAGCAGAACAAAATGTGAAAGCTTAGCTTTTGAGTTCGTAATTTATTTGCAGGCTCCAGAGATGTTACTCTTGATGTTTAATGGTTTCAGACAAAACACTCTTTGCTATTATGCATGAGAAATTGCCTGTTACTGTTAGAAACTAAGCATTTGATAGTTTTAAGAGTAAAAACAAAGGATTGCTTGATAGTATTCCAGTACTTTGAAGAGCAAACCAGCAAGGAATTCTGTCAAATATTTAATGCAAAAAAGGAACCATTTTACACTGGAGGTAAAAACAGAGTAGAACTGCACAGTACCGTTCCCATTAAAAGTCTGGAAACAAACCCAGTGTCTCAAGAGACAGGCCCTTCTGGTTTTGTGAAGATTCAGCTCTTGCTATGTGTCTCAAAAGCATTAGTGCCATTTTTCTCTCGACCAGAGATGTACATGTGTCTTTTTGCCTTACTGTAATATTGTCATTGAATAGCTTGGGTTTTATTTTCTATACTTCTACTCAGAAGTGTAATAACTATTGTGTATATTACATCCCTGCTCCTGTTTGTGGACCTATAGGGGTGGTCAGCTCTTTGCCACCAAGAATGAGACACGTTGCAATAGAGTCCCAGAGTCTGAGCCCTTAGCCAAGAATAAGTGTTTAAATCTGGCATTGTACCAATACCCTGTGAAGTTGTAACGTATGTGCCTTAACTATATAAGCAGGGCTGAACACATTTTTGTTAAATAGTGGTGAATTTACAAGTTTCTGCTGTTCTCAGAAGTGTTCACTGAATGCTGAAGACAGTTTAGTGGTCATATATTTATGTATTTTTTCATATATTTGTATTCTACCACAGCTCCTAATGAGCTCATGAAATTTCTGTTCCAGATGAAGCTAACTCTGATTCAAGCAGGAAACAAGAAGCCGATCTGCAGCCAGCACAGAAAGTTGTGTACGTAGATCTGCGTCTGCGGAAACTGCGTATCTAATAAAGATTTGTATTGTGGTTCTTAATCACAGTAAAAATCTTTATAAATATTAATTTTAAAGTTACTTTTAAAATTAACAATTAGCTTGTTAGGTAATTTTTTTTTTCCTGTTCATTTTCTCTAGAAAGGATTTGTGGAAACCTGCTGACATGTTTAGTACTTTGGGTGAAAGAGAAGGAGAGAAAGCCGTGTTAGAATTCAGAAGGACCCAATGGAAGAAGGAATTAGGTACTTACGAGATACAGAATGTATTTTTTATCACTTTATTACACTCAGGATGACAAGAAACTTTGTGTTCCTTATGCTGTCCTAAATTTACTTTTATCAGTGCAGTTGTTACAAATTGGAAAGTACATAGTTTTATTAGACTCCAAGACAGATTAAGGTTCTTGAATTTCAAAATTTTATGCAAAGATTCTCTGACAAATTAAGCTTTTTATAATTCACATGCAGGAGTGTTGTGTTTTGTTTTCAGCTTGAGTCTAGACCGTCTGGTTTTAGTGTCTGGTTCTGCATTGTCACTAGCTTCCATGTATAGCTCCATTGGTTTTAATAATAGTCTCAGGCTGGTCTAATGAAATGGAGAGAATGTATATACTTCCCCTCTTTCCCTGGCACATTGTTAAGCCTTCAGGGTTTTGTAGCCTTCTCAGATTCCCCAATTACATCTGTATCTGGGCAGACTCAGCCACTGTCCTCTTCAGAGCAACGTCATGTTTAGACTGACTGCTCAGACGAGGGTGACCTGCTTTTGTAGTCCGGTTTACCAACAGAATGGCAGGGTAGATGTGTACTGTTGCTTTAAAAACAAACGAACTGCTACATGTCTGTATTAGGAACTCTCACTGGAGTTTGTTTTTTTTTGAAGATGAACAGGTAGCACTGAAGAAGAAACTGAAAGAAACTTTGGAGGGAGAGGAGGGTTATTTCTGGGCAAAACCTGCCAGCAATAAAATCCATAAAGAGAAAGTGGAAGCAGCTGACCCAGATAAGGTAAGGTTATTGCTGAACACAAAAGAGCACATGATTTTCACGGCACTGTTCCAGAACAGTTTAACTTTTACATTGTACAAGATTTTCTTTTCTGTACGAATCCAGTCTGGGTGGTGACTTTAAGCTCTTTGGTGGCGTGAATTGCTGCAGCTCCCCATTTCACACTTACCTGTTGCTCCAATTTGTAGCTTCACAAATGAGGATCTTTGCAGCACAGACAACCCATTCCTGTCCTCCCATGTTGATTCCTAACAAAAAGGTATAAAATCTTTTCTAGTTCCGTTTTGAGGAAAAGTCTCAAATGCAATTCCTGGTTCTATAATTATTTACATATAGTTGATTGCTTACATAATAATGAGCATCGCAGTTTGAATTTTACTCTAACCTGCCTTTCAAGAAGTCAGCTGCCACTCTGAAAATGCTGTGTCAGGTTAATACATTCTGCTGAGGTGAGACTTCTTCTCCAGTGGAAGCGATTGCTGTTAGACAGAAGTTAGGGTTATACCTGCTACCAGTTACTACCACAGAAGCAAAGTGGTTTGGTTTTTTGTGCCATGTACAACATTCCTAAAGAAGTTACTGCTCTGCTCCATAAGAATTTGTTTCAATCTGCATAATTAAGAAATACTGTTTATGAGATGCTTGGTTACAAGTTTTGGCTGAAGCTTTACTGAATAGTGACTTCTAGAATTATAATTTACTTCTTTATGTTAAAGGCAAATACAAACAGAACCAGCTGAGCTAAGTAAGTCTTAAAGTGGCCACTTTATTTGCAGACAGTGTTTCCAGCTGACTCAGTTATTACCAGTGAGGAAAACTCTGTCTGTACAACTGCTTTAACCACGGAGGCTAATGAAGTTCCACTGAATGTCTCAAGTGCTCCAGCCAAGCACGCTTCTGATGTGGGTTCTTCTGGCTTACCAGCTGTCAGTTGCACAGCATATGGTTTTGGGGTAAGATTTTTAAATTGCATGCACGTTTTTTTTTTACTTAATGACAACAGATGTCTATTTTCAGTAGTCCTTTTAAACTAGAAAAAAAAATCAGTAGACTATTGTACTCTACCTGTAGAATTGTGGCTGAATGAATTCTTATCAAAATACTGATGCTTTGAAGACTGAGCATTTTCAAGGCTGATGTGAAGAGCAGTACTAGAGGTGTGAGATGAAGTGTTAATTAGCTTTTAAGCTAATGTGTTAAAGAAATAGACAAGTAGAAGCCTATCAGAAATAGAAGATTAAAAAAAATAGAGAGATGGCAGAAGGTTCAAGAAGTAGTTTTTCAGTTGTTACTGGTAGGCACTGATCGAAGAGTGGTTTTTATCATACATCATAGAATCATAGAATGTTTCAGGCTGGAAGGGACCTCCAGAGGTCATCTAGTCCAACCTCCCTACACATGTTCTCACTGTTGTTGCAGCTTGTTAAATAATATAGCTACCCATTAAGAAGCAGAAACAGAAGAATGAAGATGGTATCTAGAATTTACTTGAGACCGATCACTGCTAGTAGGAT
The DNA here is from genome assembly GCA_013400335.1 of Eurystomus gularis. NCBI lineage: Eukaryota > Metazoa > Chordata > Aves > Coraciiformes > Coraciidae > Eurystomus > Eurystomus gularis. The sequence goes on along the minus strand of VZZY01000992.1, from coordinate 75,336 downwards.
CAGGGTCCTGAAGCTACCTGGAATGCATACTGAGCAGTGAACCACAGGAAGAAGGAAGGGATTTTTATTCATGATACAAGTAAGGGGTTTTGGAGTGAGAGGCTGATGGTTCAAGTTAGAATAATATTCAAAGACTGGCTCATTTAGCATCTTTGTAACAACTGAAGCATTTTATGCAGCAGACATTTGCTACAGTTACAAACTTAAATTCAGTATTTTGGGCAAGAGAACATCCCTGTTACACCCAGCAGCTGCAGGCAAAGTTTTGTGCCAAGTCTTTACTGTGTGGCTCGGCAAGGGACTGGCTGTTCTGTGCAAGGAGGGGACTAGCACTTACCTTATTTCAGGAAGCTGTGCCACAGGAACAACCTTGTAGTGCTTTGAAGCACGAGCAACAGAAGAAGTGGCTTGAAGAGCTAGACAAACAGAAGGAAGAAGCTAAGCTACGAAAAATAGAAGAAAAGTTTAATTCATCAAAGGTATCTGGTTTAGAGGGACTTTGTGGAATAAGAGAAGTTTTTCTCTATATTTTTGTCCAAGAAATAAAAGTTGAAGTTGTAGACCTAATGAAGTATCAACAGAGCTGTAATTACCTGCAGCACGTCCAAGTTTTCACCTTAAATCCATAGGACAGAAGGAGATGAGAAAAGAGAAGGAAGGTTATAGATAACTACAGCGTGTCACAGTGTTCAAATCCTGTTTCTAGAAATACTACTTTAATATGCATACGCTCTTACAAAACCTTTTTAAACACTTCTTCAAAAAGTATTTAAGAAAGCAGCCTTACGGTTGTTTTTACACTTTGGTTTTTCCAGGCCATTGAATGTAGGTCTCTTATGCTGGATCTAGAAGTAAACTGTGGCCAAGATCACTGCCCTGCAGGTGGAATACCTGCAGGAAGTTTTAATACTGTCGCTATGGGCTGATTTGGTCAGTCCATCTTTTACCCCTGGAGATTCTTCCTGTAAGAAGCTGACTTCTTTCCTTTACCTGTTAAAACTATTAACAGTAGAAATAGTAAGGTCAGTGGAAGACTCTGCCTTCTTACGCAGCCTGACACTGACACACTCTTTCAAAGACTTTTGTCTTTTGAAGTGAAGACACACGCAGTGAGATTATACTATTGTTAGAATCCAGATTTCCAAATCACTGTACACAGTTTTAACCCCAGGATTATATTTTTCACCATGCAGAAGATGTATTCACATTATGAAGTGTTCTGTATTGTTAGTGAACAAGAATCTTGGTTACCAAAACTTGATTGTTCATAATCTGTGGCCCTGTGGATTAAAAGGCTATGGTTTTTTACTCTCAGCTGAAGCATTTGTGGCAATTGCACAGTGCCCAGATGGAAATCCTTCATTTTAATTCCATGGTTTGTAATACTAGAAGAGAGCTTTCCTACCCACCCTCCAGAAAAACCCCTTGTTGTCGAGGTTGGTTACATACCTACACACAACACTCACCTTTTAATTTCCTGAGTTGTTGAAGGAATCAGATTTCCTTTGCAAACTGAGCTTTGTAGCTGTGGAGGTTCCTTCATCAGCTGCCCTGGTTTTTAACTTGACAAGTGTGCTGTGAGAAGATTCCTCAGCAGTGAGTAACCTAGCAGTAATCTTGCTTCCAGCCTCTTTTTGAGAGGAAGTTAACATGCACTTAATATCACTTTCTTCAACATCTCGTGTGGTGCCCTCAACCCTTGTGTGCATATTGCACCACAGATGTGCCAGCTACTCTGACCTGCTTCTGTGTCACAGGGAGTTCCAAGGGAACAAGACTCGGGGAACAGGAGTAAGAATAATTTGGATTCTTACTATTTAGACTATGATTTTCTTGCTTCTTTTAAAATAGGTGTGAAACTTTTCTGACCCAAGGGAATTTTTGTTTAAGGAAAGGCCTCCCAGAACATTTACTAGAGCAGATTATGTTAGGTGTTTTTCCTGGCGAATGCAAGTTTTGAGGCAGCCGTTCTCCAGTCCCTCTAGGGAAACAGTTCTNAAACAACAATTTGCCCGCTGTAAACCTGGCCGCCTGGCTGATAGATCAGCCCGTGAACAGAAATACAGTGGAGCACAAGACAGTACGGTCGCGACGAAAAGATAAAGGGGAAACAAAACAGAAATACACTCAGGGCAGCAGAGAAATGCACCTGAGGAGAAACGTTAAATACACCCGGGGAGGAAAAGTATATCACTCAGCGTGAGCTGAGGTAAATAATCTTACCCACACGGCGTCCCGAGTGGGGAGGGGTGGAGAGGGCGAATTCGTCAATCCGTCCAGTCATTGGTGTGGTTCCGAGTCCTGTCCCCCAATTTTGGGCCGCGATTGGGGTGATATTTATACTCAAATGTCCACATTGCATCACCAGGGTATACGTGCGGGTGGGGATGACTATAGACAATCATATCGCTTATGTTAATGTCACAAAGTCCGTTAATTTACACCTGCATGGTGGAGGTAATGGCTCCTTTGTTTCAGGGCGGAAAGATGGGGGACTGGGACCACGAGGCCTCCCCCTCGTCTCACACTCCTCCAGGCATCCAGATAACACCAGATATCGATCTAGTGATGGTTGCCACCTGGCCCAGTACTTGCCACCTCGTCCAGTGCTGAGTTTCATGCTTCCAGGCACGCAGCTACAGGGTGTATGTGACTTGGACTTTTGTGACTGATTAACTTCGCTCTCTCCACACTTTTAGTCACAAGAGAGAAACCTTCTCAGTACCTATAGCAAAAACAGGCCCCTTAGGTAAAAATCTTTTATTAGTGAAATATTGGACGGTCCCAATTGCAAACACTGAGCCAAAAAGATAAGCCTGGGTGGTACAGAAGAGAGACTTAAACCCAGAATGTCACCTCTACAGAAGTTTTAGGTACTTTGCTAGGAGAGCAGTGGTGGCTGCTGTTGGGGGAGGAGATTGTGAGAGAAGGCTTGTTTTCTAATCGTCCTGTCTAGATGAAAATAGGAAGTTAGGGGTTTAGATCTCTGCCCAAAGCACACTAATTCTGCTCCACTCCAGAATTAAAATGGAGGGGGTGAATGTAGGCCAGTGGAAAAGACAGCACTTAGTCATGTTACTAGAGAGGGAATGTGTAGACCACAGGAGGGGAGCGTGGCGGAGCGGAGGGTACTCACCTCTCAGGCAAGCAGTTTGCAGTACTATTAGAAAAATTATGGAACGGAATAGTAATATAAATTGAAAGAAGCAGTACCAAAGAGCCTGAATCCATGTTAACTTTTTTTTTTCCCAAATTTTTTTTTTCACTTTCTGATTTTGGGGATTTTTGTTCTGAAAAGATAGCAGCAGTATGTTTTGGCTGGCCAGGGATATGGATCAGCAGTAGGATTGCTGATCTGACCGGTGTTTTAAGCAAGAGGGACACTTCTGCTTTCCCATTTAGAGAATTAATTATTGTCTGAGGTTTTCAAATATTCCTGTTGTACAAAATGTGTATTGTCTGTTTTGTTAACCGTACTGTATAGGAACAGTGTAATTGAGCACATTTCCATTTTTTTCTGTCGCTTCATATTTATTTAGGCTGAAGAGCATGACAGATGGGCAGTGCATTTTGATTCTTTAAAGAACCACCTTCATGCTAATGCACAACCTCCCTTAAGTGGAATGTACAAAAAGCAGCCTGAAAGTCTTTGCCTGTCACCTGACCGTAAGGAGCTGACTGCTTTTATTCACCCTTTTTCACCTGCAGCTTTAGGCAACCTCATGCCCTTAAAGGCAGGAAATGCAGAAAAAGCTGCTAAAAACAGTGCTTTGGAACACGGTCAGAAAGTCAGGTGAGTGAGCTTCGTAAGGGCGATCATCTTCCCGGGCAGCACATTTCTGATACCTCTTCAGAAATGGAAGAAAATAAAAAATGAGTAAGATTCTTTAAATCAGATCTTTGGATCTTAGTCATGTCTTTTGCTTTTTCAGAATACCTGTTGTATCACTTTTGAAATACAGAATTGCTTTATTAATAGAATTTACTCCAAATAGCCTTACTTTGTTACTTAGGTAAATGAATTTAGTAATTGTAAATTAATACAGTGGGGTAACCTCATTATGAAAACAGTACTTGAAATCTAACGGATTCTAATTAGGAAAGGCTTTTGGATTATTTTCTGAGAATTAAAAACATTCACATGTTTCTTTGCTCATAGTTTCCTCCGTTCAATGACAGCTCTCTGGGACCCTGCCCAGATTGAAGAGAGAGACAGGCGGCGGCAGAAACAGTTAGAACATCAGGTAGGCTTTTCTTCTAAAGTCTAACACTGTTTTAACGAGAAGAAATGAGGAAAGGTAGTGTTGTCTCATGAATAAAGGATGAGTTTTAGTATCAAAATCCAGCGAGGCACTTGACTTTCATGCTTCAGATTCCACGTTTACAGTTTTCAGTGGTATTGCATTCAGTTAGCCTCTGTGGTTTTCTTCAATATTGGTACAGACGAGATTGCATTTCTTTAACTGAATTCTAGCCTCAAAAAACTTAAAATGCAGTCTTGAGAGCTCCAGGAGCTTTGTGTGCATTTTTCTTCGTTCTCCACTGTCACCAGGAGGACTGCTGTTTACAGATCTTCACATGTTATCTACTTTACTGTCATTTCTGGTGGTTACTTCTGTGGCACTCGCAGCCACAGCTGTGTGGTGGTGTCTCCAGCACAGTGTAAAGAAGTCTCAGGAGAAATGTGGCAAGCCTGTTCTGGTCAGACTGTTTTTCAGCTAGATCAAAATACCAGCTTACAGTACATAAGGTAAAAATCAAACCACCGTTTCTTTAGAAGAAAAATAAAACTATTTTTAAAAACATACTTCTGTTTGTCTCTGACTATTTCAAACCGCTTTATTGGGCTGGTGTTTTCAAAAAAATTTCCCTTGTGAGAAATTAAAAGAAATAAATTGAATATAAATAAGTTGCCTTGATTTTTTTTTGTTGTTTTTGTCCAAATCCATTTATTATACATGCATATGGAAGTATATGAATAAGTAAACCACGGTGCCTGTCAGAAAGCTGGGGACAGACTTTTTTTAGCAGGGCTTGTTGCGACAGGACAAGGAGTGATGGTTTTAAACTGAAAGAGGGGAGATTCAGACTAGGTGTATGGAATACGTTTTTGACGCTGAGGGTGGGGAGAGCCTGGCCCAGGTTGCCCAGAGAGGTGGTCGCTGCCCCATCCCTGGCACCATTGCAGGTGAGGTTGGCCGGGGCTCTGAGCAACCTGCTCCAGTTGCAGATGTCCCTGCTCCCTGCAGGGGGCTGGACCAGAGGAGCTTGAAAGGTCCCTTCCCACCCAAACCATCCCATGAGTCTATGAAATAGCTTAGGATACCTCAATGTTACATCTTTTAATTTTCCTTTTTTTCTGATACTACTAGAAAGCAATAATGGCTCAGATAGAAGAAAAACGGAAGAAGAAACAACTGGAGGAAGAGCAAAGAAAACGGGAGGAACAAGAGGAAGAACAGCGCCTAGCACGAGAAAAAGAACAAATGCAGAAGCAGTTTGAAGAAGATCTGCTGAAACAGAAACAAAAGGAGGTGGGTTTTTCATTTCCTTTAGTGCAGATAGTCTGTAATAATACTGGGTTTTGAGGAAATGTTTTTGTTCTTCACCTTCAAAATTGTATCACCTCAGCATTTTGAAAATGAAAACTGTCTGAAGTTTAGACGTTTGAAACCAAAAGCAATTTTCTATATTAATAAACTTGTAACACTGTGCAAGTTTAAGGCAGGTTTCTTTTTTCGGACAGGGCTCTTTTCAGGAAGAAAAATTGTAAGAACTGGCAAAAAAGGAATTGTAGTTTTAAATAATGCAGAAATGTGCATTTTAAATTAAAAAAAAAAACCTTCCAAGTACGTGATGCAGTTATTGCTGTTGGTAACTTGATCTTTTCAAGATGCTTCAGTACCATGACGTTGTGCTTTCACTCTGGATTAGACATTTCAGAATATATTCTGGGAAAGAAATGTTTAAAGTCATTAATGTTCTAGAGCTTTCTGCTCTGTACCTGTTGAGCTTTACATACTCCTTTCATATAAACGTTAAACCAAAAGTACATTTTCACCTTTGGTAAGTACAAATTCTGCATTTGTGTACATCCATACCTCTGTTAAAAGCCTTGTCTGAGGTTTTATTCTTCCTTTTGGCACAGTAGCAGCTAGTACTGTTTGCTTCACTTTTGGAACAGTAGCAGAATCCCACGATTTCATAAGGTTCTAAAGACACACACTTCTCTAAAACCTGCAGAAATATGGCTCCCTGATTCCTCTGCATTTTCTAGATGGAAACGTATAGCACCTGCCTGTAAATGCTAGAACAAACTGGTAAAAAAATTGGGCAGGTAATCTCGGTAATAGCTCCGCTCCTTCCAAACCTGTTACGCTATCAGTGGTTCTGGCCGCCTGCAAGTGCAGTAGGAAAAGGGCGTGAGACGGTCACAGCACTTTGGAAACAAGATTTTCCTGGGCCCAGTCTTGAACCTGCCGAGTCTGGACACTGTAACCCTCCCATTCAGGGATGTTCTGCCTTTGTTAGAGAGGCTTCAGTCTGTTGTCTCCTTTCTGCGGAAGCGGGAGTAGTTTTTTATTGAGGCTTTTCTTATGTCATTAAATCACATAATATCGGAGGTCACAGATGGCTGAAATCGGATGGCATTTAGGAAAAGATGAACTTAGTAGAAAGGGGATACATACCAAATAATTTTCAGGACCTAGGGGCTTGCTCTTTAATGCTAGGATTGAACATCTTTCGTTAGCACGGCAGAGGTTCTGAATTTATAATCATAAAAGTTATACGCGACATAGCGCATCTACTCAACAAGTTCAGTTCTTGTATTTTAAAAAAGCTCTACCCAAAATAATATAAGTAAACCTCGAGGATTACAGAGGTATTAAATGATCCTATTAATTTTATTCTCAAAATAAATGAGCACGTATGTATATTTTGGTTTTAAAGGAACTTGTGACTCTTAGAACAAATGAGCTCTATGAGACAATGCAGAAGGCTCAAGAGTTAGCCCAGAGATTAAAACAAGAACAGCGCATTCAAGACTTGGCTCAGAAGGGACATGACATTTCAAAACTCCAGAAGAATCTTGGTGGTGGCAAGTACAAGTTTGTTCCTATTGGGTTTGCCAGTTCCTTTGGTGTTTGCACGCAGATTGTTAGCGTGTTTGGTTTGGGGTTTTTTTGTGGTTTGTTCTTTTCTTCCCTGCTCCTTTGCTTCATGAACCAAATTTCATTTTGGCTTATTTGCCTTCCAGACAAGTAACAATGTTAACTGATACGGGGAGTATTGTAGTTTGGTAAGCTTCAAATACTATATTACATAAAGGAAGAATATAAAGCTATTATCAGGAATGAAGAGGGAATATTCAGACCTATGTGCTATTAGATTTCCAGTGAAAAAGGGAGAGTATAAGGATAACGCTCGGCTCTCAGTCTGTATTTGAGTTCTGAACCACAGCAGTCTGATAACGTGCTAGCTAAACTGAATAATTATACGTCCTTCTTTTTAGGTGATACAGAATTTGCAAATTGTAATACTGGCGTTTCACATCAAAGTCATAATTTTGCTGATGACATGAAGAGTTGCACTGATCAGCAGACTGCTCCTTGGAAAGACTCCGCGGTACAGACAGGTACGCAGCCCTGAAATGACGGCCATGGGCCTCCAGAAAGGCGGCAGAACAGCATCTTGTGAAAGCAGCCGAGCCACTGCCACGCAGAGTGGACAAATACTTGGACAGACACAGGCGTGCTGGTGTATAAAATATAGCACTAGATTCTTCCAAATAAGTGGTGTGTCTGTATAATTGTTACCACTTACAGTTTGAAACCACGCAGTCTGAAATACAGTGTTCTTTTAGAGTCACGGTCACAGGCCACGCAGGACTGAATTCATTACTGCATTTAAACATGTACCCGTAGCAGTTTTCAGCATGGGTGTTCCCAGGTTTATGCTTGGTACAGATCAGGGCTGGGTTCCTAATGAATCCTTGAAAATACTGGCAAAAAACAATGGCAGTAATTCTGGAATTAGAAAACTAGAGTCGTTAGCAAAGGAGAACTTCAAGTGTTTTGAGAAGCTGAATAGTTCTATTTAGTTCTTGCTAAATAGCCAGCGTATTTAGCTGGGTATTTAGCTCCAGATTCCCATCCTGAGGGAATCTTCCCAGTCTTTATCTTGCTTTCGTATCACACCGTTGAAAAACCCAGCTCAAACGAGCTCTGCGTGTATTCGTGTTGCAGGTGAGGCGTGAGTGAGCAGAGTCTGGAGATACAGTCACAGTGTTTGAAACGCGTTAGCTCATCGCTTGTGAAGGGAAAACGTTGTTTTAGACAGAAATGAAAGTGTTGCTTAAGCAACAATTAATATTTCTGGGTTTGACAGTGCTGGTCGAAATTGTACTGTGAATTTGGAGGGTTTACAAATTAATAAATGTTTTTGTATATGCCTCGTAGTAAAGAAAGAAGCTGGAGTGTTCATTTAACAAATGAACAGAATGTTCCCAGTGGAAGACAAGGGTCAGGAAAGCGAGTTTCTCCCAGTAGCGCTGGGAATCCGACCCAACCGCTGGCACGCTGCAGAGCTGAACAGAACCGTGTGTGCTTGGCTGTTTTCCTTTGGGCACCGTGGCAGAAATAGAATTCTACATTTTAGAATAATGTCGTTTCACTTTACATAAATTTTTCTTTACAGTCACTTGATTTCATTCTCCAGACCTTTTTTCCCCCTCACTCCTTACTGAGTTTGCTTCTCCTGGTCCTGTCGACCTTCTGCATCAAAAAGAATGAAAAGCTTTATAAAACTGTAACAGTTTTTGCATAAAATCAGCAATGCTGGATTGACGCACGTACCTGCGTTACTTGAAAAGTAATTTGAATGGCTCAGACTTGGAGTTAAAATAGAATTCTTTTTTTTGTAGATTACTTTAATAACGACACCGAGTCACCTGAGGAAAGAACCGCGTGTTGCAGATCGCCTGATGTTTCCATAGAATATAAAGAAAACTCCCACAGCAAAAAATATCAGAAGGAAATGCAGCATATAGATAAAAATAAAATGTCAGGAAAAGAGACCGGTGGCATTTACAGCGACCTGTACGAACAATATGCAAGGAAAGAACGACAAATTAAACCCTCAGAAAAACACAAGAAAAGACCTGACTGGAACATAAACAAACCTGGGAAAAGCTTCATCCCAGCGTCAGAACGCTACCCCAGAGAGCTGCAGAAACGGCGGGGAGAAAACAGAGCCAGACGACAAATGGAGCTGCTTCAGCTGGTGGAGAGAAACTCCCCTGGGAATCTCCACCCAAGAAAGGGCGCTGAGGCAGACAGGTCTCCTTCACCCCACGGAGAAACAAACACAAAGAGTAAGGGACACGGAGCCAGGAAGGTAAGCTGTCTTTAACCACGAGGGGTAGTTGTAAGCTGTCTTTGACCACGAGGGGTGTTTTAAGCTGTCTTTGACCACGAGGGGTAGTTGTCAGACTCTTGTTCCCGGGCAGGAGTTCGATGTAGCTCAAGCACAGGACGTTCCGTTGCTCCCCTTTGTGTAACGAGCGGCGTTGGCGCGTGACCGGAAGAGAAGAGCTCTTTGGAGCACGTGCAGATTTTGTGACGTAGCTTTTACCGTTCTTTCCGCCTTTAAAAGTGTGGATTCTTTCATTTATTAATTATCTTTAGTTATTTATTATGGAAAATGAAAGCTTTTGATACAGCAAACACAGAGGTTTTTATTTTACTTTTGACTTTCTTTTCTCCTAGGAAGAGCAGTGCCATAAAAATCATCGGAATGAGGAAAGGTACGTCGATGCTCTGCATTAATGAAATGTATAAATACAGTAGCAGTTTAAATATATATGCTTTTCTTTCCTGATTCTTAATGTTTTTAAAAGAATTTAGATACATCTGATTGTCTACTATTAAGAATACACAAGACCAGACAAACTGCAGGTACAAAAGCAGAGTAAATGAGCAGAAGTCCATCCCCTGAGGACTCTGCCTCTGCAGTTTGAGAGAGTTAATCGCATTACGTAAGTGTCGTACGGGGATTTTTAATGGAGACTGTTTCATGCAGATGCGAATCACCGCCCGTTCCGGCAGTGACGAGCAGATTACACCACGTGCAACAAAAGCAGATGCACGCTGCTCATTTCCTGGGGCGTGAGCAGAGTGGTAGAGGAGAGCAGAATGCCAGGACAGGCAGAGGGCAGAGGAGCTCCCCTGCGCCCGCGGCAGAGCCCGGCAGCGCTCCCTCCTCGCAGCTCATCCCCTACGTTCGGACCGAGGAGGTCTATTGCCTCGACCCGGAGGCACCGGTGACGAGACCGTCAGCACAGGAGCCGCAGTCTCGACAGCTGACCGGTACTGAAACGCTGCCAAGGGTTGGTGCACGGGCGAGGAAGCGTTACCGGGATTTAGGTGGCAGTGCTGCAATGTATTCGGTTTGGTGTTTGGCTTTCCTGAACTTTGCCAGAAGCCGTGTGTGTCACAAGGCTGTACGGAAAGCCTGGGCACAAATGATACTCGGTGTGCAAAACAAAACAAACACAACAAGCAAAACCAACAGAACAATTTAAAAAAAAAATCAAAACAGCAGCAAATTTTCTTATTATCTGTCTTTTCTGTCTCTTTACTTTTAATGAATTGGATTGCACTTCCTTAGTGTTAGTGTGTATAGATTTGGGCTTAGGAATCCAAGTGTTGTCTGGCTTTCAAACAGGGATTGTAATCTGATAGCAACTAGAGCTGTGAGAATCTGCTGCTTCCACGTGAAGCCACCATTGGCAGAGTATCGTTACCTCACATGAGATACATTTACTTGTAGATTCTTACCAAACGCCACGGCAGATTTTTAGCTCCGATCACGTTAGAGATCCTCTTAGCAGAGAGAGACAACAAGCAATTCTCAGAGGATTGTCAGAGTTACGCCAGGTAAGCAAAAAGTTATTGGATAAACATGCATATGTATATATATATACATACACATATATATACACACACATATATACATGTATACACACACACATATATATACACACACACATATATGTATATGTGTGTATATACAGGTATGTGTATATATGTATATACACACACACACACTGAAGTTGAAAGGAACGTTGCAGACTATTACATAGCTATAAGCATTAGTCTTTGGTTCATTTTTCCATCATACATGATTAAGTTTTGGGCCCCATCCTCAACTTTTGTCGCCTCTTGCTAATTTTGCTTTTCAGGCAAACCTTCCACCTTTGCACTGTCCTTGTGGGCTCTTAGTCCCTAGATTAGCTAGGAAAGCGGGGAGTAAACCCAGGTGGTGTCTGCTCCTGCGGATGGCACCTGGTTTGCATCAGTTACTTCACAGCAGTAACGGGAACTAGCAACAGACTTTTGTTTTCCTCACTGACATAAACGCAGAGCGCCCGAAGGCCAGAGCGCCGGGCTGCAGCAGCCCACGCCGGCCGAGTGCTCCTGCCAGCCGCCAGCTCAGCCCTCGCTGCGTGGCCGCGGCAGAGCCGCTTCTCCAGGCCCTGGTGATGATGTTTGGAGGCCAGGGGATCCCCTTTGTTGTCAGTGGTGCTCGTTTCTCACCTCAGCTCGGGGTTGATTCAAGGCAATTTGTTACATGACTTTGTAAAATGCTACTCAACGCCAAAGCCGCTCTTTTAAGAACAGTAATTATTGCCCAGGGCTGAGCAAAGCGCTGACCCCTTCACAGACACAGCAGCTGCTGTTGGTCAGGGAAAAGCAGCCCAGCGACCGACCGCCAGCAGGGGCTGCTGCTCTTGGGAGGATGCGGAGTGACGCGGGAGCGGCGGCTTTGCTGACGGAAGCCAGGGCTGCAGGAGCTCAGGCCCCTTCTGTGCCACCAGGAATCCCCTGTGTGCGGGGCTGGCGCGCCGGGGCTGCGCCAGCAGCCTCTGACCCTGAACCTCGAGAGAGGCCTCGGAACAGTGAGAAAAAAAAATGCCATCGTAACGTCTCCTTTCTTCTTCCTTTTTTAAACAAACTTCATTGGTACCAGAGTACTTCTGACCGGTCTAAAATGGATAAAGGGGAGAGATGTACTCATTTATACGATCTAGTAATACAGTAACAAGAACGTACCTGGCGTAGCTGTCCTCCCGCTTGCTTATCACAGAGACAAGGATACGTCTGCGGGAGGGTCTTTAGTGCAGGTTTTCTTCCTTGGCTGGCACTTAACGGGCACCATTAGCAAAGCAGGAGCTTTTTACCTTTTGGGAGAGAAAACTGATAGTCTGAAGCAGCCCAGCTGGTAACGCTGCCCTGTGGAATTTAACACTACAAGGTGGTACCCATCAAGGTTTGAGTTCCATTTCATACCAGAATGGGCTGGATCACCACAAATTGAGCGACAATGCCCAGAAACGTGAGCAAGTTACATTTAATACAGGAAAAGTCCTTTTTCCTCTGCATTCATCCCTGGAAAAGGGACGGCCTTCCTGCCTGCGCCCACTCCCGGGCTTCTGCAGAAGAAGGCTCGCGTTCGGGATTGTATGACGTTGTGCTCTTGTGTAGTTAGAAAGTATTGAGCCCTAACGAGTAAGTTGTTTTGAAGCAGCAGCAGGGACGCTTTGTTAGTTCAGGCTGCACGAGGACGAACAGTCACACCCACCTGCCGTTTCTTTCAGGGCCTCCTGCGGAAGCAGAAGGAGCTGGAGGCTGCTCTGCTGCACACGGGCACTCAAGAGGAGAACTTCCTTCTGCCGTTTTGAGAGACCCACAGGAACGTTCTGAAGTCTTAAACTGTAACTGCACAGCACTTTGCTCCGGTAGTGATGAGCGCTGTCTTTTTAACGACAGCTTTAAGTTATGTGAATTTTGGTAGCGGACACGGTCGTGTTTGCGTGTTGAAGATACGCTGACTGAATGTCGGCGTGTCTGCTCAGTGGGCTTCATGCTACCTGCAGACGTCTTTCCAGTGGGTATAAACCACCAAAACACAGGATGCAAAATAAAAACATCAAGATACACTCTGAGTGCCTTGGGCAGACTGTGTCAGTACTTTTTACTGTTAAAACAGTAAAACTGGTCCTGCTCGTGCTTCACTGTTCAGACAGTGCTTATTAAAGTAACCCCGGCTTTGAAGAACATGAACTTCCCCCCCTCACTTAAAACCGGACAGCGGCACTAGAGCAGAACACCATTGAAATCAATTTTCTTACAAAGTCTGAACAGATCAGGCCTTCCAGTCAGGATTAAAAGCCTCCTTCAGCTTAACTTGCTTTTAGGCTTCAAAAGCTTATCCTGTCTGGGGTAAAACTGTCTCCTAGAGCTCTGCAGAAGATGCACAACCTGAATTCCTGGTAGAACCTCCAGCCCGAGACTTCTCCCATAGACAGAGCCCGAGCCCGCCGCTGTCTGCCAGCAGGAGCAGGGAACAAGGGTGCGCTCCTGCCTCTCCTCGGGCCACGTCTGGCAGAACGTTCTTCCCCCGCAGCTGTCAGGGAGCGCTGGGACACGCAGCCCCGCAGCGGAGGAGGAAGGAAAATGCTCCCGCTAGTGACCCTTAAGTGCTGCTCGCCCGCAGCACCAGCTCATGTACCAAGTGAGCCAATGAAGGGAGAATCACCGGGGAAAAGTAAATTTCCCCTCAGCAGACGTGAAATTTAAAAGGACAGTATTAAACAGATAAAACTCAGTACTTCGGGCAATAATAGTTTAGTAAAAAAAATAAAGCCAGCCCCAGTAATCGCTGCGCTAAAGGGGGGAAGAGAGGATGGAGGTTTTTCCAACGCCATTTCAACTACCGCTCGTTCAAAGCGGGCTCCTCCCGCCCTCGCTGCAGTACCTACACGGGCAGGACAGAAGGGTAAGAACAAGCTCAGAGTATCAAAACCGCACACAAAGAGAACGGCTGTTCAGGAAAGAAAGCCTGGGGCCCTTTCCCTCGTACTCTGAGCGATACAAGAGCCACAGACGAGGCGAGGTGTTAGCAAGTCCCTTGTGCACCAAGTTTATTTTATTTTTGTAGTGGAACTTCCCCGTTGGTGACTCTAACTGAGGTATTTAGCCAAAATCCAGTATATAGTCCACTGCCGTAGAGCTATGTAAAAACATTTGTACAAAATTTGTCTCAAAGCTCAAATAAATACATAAGTTCCGATATTTGTGTACAGAAGAGCTGCTTTGGATGCTCTTCCAGTTAAAAAAACCCTTGCTGTTTCACATATTTTAGGCAAACAATCAGTGTCACATTAAAACAGACCTCAAGCTGAAGCCCGGGTACAGGTCAAATACAAACGTAGAAACGTAAAAGTACCAACAAACAAGATAATTCAAGTACAGGAAATGTTAAAATATATATTTATTTCAATTTTTCAGATGCTTCCAACAGGTACAGGCCATCAGGATTTAAATAAGACAAGAAAACATTTGAGAGAAAGGACAAGAAATGTTTTGTTCCAGGGTAAAGTAGAAATTGTTAACCGACCATTTTAGAAACAGAAAAGTCCACAGCGACTTACAAAAAGAGACTTGTGAGTTTATTTCTGGTTTGAGTACGGCCTGGAAGAATCACAATTCACATCCCAGCCGCCGGGTGACGACGACTTCTCTGTATCCACGCTCTGGCTGTAAGCAGACAGGAAATAATTGCCCCCTTCTGGGTTCTGGCCTGCCGAAGAAATCGGGTATGTTGTTCCCAGGAAGGTCTGGTGAGTGAGCACGTTAAAGTGACTGAACTGATGGGACAGGTTTAATTGTCTACTGTAAACCTGGAAGTTATTGAAAGGAGTTTGTTCAACCGAATTGTGTTTTTCTCCGTCAGTGGAGCACGTTGTAGAAACCGGAGTAATCGGTTGCATCTCTTCCAAACCAGTTTTAGAAGCCTTCTCCGCCAAGCCACTTTGTGCCTCGGGAGATAACTCTGTAACCGAGGAGCAGCTTTCCTTTGCAGCTGCTCCGTGAGCGCCCTTGGCCTCTGCCTGCAGAGCTTCCGCCTGAGTGTCATACTTGGAGGCGTCACTGCAGATTTCTATCTGTGAGGTTTCATCCCCTGAATCCAGAGACATGTCCTCCTCATCTTTTTCATCCTTCTCTACAAGAACTACATTAAGAGACAAGAGAAAGTCCTGCTCTGTTGAAACAGAAACTTGTCAGAACAGCTAGAGCTACTCACAGAACATTACACGGCAGGGCTGTAAGTCCGTATCACTTAAGTCTTGGTCTTCTGCCACTTGTTCACTTACTGAACACACACACTTAACCCCCCGCTGTCAGCGTCCAGTTACTCTGATGCTGGAAGCTTCTGTGCACTGTGTTCATGCTTAGTGTTGGGAAACCCCAGCTCCCAGCTCCAAAGGGGTTAATGTCAACACAGCAGCTAAAGTTACACAGGAGGTGGACACTTGATCAGACAATTAGAGGACAGTCACTGACATCTCAGTCCTTTTGGTTGTTTCTAAAAGCTCTCCGGTTTATCCTTTTCCTGACCAACAGAGTCCCTTTGGCAGAGCCCTACCTCTGGAACCCCACATGAGCCCCTGCAGCTAAGCTCTCCCCTGGTGCTCCATCCCCATTACAAGACAAGAGCAGCCTGAGAGCTGCTGGGTGTCCCCTGCCCGCGGACCAGAGCCGGGCCCGCTGCCAGGACCTCCGCCCTCACACCTGGGCGGGTGGAGAAAGCTGACATGAGGCCAGTGTTACCTGATTGTCTTCTGGGGGCCTCAGAGGCAGGCAGGCTGTTCTCTTCAGTAACCGAGTTGTGATACCCCACCAGACACTTAAAGTTCTGCATGAAGTCGTCAACAGTAGCCACCACTATTCCATTATTGACATAATTTGAAAGCGTTCTGAGATTCTTTTCTAAACACATGAAGGATGGTTGGTATTACTATTTAGCAGCTATTACCAGAAGGGAGAGAGAAGTACTCGTCCAGTTGGGCCTTACCTGTTAAGAAGACGACGTGTCTCTGCTGTATGTTTTGAGCCTGAAGTCTGATCAGACAGTCTAATTCTGGAGCGTTTCGAGTTTGAGAATCACAGTTGTGGTAGGACAGGATCTCAACCAAGTGCTTCTTCTGATGGGTGTTGAGAAGGGTCAGCAGGCTCAGCGCGTTCGTATTCATTCTGTGATGGGAAAAAAGGAGCACCTGATTTAAGGTCAGAGTATTCAAATTCAGTCAAAAGGCAAACACAGGAGCAAGTCATACTTCACTGGGTTTTGGAGAACATAATGAAACCGGAAGTGCTTTAACAGCTGCCGTTTAAAGAGCAGTACTTACCTCCCCAGCTCTTTAAGTTTTTTCTGTATTTTGCAGTGGACTTTCCACTGCCATTTCCCATCGGGGGTATTGAGATCCTCCAGAAACTTTAGGAACTGTTTTAGTTTATCTGTTTTGGAGACATGGAACAGCAGTTAAATTCTGTGGTAAGCAAGCTGAAAATACTGCTGCAGTATATAAAGAAAGCTGCTTTCTGTGTTCATCCAAGTACAGTTACACAACTACGAACATCAGCCTTGTACTTCAGCTCTTCTTCCCAGCAGATCAGCCAACAGCAGCATTCCAGAACTGGGCTGATTTTGCAGGTCAGGTGCCCAACAGTGGTATCTGCTGCTGCAAGAGCTGAATTCAGTCATACCTGGTCTGCATTGCAAAAAATACCTGTTTCAAAGACTGGTAATTTCATTACCACGTCAATTTCAAATAAATAAAAAGTGGAAAAAATGCAGTACTTTTCAGCATTTTTTTTCTGGTATATTTCTAGAAGCCCGGTAAGGAATGAAAGGTTCCGTATACACAATCATACACTAACACACACTTAGAAAGAGAAGATCTCTAAGTTCGTATGTTTGCCAGGAAATGTTCTCCAAAGATGCCCTTGAGGTAAAAAAGGAGACTGAATTCGCTGAAGTTCTCCCCCCAAAAAGTCACAAGAAATGAGATAGAAGAGCTGACTCCTCCCTGGGACGAGCAGGCAATCTCTCCCGTATAACAAAGCGTTAGGCTTTTTTTGTCTGTGTTTTAAAGCTTTAGAAAGCACCACGCTTACCTGTAGTGATGGACTCTGGGTTAAGGACAGATTCATCCGACACAACAAAACCACCAGACACAAACAGCTCGTTGTAAGTGTGATTTTTCACATCATCCAAACTATCAACACCCGCAAAGCTGACACAAGAAAGCCTCTTCAAAGTTACCAAGCCAGGTATCTGTTTCAAAAGGGTAGGAATCAGAGATGCATACCAAGGTCATACAAAACAAAGGCAGCCACAGGACTTTCCTAATTACTAAGACCAAATATCAAACTTCTGAAGTGCTGGGGCCTGAGCTAGAGGCCCTGAACTGAAGTTGACCTACGCATACATTTCACGACCTATGTAATTTGTGATAGAAACCAGCAGGGAGCTTTCCCGTTTGGAGGCGTGCTGTAAGACCATGAGAACAGACACCCAGCTATCCTGAGAAACGTGTGATTAAAACCAAAATAGATAACGAGATTCCTCTGGGTACCTTCCAAGCCTTGGCCAGGCTTTGGGCGGAATCCAAGAAGGAGATAGAATAACAAGTGCCCCACTTCTGGAGTTGCTTTTGAAGGTCATTTATGCGACCGGGGTTGTTTATTCAGTAGTATGGAAGCTGACTACAAGTAGATGCACTGTGTAGGACCTCCCCGTTGACTGAAAGGTTCCCCAAACCTTCGCTGTGACCAGGGCTCCCCTGCGAATGCGGGACTGGATGAGGGCAATATATTCACAGGACAGCTGACAACGTATCTTCCTCGTAACCACGGCAGTGACTCTCCTAATTCCCTCTGCTGCTAACCATACTCTTTCATCCCTGTTATCCTCTGGAAATACACCGTCAAATAAGCCTTTGCCTTGGGCTGGTGTCTGTGTCCTTTCTGCTGATGCAGGTGATTGGCAAAACAACTTCAAAACCCATTTTCAAAGAATTACTTTTTCTCTTGCCTCGGGCGGTGCTCACATCGACAGGAAGGAGACAGCGGGAGTTGGGCACCGGGAATTCTGTCACTGCCCGTCCGCACAGAGCTGTCAGGGGCACCCACAGCTGCCTCGCAGCTGCCTTCGCTCACCACCACAGCGTCACAGAACTAGAAGCAGGGCTACTCAAGCCCAGGCTCCTGGACAACTTTACAACCACTAAGAATAAAAATGCATTAACACAGACGTGGAGGTGGAAGAAGTTTTGGGTGTATGACAGACCAAGACCAAGTATTTACCACAACCAGTTTTGTTTCTTCCAACAGCAGCTAAACACAGGACATCGTTCAAACGCTACGTTGTTGTGAGAAAGGGGCCTGGCTCAAAACGAGCTGGTCCCGCGATGTGTTACCAACAGCTTTCTACAGTACACGTTTGCTTACGTGAAATACCTTATGGATGAGGTTGGCGATGTCTTCATTTTGGATAATTATCAACAGCTTATCTAAAGCAGCTCTTCTTTTAAGGAACTGTTCTGGATGGCACTCTGTATTACCTAACTTGGTCAGATATTCCTGACACCACGGAAAGAGAAGATGGTGAAGAAACAGTGAATAGGTAGTTGGGCAAAACCATCTGCACATGATGACCATGTCAAGTAAGTTTTCCACTTGAATCTTAGAGGGACGGGTTTCCTTGTCTTTCTGAGACACAGCTCAGAAGGACACAGCGACGCAGCAATAAGCTGCTTTGGCGAGTCAGTGACTCTTGCAGAAGCTAAGGTAAACGGCCAGCTGACAGGCTACCAGAACTGCCTAAGTTCTCAAGTAAAGCCAGAAGTTTTTACCATTTCCACTTTCATCTCGCACATTTAAATACAGAGGAACAGTAATCTTCCAAAGTGACCTGCACTGGGAAGCTGGCAGGGAAGGGAAAATAAAACCCCAACCCAGACACATTGACTTTTCACATACTCTTTCCAAAATGGTAAGTTACTACAGTTTTACCCTTGTCATCTTTTTTGCATAAGGCTACACCCCCACCCCCGCCCCCAGCAGTATCTTCACACAGAACCAAAGTACGGCCTGTTACGCTTTCCAGCTGTAAGGGACTCACGCAGAAGCTAAATATAAGCAAGGCCACCTCAGAAGCTCAAACGAGACATGGGGCAGGACAGCCTGCTTTCACAATTCACTTTCAAAACTCAACCTTTTTTTGAAACAAATTTCAGACCATTCTTAGGTCTGCAAGTCCAGTTTAGACACTGTGATTTGAAAGGCACTCTTCTACCCAACACTACAGAGAGGTCGAACTGGAACATCCTTACCTTGATTTCTTTGCAGAGAATGCTTTCCTCCTCTTCATGAATATAAAATTTCACAGTGTTTTTCTGTACATCTTTAATAATTTTGACCAAACTGTTGAACACTTCAGGTTTCAACTGGCTTATGAAATCAGAAAAGGCTGGTTGGGTTGAAATGTTTAAGTTCTCTGGGGATTTCTGTGTCTTTTCTGGTGGCTCCGCCAGATCGCCACTGGAAGAGGTCTGATCAGATGTCAGCATATCCTCTGTTTTAGCATTCACAGGATCTACTTCCTCCTTTACAAAGCGTACGCCTGACAAACACTGCTCATTAGAATCCAGCTCTTCCCCCACACTCTTACACAAAGGCTCTGCAGCGTCAGAGTCCCTGCACACAGGTAAGGTGTCGGGTGGGAGATTCAGCGCGGCGTTACTAACCGCTTCTGATTCCGGACTAGAACACACCGGTGGAGTGTGCCTCATGCATGAAGATGACAAAATAACGCTATTCAACTTTTCACTGAGTGTCTCTATATATTCTTGGACAGAAACCTCTGATGCCTGTAAACAGATGTATTCAGAAAGTCTTGTCATCCTCTCCCGGGCAGAGAAGACTGGTGTGGACATACCACTAACATAAGCAATATTCTTTTGCTGCAGAATTTCTTGAATCTTTCTTGCAAAGAGATTATATTCTTCTAATAGTGTAGTCTCTATTACTGTACTAATGGAATGCTTAGTTGTAAAAGGGCGATCTGCTAGCCCACACTGATCTTCAGGTTTCTCCACTTGTCTTGTATAAATTCCATCTTCTGCTGTCCCCTTTTGTGTGTCTGAAAATGGAGAGCATGGAAACTGATAATCAGAACTTCTCTGTCTATTTCTTACCCGGGGGTCATTAGGAAAGGCATCCTTTGGCGGTAAATACACCAGTGGTTCTTCTGGTGATTTCAGACCTATGTAGGAAGAGTTAATCGTCATCATCTCATGTTTGACAATCACGCACAACTGACACAGTAAAACCTCCGACACACAGCTCTACAACAGCATTACTGCTGGGCCCCCCTCCCCTCGCCAGTCCAAAGACTCAAGTATTCCTGCCCACTGAGGTACAGAGCACAGAAAATTTCATAGCTCCTAAGACAGTAGAACAATGAAGTCAACGTTTGCTCAAAAAGCAGAATACAAGCAATATTCCCAGATGTAACATCTGAGTCAGTGTAACAGGAACTGCCTTAATTACAAAAAAAATCAAATTAGAAATCAAGTAGGGTGACAAATTATTTCAGTATTTTCATCTGCTACTAGGTTATAATCCTCAGACTCCCAGAAGGCTTCTAATAGCCCCACCCTACCTGTGGAGTCATACTGCAAGCTGCACATCTGATCCCACAATCAAAACCAGAAGCTTTGTTTTTTGCTTAGAAAAGGCAAGACATAGGTCTTAGGGTAACTCCTGAAAGACAGGAGCAGCTGTGCTGCCAGGAGCGCTGCAAGCCTCTCCTAACCCAAACCTTCGCAGCGCTTGGTTTCTTCACCATGCACATTCAAAACTACGGGTTTGTTTTTCAACCAAATTTAAGACTTAGCTGCAGTTAATGACATATATACACACACAGGTATGTCAGATACACGAAATTACGTCAGTATCTGTCTGTTCCAGAAACACTTCACAGGAGGTTTTCTTTGTTGCTTTCGTTTGAGAGTTTCTGGGTTGTTTTAAGTGCTGTATTACTGTTGAAGCTAATGCAGCTGTAAGCAGAAAACCAGATTTCTGCAACAGAAGCAATAACCAAAACAGTATAGACAGTTTCTGAAAGTGTTCTTTCAGGATGCAGTCAGTTTTGTAGCCAGATGAAATCACATTCAGTCCTGAACTTGATCATTCCCATCCAGATCTAAAATCTGCCACGAACAGGATCCCATGTTTAAGGTGACACTGTCACCTCATAGTTATTTTCTGCCACTAGAGTTACACAGAAAAACCAGAAATGTGATTCTACTTTATTTTCCTTATCAATGAAACTAGATGTTCTTTCTTCATCCTTCAAAGCACATCCTCTCAGTCAACCCAAATTTCTAGTTTTCTTCAAAACCACTAAATTTTTAACAATAAATCAGGTTTCTCCAATTAGTTCCATTCAAGTTTACAGGATTTTTTTCTGTTGCCCTGTACCTTCAGTGTTGATCTACACCTTTTGCATTCACAAGTACAGTAATGGTAAAAGACCCTGAAGAACTCAGTACCAAACTGTGACATTAACAGAGCAAACTGAGTTTAAGCTTGTTTGAGATACAAGGCGCTTCAGAATCTCTTACGTATCTCATTCTTCTTGAGCTGCTCAACGCTCAGAAGCCACATCACCACTTTAATCAAGATATACTGCACTACACGCAAGTTTCAGCAAGAAGATTAAAAGCTACACTATGGCTTTAAATTTTGGGCTATTTTTATACCTTCTTCCATTTCAGTGCAGCTCATCAGCTGCACACTGATTTTTAGCAATGAAATTTTGTTCTGTGGCTCTGTTATCTGCACCCCCAATACGGGGAAAATAAAGTCCTGAGGTAACTGAAAAAAAAAAATACACAATCCACTCATCCTTATTTGATGGAAAGTTTCTGTAACACTTGTTTTAAGAAAAAAGTTTTCATATATATGATTAAGAACTGATTGGGTTATTCTTCAACAGTTATTATTTGAAGTTTTCCAGACTGAAAGAAACTTTGCTCTTAAACAAAACCTTTCTTTTTACTAAAGGTTCTTATTAAAAAGCATTAAGCAGAATTTAAACAGAAAGATACACTGCTGAATATGAAATCTGAAATATTTTCTGACATAAAACACAAGATTAAAAAAAAGCAATAAAAGGATGATTTAAGCTGAAGTTATCGTTATTTAAATAGAGTTCTCTGAAGGTTGCATCCTTCACAGATCTACACCTTTGGGTCTCAAGTCTTCACAAAAAACAAATGCATGGGGGCAAGGAGCAAACCACAAACAAACGCTTCAACAACTGCTAAAGTATGATTTATGATTTCAAACATACACTTTGCTGGTAACACCTTGTGACTGATACGTCAGAGAAACCAAACAGAAAGCTGCCTGAAAACAATCTTAGAAACAGCAGCCGTTTAAGAGCTGCTGAAGTAGTTATCCTTGCAGACTGAGGCCAGTTCTTCTCTGCTTAAGAGAGGTCCTTCTACACTGACTCCAGAAAGAGAACTCTTGGGTAGCTTCTGAAATCAGAAATGCAGACACCCCCTGACAAAGCTCAGAGTGTCTAATCCTTCAAATCCATGCTCTCCCAAGAGCTTCTGTATTAATCAAACACCAGAAACAACCACACTAGGCTGTATGTATGCTTGTGTACCAACATGTGACCCAAGAGTGTGATCTCTGAAAGATACAGACCTTGAGAAGATGTTTTAACTCCCTATTTGTAGCAACGTAAGAGTTAAACCCATCTTACCTGTAATTGGAATAAGTTTCCAGTGCATCCCAACTTCTCCTGTGTTATTGGAACTGGAATGTTGCCTGCGATAAACATGTTCTATAGGTGTACTAGGACACGGACTGTAGTCTTCAAAACTACTCACGCTTCCAGTGCTCGCTTCCTAAAAAACAGTAACAATTCTCAGCTCAAAGATTTTTTTTTTTTGGGTAGCTATGAAGCTTTTACATTCTGAACGGCTGACAGGAAGCATGCACCTGAGTTCACCAGCATATTGGCCATCTTGCTGTCAATCAAGTCAGGTTTGGAAATGTTCACCTGAGGTCCTTATGTATCGCTTTACCTGTTTGACCATTTATAAAACAGACGTCTTCGCTGATGGTCTATAGCTAAGCAAATAAGGCAGTCCTGAGCACATGCCTTAGTGCAGAAGCTGGGTGGGGCAGGGAAGAAAGGAAGCAAGGTGGGGGAAAGCGAGGACACTGTCCACTCATTCTTTTCCAGGCTGTTGTTTGGACAGCTGGCCACAGCCATACGATGCTGCATTACTGAGGAACTGCCGCACCTCGTGTTAGCCCTTGAACAACCCAATTTCATCTCACATTCCAGATGATTAGAAGCAAAACAGCACAGAGATTACAGGTAGGACAAACTCTTTCCTGCTCCATGACTTAGAAACTGGGCTTTGTGTAGAAGTATCAATAACAGAGATCATAGAGCAACCACTCTGTAGGGTAACGTGATTGAGCAGGCGGCTGAGGCACCCTGAACCTGAAGCATAAGCCTTCTTCAAAGGGTGTCTGCCACTTATATGCTGTCATGAAAAGTTATGTGTGGAACACGTATACACCACTGTAGCAAGAGGGCACTTAACGAGAATTCTTAACTCTGCTCCACCGAAACTAAATAAAGTCAATTCCTCAACCATCTTTAATATCCCGTAGAGCATTTAAGCCTTTCCACTATGCTCATTTCTTAATGCTTTCTCACTCAGACACTGCTAGAGGGACAGGAACAAGGCTACCAGCTTTTCCAAGAACAGGACCAGAGGATGAAGGTTGCAGGATCCTCACCTGTGCACACAAGGGAGAGGCATCTTCCTGCCCTATAACATGCCTGCTGCTGTTAGACAGGAGAGAGAACACACTTTGAAGCAGCTGGACCAAGATCAATTCCCAGAGTTGGAGCAGTAAGTACATTTAGAACAAAACAATGCTTGAGGATTGTAAAGCAGTAACAATCACTTTATTAACCCTGAGGTACTGTCACTAGAAAAGGTCACTGCCACACACAGTCAGCTGAGGTGAGCTGTTGCCATGGGAGTTTTTCATTTGTTTATAAGATAATAGTCCAGAATCCACAAAGTCTATTTAAGTTTCCAAAACAATCAACTTAGTTTTGCCAATCTGTTCTGTCAAGACAAGAAAGACAGGGAACAGCTCTCATTCTGCTTTTCCAGAGTAACTATTAATCACCTGTGGATAAACATTCTTGTTTAAGATACCTCCAATCAACTCTAAACATGAAATACAGATTGCAATTTGACTTCTTTCACTTTCTTGCTTATGGCAAGAGAGCAACAGACTAAAAGCAGTCTTGAAATTATACAGCCCATGACTGATACATTTATTTTACACTTGCATTTGTAGGGAGAAAAGGGAAGAATTCTGGGTGCATAAGCTTTGAAAGAGATTGTCTCAACTTAGATCCAGGAGGAGCCTGATAAAAAATTCTTTTCCAGGCTGTTGCCCAAGGTAGAATTTCATAATCATGACAAGTTATCATATCCAAACCACCTATCAGGTCTGTCAGGTTCAAGACTAAGTAGAATACAATCATTAACAGCCTGCCCTGCAACCACTGCTGAGAGAGTCACAGAATCACAGAATTGTTATCGTTGGAAAGGACCTCCAGGGTCATCAAGTCCAACCTTTCTCCTAGCATCTCTCTAACCACTACACCATATCCTCAAGCACTACAGCTATTTGTTCCTTAAACACCTCCAGGGATGGTGACTGCACCACCTCTCTGGGCAGTCCATTCCCGTGCCTAACTACCCTCTCAGTGAAGAATTT
>VZZY01000992.1:29065-50449 GCA_013400335.1 Eurystomus gularis | reverse complement strand
CTATTGGTTACATTGTGCACATCATTTACCTAGCAACAATTTCTAATTGGTAGCACATATTCTTCAAGCTCTCGTTATTGTAGGATAGCTCAATCCATTCTCCCTACACATGCTGATTGGTTGTTCTTCTTGTTCCTCCTATTGTGACCACTAACTTCTTGCCAGGTTGCTGTTCTGTGGAATTTGCTTGTTAGGCCTCTTATCTCCTTCACTCCCTGGGACTCTTCAGCCTCAGGGCTTTGCAAGCTCTTTCAGGGAAACATCATTACCTGCTCAAAGCTAAGGTCCATCCCTGAGTCCTCAGACCAGCTGTGGACTCCCATATGCCCCAGCACCTCAATGTCCTTCTTGTCCTGTGGTGCCCAGAACTGGACACAGTGCTCAAGGTGTGGTCTCACGAGTGCCAAGTCCAGGGGCACAATCACCTCCCTCCTCCTGCTGGTCACACCGTTTCTGATCCAGGCCAGGATGCCGTTGGCATCCATATGGAACAGCAGCTATTGCCTTATAACCTACTTTTGGGAAGGGTAACTGCTAGGCAGTAATTCTCTCCCTACTGTTCCAGGTTCAGCAAACCTCAATACTCTAGCCAGACCAAGAACCACCCCTGCAGGAGGAGGAAGACGGAAGGCAGTACGCAAGCTGCTGCAGTAACACCGAACTTAATCCATGCAACAACTTCACGGATTGCTAAAAACACCCACCATCATATGCAAGGTGAAAACCAGAACAGAGCATCTTTGTTCTACACGAGATAGAAGACAACTGCAAGGCTTTGGTCTCAGCAAACACGAAAACACAACCTCATATGCAGCACTCAGCAGTAGAATGACAGGTGTTTTGCTGCCTACTGCTGGAGCAGCTGCCTCTGACACTTCATTGTAAAGCCAGTAAGGACGACTGCCCATGGTTCTTTCTATCTTTCAGGTACTCTTAATTATAACCTTATTACAGAAAGAACAGACATAAAGAACCAGGAACACACGTCTTAGAGTTAAGAACATTTCCATACACTCTCCAACCAAACAGAAAAGCTTCTTCACAGAAAAGCAGGTGCTTTTCTATGTTTACCTATGTAAAAAAAATGGTTTTCTCATTCAGTCGCATAATATTTATGAAAATCGTACATTCATTAATCAGCATCTACCGACATGGCAATTTCACTTACTTTCAAACGCGGTGTGTGTTCAAGGCCTACTTCATTAGCTGGAAGCCGCAGATCAACATCAACAGGGTACAGTAAGCACGTCGCATCAGTTTCCAGTATCGCTGGGCTCTGTGGATCCTTAAAGTTAACATTTTCAGCCTGAGCAGTATTAGGAAGCTCAAGATCATCTTTCTCCTGTGCTGGAATGGATTCATATTCATATTTTTGTCTCATATCTTCTTCGATTTCATCAGTGCTTAATCCTAAAACTTGATTTACCGACCGTGCCAGCGACGAATCCACGTGTCCTGCACTAGCTAGCGTTTCTAAAAGCAGTTTAAGGAGGCCATGTGTGTCAGTAACCGCCGGGTCGGATACATCTTGCTGCCTCAAGTCAGCTTCATGTCCACCAAGACCAGTATTAACTGGCAAAAGAGAGTGTGGCGAATCCAAGGTTCTGCCCCCTTAGCAGAGGGGGAGGAGGGGAAAAGTAAGCCGTTACTAAGTCATAAAATAAAAGCAAACCCACAGCTCTCCCCAAACACCAGCCACACACCCCCCGTCTCGCTCTTTAGCATCCATTCATACAGTACACATATATTTATCATGATAATGAAAAAATTTGAACAGGTAGACGTTGATGAAAGGGTAGTTTCTAAAGCTAATAGTCTCCACAGATAAATAATTATGGTTTTAATGTATTTTATGGAAACCTTGTAAAATTCTCCATCACTTGCTGAGAGAACAGGATTTGTCTGAGCAAAACAATTGCTTCTCTCCATCCTATCACTGTTGCTCCAGAAGCTGATGAGTATCTTAATGCCTAACCTCATAAGGTTATCTTACACCAAGCGTAATTCTAAAACTTTACCATGCCTATTTATACTAAATATAACTTTAGAACATTTAGAACACAACTTTCAGGGTTATTCTTCTTCTACTCATCCTCTTGGATGAGTAAATACCATAGGTATTTATTCTCCTTGGGAAAAGACAGGACAAGGGGCTACTTTAAGTATCTGATGAATCCCTAACTCTTGTCATGTATGGAAATACGGGATTGTTTTAAGTGCTGGCTAATTAAAGTATAATCATGTTCAGGTACTTAAGCTCACAATATTTTAGGTAAGACTTTTTGCAAGACAAATTACTTTCAGGATTATATAAAACCACAGAATTCAAACTACAGATAGATGTTGCTGGTTTGGTACCCCCGAAGAAGTCAAAATTTAAACAGACACTGTTCCAGTGACAGACAAGTAGAAATGCATTCACAATTTTACATAAATAATCGATGTAAAAAGACCCTGAAGGTTCACAGACTTCCACACAGTAATCCCAAGATCTAGCACTTGGCCTACCCTCCACCCTCCACTCCTCCACCCACACATGCCACTATCTTTTGTCCTCTAAAGGGAAATGGATTCCTGCCAGCTACTTTATCTTCCAGAGTGATTTAGGAACACATGACAATGACTGGTGCTTGATGCAAATCTGCCTCTTCTTTGTGCCACCCTTCCCCCCAGTCTTCCCCCCTCTGAAGGAGGCCTACATCATGGCCTCGAGAAACCAGTCAGGGAGACAGAAATCAAAGGAGGGGTTTTTGGCAGATCTGAAGTATCAGACAGTACCTGTGGTTTGGAGGTAGATGGTTTCATGTATGGAAAAATTCAATCTTAATATTATAAGGTTGTTTCCTTTGTCCCACTACACTGGACATGACTGGCTATTTCAAATCTTAACTGTGCTCATTCTTTTAAGTTTAATTCTCCCCTTAAATCTAAACTTATTAGGTATTATAAAGGATATTGGAGCCATAAAGAATTACAGCAATGCCTAAAGTCAAACTCTGCAAACAAAGACACGACAAGTCCCCTTAGTACTCTGGACTAAGAAGTCTCTGGAGAGTTCCCACAGCTAAGCGAACTCTTTGGAAGTCCGCCTTAACAAAAGCAGCTTCCACCTCAACTCTCCTAGAAAAAGGCAACCTACATAAAAATAATCTTAATCTCTATTGATAAATGTCAAACTAATGTTTCAATGAACCACCACATTTAAAACACCCACAGTAGGCAAAAAATATTCAAGCCATAAAGATTAAACGTTAAGCATGCTTTGAATTACAGCATTTAAAAGAGTAACTCCAAACAAAGGCTTCCTTACCTTCATACTGACAACTATTCTCTGAAGATTCACTCATTTTTAAGTATTTCCGCAAATTTTCAGACTGTTTTTCCAGCTTTCTTTTCAAACCACTTTTATTTCTAAGGTCTTCAGAATCAGAATCTCCACCTACATTTTTCTTCCTACACTGGATTAAGTCAATAAGTTCTTTGAGTCTATCGGGATCATAATCTCCAGAAGGAGGCAGTTTTTGCTTGGCAACAGTGGCTTCGTATTTTGCACAGATTCTTTTCCCGATTCTTGTGTTGGCAAAATCAGAGTCTTCTTCTGTGACTTCATAATCTGAGATGGGACTGAACTGTTGAAGTTTCCGATTTCCCTCCATCAGTTCCTTAGCTCTAGAAACAGGTAGTTGATATGCCTCACAACCAAAAATATAGTTTTGCAAGGAGCTGTCAACATGAGATTTATTTTTTGGAGCAGCATAAAGAAATTTTTTGTCATCCAACCGTGATTCATACCGATATAACACAAATTCTCTAAATTTTCCAGGGCCACTACAGCATCTTTTCAAATACTCATTTATATACTTTTCCACAACAGCATTGAAATCTGCAGTAGCATCTTTACGAGACTGGATTAAAGCAAAATGTAGAGACTGAATAAACTTTGTGAACTCTGGAATGATTTCCTGATTTTCGTGCAAAACCACGGTAGCTGAATTTTTCTGTGTTCCAAACGGAACACTTTTTTGTGCTGCCATAGGAGAAAAGGGAATTCACAATTAAAATCAAATCATAAAGCTATAAATAAATGATGACTAGTTAGCAATACTCTGTATTACACACAATTGGTGAAACAGTTTGGAATGACTATGGAGAAATAACCCAAAAACCTGGGAAGTACTTTTTTTTGGGTGCAGTAACCAGCTTTAATTCCTACTTAGAAGTCAGCCTACTCATAGCCACGACGAACTGCTCATTTTCCTAATTTTGTGGTAACCCGTATGCTAGACACACATATCATTTCTAATTTAAACCACTTCACTGACCCTTCTAAGAGGCAGACACTTCAGAGGCTTAGTAAGGTTTACTAAGAAGTAGCCCAACAGCTCTCTTCAGGAAACAGAGGAAGTGTTACTCCTTCCTGCGCAGTCTCGATGCATTCATCGTGCTGCTGCTAATCTCACTGGACCCTTATAAAATGATTCATCTTAATAACCCAGCAGAAATCTACATAGTTTTTTCCATTGCAAAGCAACACAAACTTACGAAAATGAAGACAGCAATAGGAGCGTGTGCCAAGAGCAGGATTTCCCTTGAAAGAGCAGCTCAAGGAAGGCCTAAGCTACATCCTTTTAAAATTGTATTTTATTCGCTCTTCCCTGAAAGCTGAAACTTTCCTCCATTCAACCATTTAAGCACGCTGAAGACTCAGACTAGCCATTAACCTTGTGTTTGACAGAAACTGGAGCTTAAAAGTCTTTGAAATGCCACAGCGGCAAGAACTGGAGTATTCTTAAGGAACTGGCATGCACACACTTTAAATGTCCTCTTATAGCTCCTCTTACCTAATCTGTAACTGATTGAATTTTAAAATCATTACTTAAATGAGAAAAAAAGGGTTTATTAAAATAAGAAATACAGAGATAAGAATCTAAGAAACTGCCAAGACTTAGGACAGTAAGGCCTGCGTGAAAGCGAAACGCCTGCCAAGAGCTATGTTTTGTCAGTATCACCTGCAACTCCCAGCAGGCCCAAAAGGACTACGCTGCTGCTACCACTTCCTGCACCTTTCAACTGTAAAAGATTAACTTTAGTCTCATCTCAAAGCACTAGAGTTCTACTAAGGCCAAGTCCTTTCAGCCATCTTTTATTACCTGGTTGTATCAATATGTTCTTTGCTCATTTACTCAGTTTTTGCTGCATAACCCAACACAAAAAAAAAATTAAAAAATACAAGTGTATTAAAGGCTTTCAGATGCTTTGTCCTTGATGCTTAAAGAAAGCCCTCCAACCTCTGACGTACAGTGTTATCACTAACGCATAGATCTCTTGGAATACTGATGCTCAGTTCTACTAGAACATACAATTGAGACATTTGAACAAAGTTTTACTTTCCCATATAGGAACAAACAAAGCTAAAAGACGTAGTGTGATAATTACTTTTGCAAAGAAATGAACACTTTTTGAACACCATCTCCACGACCATAACCAATGCAAACTGTTATTCCTAGTCCGCCCTGACAGGCTATAACACTGCAAAGTCTTTAACAGAATATAAACTACATTTAAATAAGTACATACACACTCTCAACAGTGAGCAAACTTACTTGGGCTCATTATACCTCTAGGTTCTGGAAACAGAAA
This sequence comes from Eurystomus gularis, assembly GCA_013400335.1. Classification (NCBI taxonomy): domain Eukaryota; kingdom Metazoa; phylum Chordata; class Aves; order Coraciiformes; family Coraciidae; genus Eurystomus; species Eurystomus gularis. The sequence goes on along the minus strand of VZZY01000992.1, from coordinate 44,809 downwards.
CAATGCATGTAGCGTGCGTGGACGTCCAGTTTGGTGGTCTAGAACATGAAAAGAATATCAATGGTTGAGAAGACAATCACTATGCTTTGAAAGACAATCTAGTACTCAAAATCCCACCCCTCTGAAAAACCCCAACGAACCCCAAACCAACTCAAAACTAGAAAACCCAGAGTATGCATACCATAAGGGGACATCATTTGCCAAGGAGAAAGAAGAAAAAGAAATCCTCTGTCGAGAAGTGGTTTCACAAGAACCTGTTTCAAGCAAAAGAAAGTACACCGTTTCAAACAACCCAAGACACTTGCTTGCTACGAATACTCTTAACAGTCTATAAATTCCAGCACGGGTAGATACTTAAGCGTATGCCAGGTAAGGTATTCCACCGAGATCATGGATCTTGTAGTATGCCCCAGCTGCTAGTTAGTAAAATTGTTTTTAACAGTAGTTAACTACTTTAACAGAAGTAGTCAAATCTGTTGCACTTACAAGTTTCTCTTTCTCTAGCTTTTGAAGTAAACCCTCCAAGTGACTACCAGAACGGGACTTCTCCACAACTTCATAAAGGCTACAGTACATGCCGTTCTTGAATACTGACACGATACAAGGGTAAAAAGAGAAGTTAAGACAAAAAAGGAAACAAAATTGTAATTCAGAAAACTTTTTAAAATTCCAAATTTAAAAGAATTAAGCTAGAACCATTTACCTTCTTTTGCTCCTTGGTAAGTTTCCTTAAAGAACAACGCTGGTGAAATTTTTTTCTTCAGTTGATCAATGCTCACAACTTTTTCAACCTCAAGCTTCTCGGGACTGGAGATAAGGATAGGGGGAAGGAGAAGAAGAAAATAAAGACCTCTTTTCCCCCCCCTCATAGTCCTACCCTCATTGACCAAAAAAGAACTATTAAATACATGCTCTTAAAAAACAGTTCCTTGGACTATCTCATGAGCCAGTGGTGTTTATTCCTGCAAAAGGAGTGTGTGCCACTTCAAAGGGGAAAAAAAACCCCAACAAGAAAACACCAAACAAAAAAAGAGATACTGGCAGAGTTTTAAGCACAAACTAAAAAGAAGCTCTGGCCACATATGACTTAGGAGTCTAGTTTGACCCATCTAAAGTGTCTCATCAATGTGTGCTTTAGATTTTCATCTGAACATATCCAAAATCCACCAGTCTCTGCTAGGAAGTTTTAATACAATGGTATTTTAAACTTACTCTTTAGATGGTAATACTCACAGCTTGCATGGAAGGAATGGACGTGCTGCTGATTTCAAGGAAACGTGGCACAAAAGTTTGCCCTTATTCCAAAGCTGGCCCCTCCATAATGTAAAGTTAGATTTATCTAAATTTAGATGGAGAAAGACTAAGTGAAACCACTTGATAGGTAGGACTGAAAGGAAATGCCAGTAGAGGCAACTGAATCTCCAAAAGCAGTTTAGAGAAAATGTCATACTAATACCAGACCAGACAATAATATGTTGACTAAAAGGTGACAGAAAGGGTATGTACAATACTCTCTTGTTTTGACCTGTTCTGAACAGATTAAAGGAGGTTGGTATATTACCTGTACTTGTTTTTATCAGCATGCTCTTGATGCCAACATCTGTGGAACAATACCCTCTTTCCTTAACTGTCAACCACTTTAATACATACTAATATTTTGATTGAATGAGGTTCAAAAGAACAGCAGGACAGAGGATCATATTATTTGACGTGCCATTGAACACCATGTTCAGGAACAGAAGGTAAATTCTCACTATGCTATAAATGGAAAAGGTGGGGGAAAAGACGACTTGATTTTGTTGAGTTCTGGTGTGCTCTGGTACAAGAAGAGCCCCATTAAGGTGTCTCTTCCATCATGCAGAATCAGGAAGAGAAGCCTGCAACCAGTATGGTGCAGGCTAAAACGCAGGTGTACAGTCAGCTTACCCAAGCTGGTTAAAGACAAATAAAGCTACATAGTGAAAAAAGTCCAAAACCTTCCATATCTAAATCGTAAAAGAAACGAATTTCAATTCCTTACCTGTATTTCTATCTGTGTTGAAGCTGTTTGATCTAACAGAAAAAAAAGACAGAATGACTAGGTTGAAACAAACTATATTTTACATTAAGGATACTTTAGGAGTCTAACAAAACAGCAACACTGACAATTTGCTCTCTAAGCTCAAGCTACCAGTGCTGCAGCACCTTGTGTTATTTTAGATATCTTGATAACTACTTTCAGAACTCTATAGTACAGTCCCCACACCTGGGTGCCCTCCTACAAGCAGAGCTATCATATTGTACCTCTAATCAACTGCCCATTTACAGATATTCTCCCCACAAGCAGTAAGATGACACCAATGAAGAGCTCAGTGACAAAGTATACTGAATATTTTTATAGAATACCAAGCAAGAGAATGCCGTGAACTTTTTTAAGTCTATGAATTCCCTCAGTTCAGCAAAAAAACCCCACTATACGTGGATTCCACCTAGGCAGAAGGTTGAATAGGTAAAAAGAGCAGAATAACTGCTTCCTACAGGGGCCAGCCTGCTACATAAAACCAATTTTGTCACCTCCTGCTTTGCATTAAAAGTATTTATTACGCTAAGTCCCTGTGACATGTCCATTCACTTCAGCACTGTTCATCTATATCAGTTCTAAGGTACTGCCAACAGCTACGAATTCTTCGTGCTGCATGCAGTCTTTCAAACACTCATTTCCTAGCTTACCTTGTCGGGGGCAAGCATTTCGGTACATACATCATTTCATCTTTATAAGTAAACGAAACAACAGCATAGGGACAAACATGCCGTGGTCTTCGCCTTATCTCATCAAAGCCGTATTCGTAAAAATAGTACTAGAAAAGGAAGTGAACACAACGTTAAAGTCTGGTAAATGGTATTTTGCAAACGTACTAACAATCCACTGCTTTTCTTCCCTGAAAGGTGTACTCTGTTTCACAGGAACAGCTTACAAATTATACCTCACAATTAATTATTTACATAAAAGAGTCTATTTGAAACCCACTATGCTAAACAATAACTGGTTTTATCTACCAGTTAAAAGTCACTATAATAATCACATTTATGTTCCTTTTACCAACAGCCTATTTCTTCAAAAGCTGATACCCAAAATAAGAAAGCCTTGAAATGCCAAATTCTCCTATGTACTTTATCATATGATTGATTATGATCTTTTTTATGTTCTCCTCCCTCCTTTATCAAACACCGACAGGATGGTCACTACTTCAGGAGCTAATCAATAATAAGAAAGTAATTTTGCAGCATTTATTTGAAAGTATATTCTTGATGAGGTAAGGGACAATTAACAAAAACAAAAATGCACTGAGGAAAGTGAATGTCGCTGCAAGTTCTGGAGTCCATCATTAGTTCAGTCACAAAATTCTAGTGTTAAAGAAAACTGTTAGTTAATGCAAGTTTGTAATGAGAAATTAAAACATTTTCTAGCCATCTGATTCAGTACCCAGCTTTGATTTACAGAAGTCAAAAGAAGACTGAAAAGAATGCTTTCAAGTAAGTATCCTGAAATCTACGGACTTGATGGAATAACTTGACTGCAACAGACTACTGCAGCAACAGACACAGAAGGGCTGGAGGAACAGAAACACTTGGAATTTACTCCATTCTCTCCTCCCTCACCATCTCCAAACCTGAGGACTTCCTATGGGAAACAAAAGAAAGAAAAAAAAAGAACAAACAAACACGCTGTTCTTTCCTGGCCAAGGCCTTTCCTTTTAGGAGTCCCACTTAATGCCCACTAGCCAGTTCTAATTTTACACTTCAAACTCCACGTATCTCCTCTCCTGCCCATATTCCAGTCTCCATGTATATACCCTAGCTATTTCCTATTCCGCCTACATCCTAATCCAAAGGAGATCTTCTCCATCGGGTCCAGGTATATATATAAGAGGAAGAGGAGAGGCTGATCTGTTGTTCTGTAATTTCTAGTACAGGCATCTGTGGGCTGCAGCTAACCATACACAGCCTGGAGCTTCACCGGACATGCTCAGTACTAGTCAGATCTTCAGTGACTTTACCTCCATTGTTTATAAAGTTCTTTTATGTAAGAAGTTAAGACATGCTCAACTTTCCTATACCTGAGTAAGTTCGTAGGCTCGATAAGCCAACAAGGAGGTTACTTTATTTGCATTCTTTGAAACGTGACACTCATGCTTCGGTGTTGGATCTAACGCACTTTTTACTGCTGATTCCATTGCTTTCATACCGATGTGGTCATATATGCTTTTCATTTTTCCCTGTAATCAAGCAGAAGAATTGTAACCATCAACTTTTTCCTGAAAATTGGCAAATTGCTTCAAGTACCAAAGGCAGTAAGAGCAGTGAAATGGAAACAGGCCATTAAAAAAAACATTTATAGAAGTACATAATTTTCCTAGCTCAATGTCAACTCAGATTTTTAACCTGGTAGATTTCTAGTCTCTCCATAAGATAATTGTGTAAACGAAAGTTGAATAAATTAGGTTAAAACCACATTTTATCAGTAAGCAATATAATCCTTCAAGAATAAGCAAGATAAATTTACCTTTATTATTTTAAAAACAATCACATCTCCAGTTGCTCCAGCTTCTAGAGGATTAGGCTGCAATAAATCAGCATACCTGGAGATATATACACCTGAGAGGAGTGTAAAAAAAACCCACATTATGCTGAATGCCAAACCATTCTTGGATGCTTAAGAAGCATTACATGGCTCAATGTAAGGGCACGTTCACTATCTGCAACTTCACAACAGGAGAATAAATAAACGTTCACTTGCACCAGCCGCAGTGTGAAACACCACAGCAGAACAGGGACACCAGCTGAGTTCAGAAGGAGCACACCCACGTTCCTAAAGTTACACCCATGTTACAAGAGGACCAGCCCTGCCCAAAGGCTATGCAGCTACTTCTTTCACGTGTTTGGGGTTTTTTAAAAACAGCTGAGGTCCCATTTCATTACGTGGACATAAGCAGGAGAACACTGGTCTCTTCAGCAATCTTTCATCCTACACTGTTGACAAAAATACACTGGTTTGGAATTGTGAATTGGCACTCAAATGGAAAGGTAAAATAACTGCTTGCCTTTCAACATTTCAGCCATAATTTCATAGATTTGAAGGCCTCAAACACACAGTCACTTGTTGGTCTAGCTGAGTACCTCAGATCAAACAACCGTAACTGAAGTCAGGTACTCTGAAAAGCATCCATTTTGATTAGGTCCCACTCATTCCAAGCCTGTATTTAACTGCTTTGCAAAACTGCTCCAGAACCTTTACCGCCCAAAACAATAAATATTATATGCTCATATATCTTTGTTCTCCACCTCTCTGCACGCGTTTGCTTTCAGCATTTGTATTGTCACCTCTGTACCATGTTACTCTTACGGAGAATGACAAAACGATTTCTTAACTTTCTATTTGAAGACTTTTGCAAAAGAAACTTTGCATCTTGCACTTTCACATCTCAGAACACGTTGTGACCCTTCCAGGGCTCCAATTTATCTACGCTCTTCTGGATTTGTGGATTCAAGAACTTTAGTTCTATCTACACCAATAATAAGCTGTGCTACTATTTCAGCTAGGTACTTCTGAATCCGTATATATGCATATATATATATATACACACACACACAGACACACACACACACATATACATATACATACAAACAGAGAGACACACAGCATAGATTGCATCAGTTCTTTGGCCTCCCAGTTTTACTGGGAAGATACTGGGATATATTGGTTTGTCTTAAGCCAAAATGAGAATTAAGTCTTCCCTTTGGGGAAGGAATTTAAATGAGCTAGTCAAAACCCGTGTTATGAAATAACATCCTGATGTCAATCTACTTTGCTAAAAATACCCAGCTGTGGTGTTCCTGCAGTAAGTGATAGAAAAAGGACTGGAGATTTCCACAACTGCATCACAGAATCTGACAACTCCTACTGAATAATACCAGCACAGAGAATCCAAAAGATAGTTACCCATGGAAGGGCTGCCGAGAATTGTTATTTTGGAGTGGCCCACCTGCAGCCCCTTTTCACATATGCTTTGGATCTGAAGAGAACAGACATTTTTTTAAGTGAGTCTAATAAGAAAGCCAGAATACAAAGAGAACAAACAGTGAGAAATAACAATTACAGAATCGTTATCAAGCTGAAAAAAACCCAACAAAAAACCCACCCCAAAAAACGCTTACAAACAAAACCACCAAGAGGTAGGACTAGTCTGAATTGCTACATGTTAAAACTGTGCAAGTCAAACACTCAGTATGAAGCAGTTACAGTGACTCACCCGTGTCTTAAAAAAACCCCAAACAAACTGCCTCCCTATAAACAGAGTTTATGAATATTACTTCTTTTAGTATACACGAAGGAGTAAACCTGCCAAATGATTGAACACTTAGAAATCCTGTCTCTATAATCATTGCATCCCAATGCATTCTATGATTCTATAGTAGCAGAAAAAGCACAGAAATCCTGTTTCCATCGCTTTCATTAAAAACATATATCAAAGAGACACAGAAGGTCAGGTCCTTCTCCTTAAGGTAACCTCTTCTTGATGCAAAAGCAAACTCCTCAAAACCCAGCTGCAATGAAAACACACAACTCTTCAATGAAAAAAAAAACAACCAACCGAACAACAAACAAAACCTGGCACAAACCAATAAAAACCCACAAGACCTCCAGAAAATCTACCCTCATTTATGAAACAGGGCCTCAAAGATACTTTACAGAAACACGCAAATGGAACATCTTAAATAGCAGAGAATAAAGGACTCAAAAGTTGACACGATATCAGATCTTTTTCCCATCCTTCTACAACTTTCAGTGCTGAATTTTGCAAAAGTAACTTACACATCAGTCTGTCAATAAAAACACTCAGTTTAAAAAAAAACCACAAGAAACAAACAACAAACCCAAAAGTCTTTCAGTGAAAAAGAAGATAAAGCATTTTACAGGCCGTTTTGTTCTCTTACCTGACATCGATCAACCATCAGAAACGCGTAAGTTTCAGAAAGCTCTTTTTCTAGACGACCATCAAATTTCAGCTCTCTGCGTTTTTCTGTGAACTGTTATTACAGGAAGGTCTTAACACATGCAGACAGACTACCAATGTCACATTCAAGTGTCAACATTTTAAGGCCCTATATATGTTGGCAGATCCAAATGTACAAAAATAATCAAAAGATAATTTTTATGAGACGACCGTATGCTAGAATTAAATTTCAAAAACATCATACTCATGGGAAACATCATTGGCTTAATCTGCCCAAAATGTCTTTGTATTTTTGGGGGGTTGTTTTTGTTTTGTTTTTAAGGAAGAAACACTCTTCAAACAAACCTTCATAGTAACGTTTTAGTGTTATCTTTGTAGCATAACTATGTAGAGGCATCCAATCTAATGCCTCCCATATAATCTTTGAAATTCTATAAATAAGCCTTTTTCTCTTTTTAGAAGACAAGCCATTATCTCTTATGTGGTGCAGGTACTTTTGCAGTTGCACCTCACTGCTACTGAGGTGGTTTTCATCAGCTGCAATACTCCTTAGCTGTAACTATAAATCATAAATCTTATAGTAGCAGAAAAAAAAGCTTCAGTGTTTACCTTATAGTTTCAAGATAATAATTATAGCAAACCAATTCTATATCCTATTACTCTATACATTTTTGGCACTGGGAGTGAAAACTTACTTTACAAAAGATCATGAAAGAAAGCCAAGGCTGGATTTAAGAGACACTAAATAAGGTAGAGCAAACTTCTCCACTTAGCAGGTCAAGTAATCAACTCTTCTAGTTACTTCTTGGACAACAACAAAATTACATCAATTATGTAAACTTAGTATCAAAAAAATACTTTAAGTTTCATAGGAAGCGTCATGCCTTTCAAATAAGACAATGTAACATCGTTACTTCCAGGTTATTAAAAATACATAAAAACGAAGAAATATTTGAAAACTAAAAATGCAGAGAGACAAGTAGTGCCAAATACAATTTTCTTTCAGTCTTTTTTGAGTATCTGGCAGACAGGATTTTATTTCTATGCAGTAATAAACATGCCTGAAAAACAGCTGCTTATATCTGGAGGGATGTGAGTTGCCATTAAATACCGAGCACATAAGTAGAAAGTAATCTCCAGGTCTTTGCCTCTAGACTCAAAAAAACACATTAATGTCATTTGACCTAGTAACTTATCCATAAGGAGAAGCCACAAATATACTCACTTCCTTTTCCAGCAGTTCACTATGAACTAAGCTGGCTCTCTTGTAATTAAAACTGGACACTGAACTTGGTTCCAAGTAAGATGAATGTAGAATCTTCACAATATCCTCAAATTCTCGAGAGCCTACAGCTACTGGCTGAAAAAGCGCTATAAAAGAGAAGAAATAAAATAATAAGCTCCAATACACAGCTGAAAAAAAACCTCTGAAATTTTCCAGTTCATTGACAGTTTATGCATAAAGACAAAAGGTTCATGATTCCATTTGGAATACAAAACACCTAAAATACATGGAAAAGATAGAATTTAGGGTAGAAAGTTGCCTGGAATTTCAGCGTCTTTAAGAAAAACCACATTTCTTTATGCCTTTTTAAATAATGCTCTCAAACAGAAATTTGTAAGGGAAGCACCTCAAGTCTGAATTTACCCTTTGAAAACATCTGATATGTATTGCAAAACACTGTAATTAAACTTTTAGAACTTTAATTAAACTAATCGGCTCTTTTAATTAAGAGCCAGGAACAAATTGCTCTAATAAAACCACCACACCAGTTTCCTAGTTTAGCCTCTCCTTAGAGCTGTTACGAGGATTTTTCTTTGCTTGCTTACGGCAATTAGGCTTCATATGAACATATTCAGTACTGTCTTAAGAAGAGCAATAAACCCCTGTAATTAAAACCCACACTGCCTGTGTTCATGTTTTATGATCTTCTCCCTTATGATAACTGGTTTAAAAGGAAAGCCCTTCATTTGTTGCACAAATTCACCTTCTGGGCAAACCTTTGCCTAAGTTCGCACATTAAAGCATTCACCTCCCCAAGCTGCTTTATTTGTGTTTGGGCGCTGAAAGAGACAACCTGATCAGAACAGCAACCCAAGAGTGGGCCAGCAGAGAGCTGGCTGAAGATTCTGAGAGAAGTGTCTAGAAAAAATAGTACTCCTGGTGTAGTTCAGTATGGCAAGGGTGCTTCTCCTCAGGGCACCTTCCAAAATACTCACAAAAAGCACAGTACTTCTGGGGTATCTGCACACTTCAGGCAGTAAGTATTCCCAGCAGATGTTTCTGAGATTGCTTTTGCTCTTTTTGTAGGAAGGTCTTTTTTTCCCTATCAAAATAAACTCCCAAACCACCACCACCCGAAATCGCTGCAAGTTACAACAGCTAGGAATGAACTACAACAGTACTAGTCTCACATAAAAAAAACATCCGCCATTACTCTAACAGCAAATTAAATTTGATTACATCTTTAGAGTACACCTCCAGCTTCATTAACTAATACAGTAGTAGATTTAGACAGTAATCTTTTTCTCATTTGTAGGAAATATTTACTGCACTAGCCGCAATACAAAACAAGTGTTCTAAATGAAAACTGGTTTGTGTCATGTAGTAAAAGCTGCACTTACACGCACACTTTATAATGCAATAGCACATCTGCAAACTAAAGTCAAGCAACGATTCCGACATGAGCCACAATGAAGAAGTCTTTTTTTTTTTTTAAGAGTGGAAATTAAGTGATTAAGAAACCATTCTTATATAACATCCTTTTTAGCAACACCTTCACTCCTGAAGGGCCGACAGCAACACAGGAGCAAAGACAATTGGAAGGGAACGAAATTCTGAACTTAGTATTGCTCAGATTGGAGGCACTTGTACTGAAAAGAGAAACACTTACTAGTGAAATATTAAACAAGCCCACTCTAGATACAGACACTCTGGAAAAGCAAGTCTAGGAAGCGGTGTATTATTACATCCAGATCCTGTCTTTCATTCAAATATTGTCAGCTTACGCTGTTCTTTGTGTTCAAACATTTCCTGCTTTGTGGAAAGTTCTTACGTGCAAGCTGAGACAGACCTGCCCAAGAACTCCTGTTCTTCAGCTCAGGTGAACCTAAATAAACTAATATACAACCAGCTCTCGATGGATATATGGAAGAGCTCTACTCAATGCCTTAAATTATGGAATACAGCAAATGAAAGAGATTTTTCTTTAAAGACTGTTGTGGTTTTTCTCTTCAATTTTTTAGCAGAGGACTGAAAGTACGTTTTGCTACTATTGTTACTTATTATTCAACAATACGTACACTTTCTTGTACTTCACCAAATTTATACCCCAAACACATCATCTAAGCTCACCAGAGGTACTTGTGAAGTTAGAAGGTCCACTGCTACCTTTGTAGCAGACTAAGGCATATCAAAACTGAAATATGTTTAAGTTCTTGACACAAAAGTAACCTTTGAGATTTCAATCTTTCAATTTGAGAATACAGAGCGCATTAAATACTGACTCCACCCAGCTCACCACATCAGTTCAGGAACAAGACTTTACATCCAGCTTTTAGGAAATAAATGCTTAATAATCGAAAAACTTCACGTAAATGGAGTTTGATACACACTGCCCACTCAACACAGAGTGAGCAACAACAGCACCTACACATATAATCTTGCCTTTGTTCAATTCAAACGTGAATAAAGCGAGGCTTCATCATCAGATGTCATGAACAGAGTTTGTTGAATGTATAATCCTTACAGTAGTAATACACTAGTTATGAAGATTACTTAAAACCAGCATATTTTATCACCAAAATGTGCTGTTTGCCTGCCACCTTTTCATATATAGGAGTAGCAGACTTGTTACAAGTGTTCCCCACTTGGTTAGGGAACTAGCCAGCACCCGCTAGGCATTTCTCCTTCTGGGGTGGCCTGCAAAGGCTCTATGTACTGCATTCTATTTCTGAGTTGCCAAATGATGGATGGAGCAAGGAGTATTCGGTAAGCTGAACTGCAGTACATCACTGTCATCAGAAAGAAAAACCACAGTTGCTTAGCTTTGAACTTCAGCTAAACTATCACATACAACAGTCAACAAGTTCATTAAGAGTGAATGGCATAAGCTTTTTTTTTTTTCCAAGTATGGCTCCTCAAACACATTCATAATACGCTTCATGACAGACCCAAACCCACTTCCCAATTCTTCCAGCACTTGAGGCACCACAGGCTTCAGGTTCTTACTAAAAACCTGAAACGTTACCTAACAAGCTAAGTAGAAAGGCAACAGTTTTCAGTTTGTCATCTCAGTGCTAAAGGGCACGTATACTCCAAAAAGCTACGGTCACTGTAGAAAGGCCTGTACCTCACTTGAAGGACTTCAGAAGAAAAACAGAAGTACTGAAGAGACCTCCTGCAGCAATCACCAAACCCTATGTTCACAGGCCAAGGAGTACTGAGCTTACCTCTAGTCCTAAATCACTGCAAAGGCCAGTAGCGTGTACAAACCTGACATGGGTGTGCGGCACCTTTATTGACTCGTGTAAGTTAACACAGGAATTTGTGTAAGGAGCAACTTGCAGTACCCTTGTAACACACATAACTCTAGTATTGTGCTTTTTTTCTGGCTTGTTCTGCATAAGGAAAAATAAGTCAATAAATATTGGGCTCATTCAGTTTCTACCCAGTGTATTAGAAAAGATGTATTTTTAGGTGGAAACTCAGTCGAGAGCTAGTGCAGTACCTAGGTTGTGGACGGATATTGGACTGGATGTTTGGATGTATGTAATTCCTTAGCGGCTTTCTCTGTCACTGCTGCCTGATGCTTTAACTTGAGTTTGGTGTTAGAAGTTTTGGTTATTGGGGTTTTTTCTTCTTTCAAGTCAGATCATGAAGAAGAAGACAGAGATGTTCCCTTAAGGAACTATCTTCTAAGTGAAGCTAAGTAAATGACTTATTATCAGGTAAGTTGGCAGAATTTTAGCACTTTTCACCGAGTGGTCCTGGTACAAAAGCGCCATGGAGAAGCAAGATTTTCTTTCAAGTCTTCATTTTTTAAGACTAAGACCAAAAACCTGTGGGGTTACTGCACCATGATGTTGTTACTGATTTATTCAGCCTAAAATGTCTTTTGCTCTCAAAAGGTCTAAATAGTTATCAAGTATAAGGACTGCTTAATGAAATCCCCATGTAGAAATATTAGATACACTTCTCTACCAATAATATGGAAAATCAGAAGACAAAAGACAATAGTATTTGGTGATTCATTTTGCCTCAAGCAGAACTGAGACAATCTAGACCTGCAAGCAAGTACTGCTAAGACTTTCAAGGACAAAAGCAAGACCCTTTTCCTCCGCTCAGCCTGAGAAAGTGCAGTCACTTGGTAACTTGGTAGACCATGGAAAAAAAATGTCCAACCTTAATCAACGAACAACCCCTTTAGCCACTGGCTGTCACTTGAGCATGTTTTCTGGAATTGTCTTTTGGTATGACAACCACTCAAAAAGTTCATTCAGCAAGTTAAAAAATGCTCTTCCAGTGCTTTATCTTGAAAATTCGTTTTCCTCAACCTATTAGAAAAAGGACTTTTGAAGTTTCAGGCAGAACTGGAACCTGAGAAGATCTGACAATCAAATTAGAAGAGGCCCTGACAACAGGCTATAGGACCAAGATAGAAGAGAAACTACTCAAGAGAGCGAAACACCAGTACTAAACTGCATGTACCAAGAAAACAGAACCTTTCAAGACAGTTCTAAGTAGGAAAACAAATGCACGCACACCTTCAAAAATAAATCTCACAGCCAACCTTCCTTACAGTTGCATTTCCTGAATTCTTCCACTAGTGGAAAAAAAAAGTAAATCAGAAAAAAGGTTCTCTATGACAAGTAACCATGATTAAAGCGTATGTTTCTTCAGGTGGTTTCTCCACATTAACAAGCTTCTTTCTGTTGACTTCCAGTCCCTCGTTAGTCTCCAAATAGAAGTGATGATAAACTCAAGAAAGGTTAAATAAGAAACTAAATCCCAAGTTGTCCAGGATTTCTTCCTTATATTTTTGCTTCACAAATTTTACTTTTAGTTGCTTCACAATCAAAAGCTGTTCCCAAGACACACCTTAGTGCTTAAAAAACACAACCCTAAAAAATAACCTCACCTGAATAACAAAGTCATCTTGTATAGCTTTTACAGTTTGTACATGACAGTCTTCACAATCAAGACAGCAGGTATCTCTCAGGATGGCACGTCCAGGAATAAAACGGAGGTTTAAGAAGCAAAATAAGGACAATTCCAATACAAGGAAGGATAGAAGGAGCTTCCATGTGTACTGTTTCATGCTAGAATTCAGAATCTAGAATGAGAGAGCTTTGAGAGGGACAGATGATATTCTGATTATTGTGTAATTTAACAAGATGTATTTGATGTACTAAGCATGCTGCAAGCGTATGCCACTATAAGTCAAACGATCAATGCACTGTTGATCTTCTGGTTTAGTTCCAGGACTGAACTGTGTTATTTCTCCAATGCCAGCTCTAATTCCAACAGCAATATGGTTGTCACCAAAGACCATGCTCCCGTTTTTTAAGCTAGCCCCGTTCTGCTCGTCTTGCCTACGATGTGCTCTGTCACATTACTTTGCATTACGGTATCACGTGGTGCAAGACCAACAGTCAGGTAATCGTCAGCAACTGTAAGGGCACAAGCACCCCGGAGAAAGGTCTGTTTTCAGAGTTTTGGAAACTGTTAGTAGCCAGTACAACTAAAATGCCCAAGCAGCTTTCTGTAAGCTGAAAGGGAAATAAAAAAAAAAAGACAAGTATGCTAAAAAGTAAGCCCTGGAGAATGGGTCGAATGACCTTGACACCAGCAAGTAAATTTCAGCAGTAAGGTAAGAATGGCTTCTCCTTCTACCCTTACAGCCACAGAAGCCTGATATTTGAACTACACATTCTAAAACCTCTTACACACTGTAGAAGAGGGTTCTGCACAGACAGTGATGAACTGGGTAACGGAAAAAGGCATTTTGGAGGCTCTTGAGAACAAATGTTAGAGAGGAACTTCAAATGTCTGTGGTTAACTACTAAATATTTCTGAGATATATTTAAAAGGTATTCAAATGTAAGCACACTTGGGGCTGACAGATGGAAGTGAGGAGGCACCATGTTTTATGCAGCCATTTTTCTGTCAGAGGAGCAATAAGACTTTTTCCCTCCAAATAAACCCAGTCCTTTTTACAATGAATCTCTGCCAGACTTGTATCCCCCCTCAGGGGGCGGCAAAGGGAAAGAAAGGTAAGAAAAGGAAAAAAGAACATTACTGCCAAAAATGGAAGGAGGGAAAAGGAAAGACTGGATATTGAAACAAACCTACCTTTATCTCTTCCTTACAGAAGAAAGCATTTCAAGAAGTTAGATGCTAAACTCTTCTCTGAAGAACTAAGAGCCTATGCGAACAGATATTTTTGTGACACATACTAAGTTACTGACCCCGTGTTGTAAAAGGTCAAGAACTGAGATAAGTTTCAGGGAGAAAATAAGACGTCTTCAATGTCTCTTAACAAAATCAAAGATAAGCAGAAGCCAATGGAGCCTCATGAAAAGCAAGAGGTACCACCGGCTTTTAGAAGAAGAGTTACTTGAAAACAAAAAAAACCAAACCCTGAACACTTGGAAAACGAGTTTCCAAGACGACGCACATGAATGGAGGATTCTTGCTTTCTCCCTGCGAAGTAAGAAACTTTTGCTAAGTAAGAAGTCTTCTGTGCGTCGTCAGTGAAGAACAACGTAGTCTACCCCTACACAGGATTACACCCTCTCCTGCAGAGAGGAGGTCAGGAAGAAGAAAAAAGCGAACCATCTTCTCTGCATGTCCGTGTCCCAGAGAACCATCTTCTCTGCATGCGACTGCATCTCCAGAAGCAGAGCCAGGATCAACACTCAAGCCCACCCTGACTGCAGCCAGCTCTTCCATCCTTTTAAAGCAACAGTCTGAAATTCAAGCCAAGTTCTGCTTTTGGATTGTTTTTTTTTTTTCCTCCTGTTTGTGAGAAAATAAAAATGGAAAAGAAAAGAAGGAGGGGTAGGGAAAAATGAAAAAGCCTGACACAAAAAATCTTATCCCCAGCAGCCTTGCTATTCCGAGCCGTGCCACAGCCTTCTCCACACCCGCAGGATTTTGCATGCAGTTGTGTGAGGTGCATAAAGAGCCTGCCTAATGAATAAGATGAAGAGGGGAGTGAGAGAGAGAAGGAAGGGAAAGGGAAGGAACAACCTTTCTTTTCTCTGCTCTTCCTGGGGATCTGAAAGTTCCTCCTAACAGGCAGGTCTTCTGGGGGCTTAGGGAGAGGGGGAGGCCCCCTCATCACACCGCTGGGCAGCTGCTGCTGCTGTTGTTCATTTGCCGTTGAGATGCTGCTCCTGCGCTGGCTGCTGCTAGTGATGCTGAGGGCTGGGGGGGCCTTGTCCTCTGCAGCAACAGCAGCCACCACCAGCGCCTCCCCAGTGTTACAGCTCTCAGAGCGTCCGCCATTTTGTGTCGCTTCCTCAGCGGTTCCTGCTCTGTTACTCTCCACCCCGAGGAGGCCCGCGCTGGTCTTCTCCGTCCGCTGCTGCTTCTGCTCCGGCTCCATCTCGCCAGCACTGGGGATCACGGCATCAGCCCTTCACTCCTACCGCCGAGAAGAGAGCCCAGCTGCCCGCGCCTTCTCTTCCTCCCACACCGCACTACCCCATGCCCGGCACCACGCTCCGCCCGCGGCCGCTACCG
>VZZY01000992.1:0-28437 GCA_013400335.1 Eurystomus gularis | reverse complement strand
CGGGCGGGAGCCCCACGGGCGCGCTCGGCCCGGCTGGCAGGGAGGACTGGCGCAGCAAGGCCCGCTGCCCGGGGCGGGCTCTCCCCGGGGACAGGCAGCCTGGCCACTGACCCTCAGGGCATCGCCGCAACCCCAAGAATCAAGAGTAGCAGTGCTAAGAGTGCCAGCTCTTGCTGCTGCCTGTCACATTGGACGTTTTTTCAAGATACTGAACAAAATGAGAAAGTTATCCCTCAGAGGAATAAAAATAAATTATTAACCAGGAAGGACAGGTAAAAATTTTCATAGAATTCTTGGATAGTCTCATGGTGAATTAAAACAGCACCAAATAATCATCACACAGCCCACCTCCCTCCTTAACATCTGTGTTTGGGTGGGGGGATGCAAACTCTGACACGCTTTTACTGTCTTTGGACTAATGCGTCTGCAGTGTGAGGAGTAATTCCGACTAGAACAGTAACGACAGCTTTGTACAAAGACAGTATAAGAGATGCAGTTCTTACTGAAGCAGTTCAATATATTAATAATATGGTTTGTTACACTTTTATAGGTCAGAATCTTAATTTGCAAAGGAAATATGTATTATTGTAAAGACTTCCGGGTGTTTAATCCTCTTTTATATGTTTAAACAAGTGTATGTAGGATCATGACAGGAGACACATTGCAGAGTAACTACTTAAGTGACAATAGCTATTTGGTTCCATGGCTTGTAAAACTACAAATTGTAAGTAAGCTTCAACAAGAAAAAATTGCATGTGCAAGTAATGAACTATTTGATCTTTTTCAAAAATAAAATGAATGTCATGTCTTATCAGCAGGGTAAAGAATTAAAGGTCAGCTGAAGACAACGTAATCCGTTATTCATATACCCAAAAGTGCCATCTTTCAAATGCTGTGACACCGAACGCTATGAAAGCAAATGCTATAAATGGTTTTGGTGCTATTGGAGCTAAGTCACAAGCTGTTTTTCCAGCAGCTTTGCTAAGGAAACTGATGAAGTAATGTGCTGGGATAGTTATCTACAACCTGATTTTTCTTTCAGTGCCAGAGATGAGTAATAATGTGAAGCTGTTACAAGTTTTGTTTGACTACAGAGAAAATAATGCTGTATTTATGGACCCAAGTGTGATATACAAAACATGAAAAGGTGCTAACAAATTGCTTTTCTGTCATAAGATTCAGTCCACTCTATATTCTCTAATAAAAAGAATAATCGGAGGGTGTTTAATCCTTGTGATCATGGATGTAAATCACCTTTTAAGGAAAGTCAAGGCTTCAAATGTAATGCAAATAACTGGTATTCCAAAACAATGGAATTTCACCACATCTACACACAGTTATTAGGTATTCACAGATAGGCTTTGTTAGATTCCTCTGCAGTACTTTAAGGTGTTGCTACTTAATATTGTCCATCCTGCACCTGTACTGGAGACCAGTATCACATGAGAAGGTTGACATTTACTCACCTCTGCCACTCTGGCTGCAAGGCACATAACTTCTGAGGAAAGGGGGGTGTGAATATGTGAAAGCCAAAGCAAAGACCTTTCTTTGGCAGCTCTGAGAAACGCACCAAATTAAAAAGCGCCTGCTGAAAATAACGCATTCTTGCGCTGCCTAGGAAGTACAAATAGTGGATGTTTAGTTTTACAAGTAACTAGCAAAACACTAAAAGCCCAGTATTTGTTTTCTTTGTTAAAAGTATACTCGTGCTGTAGTTACTGAACAAATGCGTATATTCATTACTGTGGCAGCTGCACCCACCGTGATGAAGAAAGACCACAAGATTTGCTAACTCTCATGAAAATATAAAAACATCTGCTGACTTTGCCTGTTCTGGAGAACATCTGCTAACTTGGGGTAACCACAACATCTGCTGATTGTGGTCACATCAGGGTTACACAACCAGCTATCATTAGACCCACATCTCAGTTGGAAGCTAAGACCCCCTGCCAGTGAAGACCAACATGACCATATTTGTGACCACAGATCAAATTTGACTAGGGTATAAATGGGGTCCTGCCAGAGGACAAATTGAGTCGGTTCTTCTCGGAGCAGGGGGTCTGCATTCGGGGGCTCTCCCCTGGGTCAGGATGCCACCTGAGGTAACTCCTTGAGGTTGAGAGCCCTCATCTTGATTGGTGAGTGCAATGGGTTTTCAGTTAGTCAGAACTGAAACTTAAGTGAGCAATGTAGTACTTAATTCCACTTGGCATCTGGAACCTGTAGTTTACTCATGTTGATGGATTATGAAATGATTTTTGATTAGATAAATTTCTTCTGAATTTATAACCTTCCTAAGTTAATTTGTGAGCCTCCACAAGGTACTTAAAATTCTGATAACTGAAGGTTATATATATAGACACCTCAAAAGAAGCTACCAAGCTTAAATGCAAGGTTTTTCCTATGCAAGGAACAAATATTTTAACCTTGCCCTTTTATTTTATTGACCTCCTTTTAGATTACCTGTAAATCAGAAAATATAAGTAACCTACCAACTCACAAATGGCCTTGTGCTGACAGTAGCCTCCAGGGTGTTAAAAGAAGGTAGGATAACTAGTTTATTCTTAGAAGTCTTTGGGGAGCCAGCCAAGCTTAACTAGGGTAATTAGTATCTGCAACTGTAATTTACATAAATTACAGACACATAACACCAAATATTTATCTGATTGCAGAAACATTGTGTTAAATTATCCAAAGGTAATAAAACTCACAAATGCAGTGTTCAACCTATGGATAAATTAAGACTGTCTCCCTTGAGAATTTGACGTCTTGCCTCTGGGAGGATTTGCTGGTGGTAAAGAGAATACTACAGAGGAGTCAGTATTTTATCAGAGTGACTTTGCTGTGCTTTACCTAGTTCAAGTAGAATCTCTATATACAAGAAAAAACAAAAAGGAAATACCCATCTAGTGTTAATCCATTCATCGTCTCCAAACACGTCAGTTTTATGAAGTCTGAACTGGCAAAGCTGTTAAAATCACTTCCAGGCTGTGCGTGTCTTCAATAGACAACTAACGCAGTTGACTGGTGTTTGGATTTGATTGTATCTGGCCCATAAGTGTTCACAAAGGAGCAGTAACCTACAGAGCCAGGCTGGTGTCCTCACTCACGTTTTACACATACTCGTCTTCGCTGTGGCTTCCAGGAACAAATCTAATGACTCTTTTGTCCTGCATGAATCTAAACCATTGTATGAAAGACCACAAGAATGGTGGTTTTTGTCTAGAAGCAAGATAATGGCAGTTACCAAATATGGAAAATGCTGTTGCAGAGGAGGAACTATTCTTTCTGTCCTTGGTGACTGGGATGAGGTTTAAATTGTGTCAAAGGGGATTTAGGTTAAATGTTAGGAAAAGCTGTCTAGCAATAGAAGCTAAGTACAGGAAGAAATAATTTGCAGAAACTGTGGGATTTCTTTAACTGGTGGTAGGTCTGACAAATTTCTTCCAGGAATGGGTTCACATTTGTTTAATGTAGGTCCTTCCAACCATATTGTCTCTTCTCATCCCAAAAGAATTACTGAAAAATGTATCTATGCTTTGTGCAGGGTGAAAGAATTATTCAAA
Organism: Eurystomus gularis; assembly: GCA_013400335.1. Lineage (NCBI taxonomy): Eukaryota > Metazoa > Chordata > Aves > Coraciiformes > Coraciidae > Eurystomus > Eurystomus gularis. The sequence continues at coordinate 24,871 of VZZY01000992.1, read as the reverse complement.
AGAAAGAGGTCTTCCAGTTGCCGTTAATATGCATGGATGTAGTAAAGTATATATGACCTTTTTTCCCCTAGGGAAACAATTTTAGCGTGTCTGTGTGTGTATATACACACACACAACATTTATATCCCTGCTTGCTTGAATTATCATAGCTCTATTGACACACTGTTCACATTAGATAAAGACCTATCAAAGACTTCAGGAGAAACACTGAGTCTAAATGGCCTGTCTTCATTGTATTCCAGTAATTCTGGAATGAAGCCACTTTGTACGGATCAACTACGAGCCAATAAATTCAACAAGCACTGAAGAAACAACAACAAAAGGCAACAGAGTGGGAAGCAACTACTAAAACAACTACTGAAATCACCCTCTCACTGTGAGAAGTGTGCTTATTACTGCTTTCTCTCACAACAAATACTGCAAAATATACTAAAACATATGTTTACAATGTATTTCTATATGCTCAATAATAAGAAATATAAACATCATAAGCATGTATCCGAACAAATCCGAACAAGGTGTGAAGTCTTGCTTATTTACCAAACAACATACAAAGAAATTTTCCTCATTTACCACTTGCTTTAAAAAGATAACTTATTTTCAGCTGTGTAAGACTATTTTATGTGTTAATTAACATAAGCCTGGGAGAGATCATCCCAAAAATTACTAAGTACTACTTGATAAATGATGTAACAATTCTGAATCACTGTACCACTATGAACTTAAATCGTGATAGATACAAAATGGGTAGCAAGAATCCCAGTTCACCAAACAAATGTTCAGTGAAAAATCACCATAGGAAGAGATCAGTTGAATACTCAGAAGTGAAAACAGGTTATAAAATCTGTTGCCTTATGGTCTTTCTGGTTTCTGGTTTCTGTGGTTTCTGGTGTTTGCCAAGCATTCAACCATGACTCCCTGGCTTGCACTGAGTGGTTTCCCACCAAAGTACAAAGCAGCTGGAGATCCCTTTGATTCTGAAATCACATTATATGTAACACATTAGTACTACAGATTTGATCAGATTATTAGCTACAAAATAAAAGACATATAAGGGAGGGTTGGTTGCATAAGGCTCCATGCTCAAGGAACAAACTTGAGTGCTTGCTCCAGACATTATCTCAGTGTTCTTTTATGAAAACAAATTCAGAAATGCAAAATGTTACTTAGTCCGAGCATATTGTTACAGTTGAACTTAAATAACTAGAAACGCTTTTTTACTTTCCAGAAGTTACTCTAGTCATACAAAACACATTTCTTTCAATGTGCGTGTGCTAATTTTTGCTGACTAAACTTTAGGTGCCAGGAGATCAAAGAGAGAACTGTATCATTAAACTTTCTCCATAGGCCATGCAAAAAGAGGCATCTTCAAAAAAATTCAGAGACAAAACCTAATTTGCACATTTGGAAAGAGCTTTAGTATCATTTTCAGCCGTGGAGAAAATATACCCCGGATAAACCGGGGAAGCAGTTTCAACTTGCCTGCAGAAATTCGCCTGGTACTTTTTTCTAACAAATTTGCGATCATCAGGTGGAAGTCTGAAAATATGTACTTTTCTCTTTTAAAATATTTTCATTTTATAGTTATGAATACATTTCATATCTTAAAATGTTTTTAACGTAATCAAACGAGCTCTAAGAATGCGCAGTTATTTCCAGCAGATGGCAGCACCCCCCTGCAGAGCAGATTACGGGATTTTAAAATCAGTATTCACCAGCGAGCATTAAACGTGGAAGAACTCTCCATTCTGGACCTGAACTCTGTTTTGCCAATTGGCAGGGCCAACAGAATGAACACAGGCAGCAACAAAAGGCTCAGGCTTATTTTACTGTCCACTTAAAGATGATACAGAAATAAAACACTACAGTTAGTCAGAAAAGATCAACTTACTACACTTCAGTTCTAAGCAGCAGCAGGAACAAGCAGGGTAATGCACCTAATTGTTACTACATAAAAGTAACTACAGTGATTAAGAGAGACACAGCAACAATCTCCCGTGACCATCATCCAGCCCTGCAGTCGCTGGGGAGCCCCAGCTGCAGTGAGGATTTAGAGAACCTTTCCTGGCAATTGGGAAGTCCTGTGCAGTGTGTCCACTCATAGGCGAGGCAACTGAAATTTGCTGCAAGGAGGACCAGCTTTTCTACTGTTGAATAAACAACTCCAGAAGCATAAGCACTCTTCAAAAACAGAGCACCTGGCATCTTTATCTCCTTCCTGTATTCCACCCAAAGCCTATCTAGGACCTTCAGATGAAGCCCAGAGGAATCTCTTTATCTGTTTTGGTCTTACTCTCACATTTCTCAGGAAGCTGGGTATCTGTTCTCACGGCTTCTGCACTATGCCTCCAAACAGAGGAAAATTCTCTGCTGGTCTCTATTACAGCATTACAGCAAAGCTTTATAAGTTGGCATCTAAATGTATTCATACTAAAATAGCAAAATATAGATGGATAATCTGTTGCATGTATGATCAATACTATGCATATTAGATACATTGTTTGGCTCCAAGGTTCATCTATAGATCAACTTTGGTTCAGGGCCTATGGTTCAGGCCCCAGCCCTTCCTTCCTATTGCAAAGGAAACACATCTTCACCACTACATACGTAGAACTCAGTTTCTGGCTCTGTTAGGTCCTGTGAATCAAGCCTTTACCAGACTGCATCACCATAAAACATCAGCTTTTTCAAACAGAGCCATCCATTAAACTGATACCCCAAAGTTCTGATATATCTTTCAAACTCTAGACGTTTCTGTGAAACTTCAAGAAACTTGGTTCCCACTCTTGCAGAGGCTTTCCTAAGGCAGTGTCCCTGGTTCAGGTGTGTCATGCTGACTAGGAGTCATCACTGACTCAGCACTCTACCTTGGAGATCAACTTCAGGCCTGTCCTTTACCCAGATCCGAGCAATTGATTTCCTAGTACTGAGCTTCACTGACTTTAAACTAAGTGCTCCTGGTGTCTCGTAGCAGACCTTTGTGTTCCGGGAAATAGGTCTTCATACTTGCATTGTTCTTTCCAGTGCTGCAGACCACATCTAGGGAATCAAAGACCACAGACAGTTAAATTTGCTTTTGTAGTCTCATAGGACCTGTATAATTCAAAGACTTCCAAGGGCATCTCTTTGCTTACCTTTCTTTCTCAGTCAAGACAATCTATGCTTTTACCTTTATTACTCCTGATTCATCAGATCTTTCTGGAAGCCAAGACTACACTTACTGTCTGTTCACGCTACGAATAAGAGCAAACAGGTTGCTAAGATTTGACAAAAAGGTATGAAACTGCCACATCAGACTGACTTCCTGCTCTTGAGAACAAGACACCTCATCACTCACTCTTCTCTTCGACTGTGAGATCCAGAGTGCTCACACCTCAGATTTAGAGGACCTGGAACTCATCCAGCATCTGTGGTCCTCTCCTTATTTCTCCATCCCCTCGTGGAAGTCCTTGACACCTCAGGCTCTTCACTGCCTCTTGCCTTTTTGTTTTGTTTAACACACTCCACCTGTTCTCATTTACCTTCTTGCCATGGCACTGTTCTTCCATCTGAGGCAGGAATGATCCAAGATCCCCTAGAGATCCAATGTAAAGACAGACTGCACAGCTTTGAACTGTCTCCTTAGTGGAAGCGCTCTACATGCAACGGTGGATGACCTGAGAAATCAGAAGCAATTTTCTGCCCGAGAATCGTGCAGAAGCCGATGCGTAACTGCATGGCTGCAGTATGTGTGCCAGCTCACTGCAGCAACTTCTCCGACTCCATTCTGCTGACACCAAGATTGCCAACTGTGATCATCCCTTTGACATATTTCCTTCTATTACTTTTCCTCTTTACATTAATTATCTCTTTACATTTTACCTATCTGTTTTGGTATTGTCCCTGCCTAGGACTCAACCCTGCCCCCGTGACCTCCTGCTTCAATCAAAAGTCATTCTCTCAAAAGCGGTGGTGTTTCAAAAGTGCTAGAACCAAAACAAAGTAACCAAATCGAGACTGATACTACTGTTCTCAAACCAGAAGACTCATCCTTAACGTGATTTGAAAAAAACAGTATTGAGCTTTGTTAGATCAAATTAGCAGCTAAGTGCATGTCAGCAACGGAGCAGAACTGAAACACTCGCACTACAGTGTGTTGAACATGATGCTAAGTTGGTTGCTACATGACAATAAACAAATGTAAATTAATATTCTGAGATTCGCTGGCTGGTTGGTGGCTTTTTACATGCTCCAAAATTCATCGCAATGTTTTGGGATAATACGTATGTAGTAGAGATGGGACCAGCAAGGAATCAGGAAAGACAAATTTGTGGCAGGATGTTAATTTTTTATCCACATACTTACTAAATTGATCATATAATACAAAACTTTGAGGAATGTGCTGAATTGAGTGCAGTGACTTGTTTGTTACTATTTTGTATCTAGCAAAGTAGATCCAAATATATAACTTCCAGTACAACCAAAATGTAAGTGTTGGTCACATGTTAAGTCTCACTGTTTGCACCACTGCATTTTTTTTGTTGTCTCCTTGCACAAACAACCAAACTAAATAAAAATCAAAATGGTGTAATGTAATTTATTTGAAATGCTTCCAGAAAAGTTTAAGGCTATTATTAAAAAAAAATTTTAAATGAATATACACACGAATTCATTCTTCTCTATTATCTGAAGACTTTGCATGCTCTTCCCTCCTTTGAAACATTTTGCTGAACAGGTTTCATGAAAATGGTTCATCATCTAATGTGCCTTCCTATGCCTTTTCTTTTGCAAATATTTCCTTCCTCTCCTTGTCGCTGACATACTCATTCAGCTGTAAAAACGAAGCAGTTGAAATAAATTACAAAGCCTGAAACAGAAAATTGACTTTTTTGACAAACTATAAATACAGAAATATGTTCTATAGGGTAAAAATGACATTTAAAAAAAACCAAACAAACCTTGTTTTATATTGTTTATCATCTTGTCACACCGATTTCTGTCACGTGTATCAGCATATATATGTAACATACTTGACAGTAAATTTTCTGTAAACTTGTAGAACCCAAGAAGAATGTTTTTGGCAATAACAGGTTTTCTACTCTTGTTGCTACTAGTACTTTGCACAGGTTATCTTGTGTGATATCAAGGATTATTTAGATTTATTAATATGTCATTTTCATAGCTCACCACACAGCAGTGGCATTATTTCTTATAAGAAGTAAAATCTTACCCAGGGATTCCTTGAAAGGAGCAGGATGTTGAACTGAATGTTTTAGACTGCATTTCAGTGACTCATCTGCTTCTCATCATCATGAGTAGATTAAATCAGCCACCAGAAAACACAGCAATACTTCCAATTACAGCATGAGATTAAATGCAACAAAAACTTTTAAAACAAAACTTCAGAAAAATACAAAGGATTTAATACATCCTAAAGGAAAAACAATTCCGTTTTTGTTTAAAATTTCTCTACATAACCCCATAGGGTATTTGTAGAGCATTGTTGATATAAAATATTCACTTTGTTTAAAAAACAACTCCATGTAATTGTAAACAGGTATTTACAGAAAATTAAATGTTTTAACATCAGTTTAGTGGTGTTTAAAACCAATAGTGGAGGTCAGTGGAGTGCAAAATGCAGAAGAGGGCCTATTCATAAGCTTTTTTCCATTCTTATCCTGTTTGGGATAATATACGTATATATATGGAAGCGAAAGGAAACTACGAGCTTATTTACAAATACCCAGTATTCTCAGCATTTCATTTACTTCAGTGCTGGCTGTAGAGGTTTGGTTGGGTTTTTATTCAGCTGATTATTTTTAGCATTACATGCTTTGGTAAACAACCCATAGCGCTCTGCCGACTGCATGAACTGACCAGGTTTCAGTTAGTTGGGTTGCTGGATCTTAGGACAGTGCTTCATTCTGAAAAACTATTCCCTAAAGAGTCACCGGTTACATGGCCCGCTGCTTATAGTTCTTGTTGATTTAATACCACAAGAATTCAAGATTGTTGCAAGATGTTTTTCTTTTTTCCAAGAAACTATTTTTTCCTTCTGTGCCTTTATAAAAACCTACTAGCTTGATACCTATCTCGAAACTCCACATAAAGTCCACATCTGCAGCTGCCCTATTTAAGGGCAAATAAAGCTCTTTAAAAACTATGAAAAGATTCTTTATGTAATGCATATATGAATAGTAGTTGAGAGATTCTGTTTACAGCAGGACACCGAGAATAACTGGTCAAGTACCTCTTTCATCCACCTTCTGTGTTTATGGAATACAATCACAGGCCATGAACTGCGAGAGATTCCAGCTTATTGGCAGTTACAGTACGACACTCATAGGTACAAGGACTGCATTGACATTGTCACAAAAAATATTTTAAAAGTGCTTCTCCAAATGTTTCCATGTATGGAATGCAAATACTGTACAGGTAAGAGATTTTCTTCTGTGAACTCTTAAGTTATTGTCAAACATTGGTTTCTAATTGCTTCTCATTTTCACAAGAGTTTGTGCTGATCTCGCTGGTGTCCATGCTACAGTCTGATTCACAGTCTGACTGGTCCATTTGCTCAAGCGTGGCTTCTCCCTGGGGTACTCTGCTTCCACTTGGTGACAAAAGAAAGTGTGCTTCGGGGTTCAGCACGCCAGCTGTGCCTGCACATGTCACTTTTTCTTTGGCCTGGCGGATACAGTTCAGCCACTGTTGTTTGTTGAAGGAGTCATTGGCTTGGAGTGAGTGAGTCTGGCTTTGAGATCCGTTTTTGAAGCTGACTCTAAAGAAGTTTTTGACTGAAAGAAACAATACGTATCAAACACTGAATGCTCTGGGTGAATGGATTTTATAATAAATAAGTGTATTAAAATGAAGGAATCTGGAAAATCTTTGACTTGTGGTGTTTTCCTGCCAATACCATATCAAGGCCACAGAGAAGAGTCTAGGTGTTTCCTTGCGTTGTGGGGGAAGAACAAAGAACACCACAAGCACTTCTAATAGTTTCTTAGTGCTGGATTAAAGAATTTTGGTTCTTCCATGCGTGGCTACCCATAAAGCTTTCAGAGAATCAGCAGGATTAAGGCTTCTCCCACACTTCAACACCTCTCCTCCTGCTTCTCTGCAAAGCAGATTTCCAGAACCTTCCCTGAATACTGTGTCCTGTATCAGCTGGAGATTGCCTCACCTCTTCCATTCCCTTCACTAATGAGGCAAATAAATACAGAACTCCCTCTCAGTTTTCACAAGACAAGTGAGATTCAAAGAACCGTAATAGAAACAGGCATCTTTATAATATGCCTAATTAGAAGGATGTTAACTCTTGACATTAACATGAATAGCTGCAGTCTTAACCCTGAGCACTCCATTAATTACCTGTCAGCTGAAAGATTTATGGAATAGCAATCCATGTCTCCGTAATACAAAGAAAGTTGTAACAGCTAAAGCTTAAGATTCCAAAATACACTTGTGCTTCTAATTTTTGCCACTGCATTCTCCATATTCTCCCATTCTCAGTTCAGTGCAGAAACAGGTGTGCAGAGAAACCCCATTATCAATCTAGTGAACTACAACATAATCAACTACTTTGAAATGAAAATCAAGATATTGGATCTAGTTAGCAGTAATTTTAGAGAAAACATTCTGATGCCTTATTGGTAGGTATCTTAAGGTTATAATGATCCCACATGAGCAAATAAAAATGTGGTCATACTTCTCTCATTGCTGAATGCACCACGTATGGATCCACCCAATCGCACCTCTCCATCTTGCAAGTCTTCTAGCACAAGGTCCCTCACGGGAATTGGCGGCCGATAGAGCTGGTAGCAGAGGTGGTCATTATGGGTGATAGCTCGAGTAATCACCAGCACTTCTTCAAAGAGGAAAACGTGCAGTTTCTGTTAAAAAGTCATAAATGAAAAAGCATTATTCCTTTTTCAGAACATCATTAAACCAAAATTATTTAAACCCTAGTTAGCTGTAACCTTGTCTTCTACAGTTATAATAAAGATTCCTCTCTTCCTGCTATCTAAAGGCCTTGCCACGCAACAGCACAATTCTAATGAATCTTTTAGTGCTGAGGCCATGAAATGTGCGTGACGCTTCAAAGGTCTCTCCACAGCAGCATATTCTACACATTCTTCTTTCTGATACCCACTTAAACTTTCCTGGACTGCCTGTGTTACTAAAAAACAGGCAATCTTATTAATCCAAATATTTTCAATGAACAATTAACGAGCAATCTCTGTGAGCAGCATGTGGACTGGACAATTGGCCTGAAGCTCAGCAACTTTCCCTCCTAGGTGGTACAAGTCACCCATTATCATCTTTAAATATGTTCCTCCTCACATTTTGCAATGTTCAGTGGTTTCCAACAATAAACAAACTGAAATTTTAAATTCATTTCCCTTGACATCATGCATCAAAATGGATTTTTTCACTGCCAAAATTTTCTTCCCAATCACAAGTGTTCTTTGCTTCTAAAGCTGACCTGACTCAATCTATGCAGGCACATGATTTGCAGTTGTAACACAAGATACATCCTCAGATCCAATTAGGTCATTGTCCCATCCTCTAGTAGCTCATGTTTTCAGAAAACTATAATGAAAGAGGTAATTACAGCAGAAACATTTCCCCAGTATGCCTTGGCAGTCTTCTGATATTGAAAATGTCCATCTTAATTCTGGTTTTCCAGATGCCTCATTTTGTATCCATAAATAGTCCAATTTTCTTCTACTTGTGCCTTTCTAGGTCTTTGCAGGACACACACTTAAGCTTTTTGTTTGTTGCTTATTCTGCAGTGCTCTCATCTTTTCTATTAACAGCACCTCTATGCAGAATCTGGTATAGAATCTATCCATTATGGGCTTCAGTTCAAGTTCGGAAAATGGCTACCTTCTTAAATAAATGAAATATGAAAGCAAGCAAAAATGTGTGAGATTAAATATTTGGGGTATATACAGATATGGATGTTTGCTTATTAAGTAGGGTTGGTTTTGAGTTTTTTTAACAAATATTCTAAACGTGCAACAAAAATACCTTTTTGATTTTGAAACTCAGTTTTAAAACTGTCATCCACAAAGTGCTGCAGATTATTCATACTGGAAAGCTTTGTTATGTCTGATTTTAGCAGAAGTCTCATGAAACTCCTTTCAATGAGATCTCTTATTTGCTGCAAAAGCGAATACTTTGTAACAGCATGTGTGAAAAGTGGGCTGATGAGGTCAGGATAGAAATGGCCTGTTTTTCACCCCAAATCCAACAACCACACTGTCAATTGTATTCAAGGAATACACATTAGTGTGGAAACCTTCCAAAAATGTTGGGGCATTTTACATACAGTTCATAAATTGAAAAGAATAAAGTACATACTTAATGCTGCCGAAGAAAGGCAGGGGTAGTGTGGATGGAATAAATAAAGTTCACCAGAAAGATGAAAATTGCCAGTTTCTTCCTGCTAGCCTGCTATAGGTTAACTGCCTGCCTGATCTTTATCAGGTGAATCACAACACATCATCCCTTCCTTCTCTCCATCTCAGCTGCTTGCTCAGCTCTGTCTGTTGCACACATCCATAGAAGCAGGCCCAGTGCTGAGAAATGCATTCAGAACTCTGCTTCCTGGGTTGGGTTTTTTAATAAAACTTTCCTAAGCTCAGTTAATGGGAGAAAGAAAATGTTTCATTGTTTGTCCATTCAGATTTTCATGTTGTTTCTATTTAAACTTGGGGAAAAAAAATAAATCTAAGAATATCTGGTTTCTCTTCTGTGAATCTGTCTGCTGATCTACATGGTTGTTTTTTCCTATGAGCTCAGCTTACGACACTTATCAAGAGTGCACACTCCTGGAGACTGGAATGTGCAGCATCCAATACCAAATTTCTCTGGTTAATAAATTAACTTTGACCTCAACAAAGAAATAAGTAAAACATTCTTAATAACCGCAGCCTTTGACAGATTCAAAATTTGTCAGTACATTTTGTGTGTCTTTATAGACATTACTGTCATGTCTCTGGGACCAGAAATATGTTTCTTATTTACTTTTTATTCCTGCAAGTTTTATTAAAATCTAACAGACTTACAATTTAGCCAGGATACTGTTAGTTCCCCTTAAGAGACAGAGATGCATAGAAGGTTTTTATCTCCATACGCAAATATTTCACTGCTAAGAAAAAAGATGAGTTATATATAACAGTTAATATTTTCCAGCTTCCTATAAATGAGGGTGATATTTCTCTATGTATACTCGCAGCTCTCTTAGCTGTCATGCAAAATGAAGATATCTTTCAAAGCTATTTATGACAAAGTGTTGATTCCTTACCACTCCTCTGTTGTTCTTCAGCTCACCATGACAACATACCACACGTGAATTATCAATCAATGAATCCCTTTGGCCTTCTTCAAGATAAATAAGTCTCTCTTTGTAATACTGGCATTCAGATTCACCAGTCTTGGTGTTGATTTCGGCCACTATGCCCTGAATTATATTTATCTACAGAAAAACAATGAAAATACATGAATTTTAATTAGTCCAATATTCCGAGCTATCTCTTAATAATTTGAACCATAGCTACAAGAAAATACATTTTAATTTACAGTATATTTTTCATTAATTTTTTGCAGATCAGTGTATTATAGTATTAATACTAGCAAGAGAATTAAGCAGACTAGAGTGTGGAAGGAACTTTAGTTTGCCTTTATAATTCCTTCTAACAACGGCTTAAAAATCTGATATTTCTTCCTATCAAACCAAAATAGGCAGAATTAAGATAAATATAATAAATGCAATCAGACATGTATTTCTGTCAGCTGAAATGTGCCAATAAATGAAAACAGGACAAATAACCTGCCTTAGAAGTATTTCTTTGAGATAGATTATAATTCTCTGAAAACTGCTGTATTGTATCAGACACCAAGAAACAGAAGGACTATCAAGATCCTTTTCCTGCAAAACATGGAACAAGCCAAAACACTAAACTCTCAACTTCTGTTCATTATGAAAGTTATCCTCTGGAAATAAGGAAAATCAATTTTATTTCACAATTGCCCTACTTGCATATATCTACAATTTTACAATTAAAAGCAATGACTATGTTGCCTTTTTAATAAAAAAAAAAAAAGTTTTGCCTTTTCTATAAAAACACACTATCTTGAACTTCCTTATATTACGCAGTCTTTAAGGACTCTGAGATCTATTTATCCAAAACTTAAAATACAGCTCCTTCACTGGGCATGTGGATGTGGAGTTGATTTTAGACAACTGTAATAGTGATTATAGGTTGCTCAGACTCAGAGTTGGAGCAGGAGAACGGGTTGAGACATCCACGCAACCTCCTGATCCCAGGAGGTTCATCAGGGCCCATTGTGCTTTCAGCAGATTGCTGGACAGGAAGACAAACGCGCTTCATATATGCCTAAAAGTGTGAAGAGCCAACCACGTACAATAAATTCTGTTTCCTAATTTAACTCTGCAAATATACAAGTTATTAAATACATCAAAGATAAACAGTGTTCTGCTGAAGCAGAATACCACAAAGGTATATAAGGCTATTGAAGCATAAAGAAAAAAAGCCTGATTGTATTTTATTAAACAATTACCAAATATAAATACTGGAAGAAAGCATTTAAAAGATTTTTTAGAAGAAATTACCAGACATTATGTAGAAAAGCAAATGCTAGAAATAAGCAGAATTCTTTGAGATATTTACGCTTTGTTTGGGTTTAAAATAATATGCACACAGGGAGAATGAACTTTATAGATTAAACCTAAATTAGACTATCCAAGCTTTGAATTTAAACCACAGTTCTCCAGTTTTACAATAGAGAAGTTGAGCTGGGCAAGGGATTTGGGGAAGGAACAGCAGAAGAATAGCGGTCAAGTACATCTGTTTTAAAACATCCAGTTTCCAAAAAAAAAAAGCAGGTCTGTCATCTTTCAGCAAAGAAATACTAAAATATACAAAATATTTAAGTCTAGGCAAATCATACATTTTTGTCCTCAAAATATTAATAAAATTTACTTATATTTAAATGCTATTCAAAAGCAGTAGGATATCGATTTTATTTATTAATTAATTTAGAAGTGTTTCCACTACAGTAAACTCATTGAGTCCCAGATATGTATTTGCATGTGTGCACATATTATTGTACTTCATATACATGTATTTATGTGTGTGTTTATATATATGCATTTATATGGGAAAGAACAGGAATCTTAGAAACCTTTCAGAATATCTGAATCAGGTCCCTTTCTATTAATAAGGAAGTTTTAAAAGCCTTGGATTTTTCCCTCGGCTTTTACTTCAGAAAGCGCAACACTATTCCAAAACAAAAAAAACAGAATGAGGGCAAATTTCAGCAACGTTCCTGCAGATGATAATTCATCTAGATTCAGAGGTTAGGTAAGGTCTCCAGCCAGGGAATAAAATTTATCAAAATGATCTAACAACTGAAATGAAACCTCAGCATTATCCAACTTAGATTAGAATGGAAAATTATATTGAAAAGTAAATTAAAAATGAACAAGGATCAGACAAGCTCTGCCTCTCTTTTTTTTGGTATCAATTTGCTACTGAAATAGAATTTAACCGGGCAAGCGGGGCTAGATATTGCATGTATTAGTTTGGGCTGTTCATATAAGTATTAGTATTTCCATATGTTGTGCAGCGTCCCTTCATTCATTCATAAGTAAAAAGGGCTATAATCTCCTAAAAAAAAAAAAGCAAACCCAGCAGTAACTCACAGCTTCTTCAAGGTGCTGCTGATCTGGATGATCATTTGATGTGTGCCTCAAAATTTCTCTGAGTAGCAATGGGTATTTAACCAAACGGCTTCTTGGGATGTCAAGGAAATTCCAAAGGTCCAGTTTGCGACTGAAAGGAGACTCCAAGCAGCGCTGTAGGAAATCTTGCACTCTGTGATCTTGTTTTTTGTGATCCAGTAAAGCTTTGGCTGCTACTTGATTGCTGCAGTAGCTATCGTAGGAGTTTAGGCATGGAAGCTGAGGAAAGAAAGAAATTCTACAGCTGAAAGAAAGCACAGTTTGCTACATTGAAAGTTTCAAGTGATTCAGGATGTCAAAACTCATGCTGAGAATCTTTTAGCTAGAGATTTAGCCACAACTTATGGATGATAAAGTTTCCAACATATATCAGGTTTGCAAGGGTCCTCTGAACACCGTGTTCATAACTGAAATCATTTAGAAGCACTAGCTCATCCCCTAGTTCCTAGAGATCTTAAATGTTATTCTAAAGCATTAAAAATATCCATGATTTAAGACTGAGCGCTACTTAGCGCAGACAAGAGTTGAACACAGAAGTCTGATTGCAATTATGAATGGAAATAAAAGCCTAGGAATGAGTGTTCCCTAACTTGGCCTTTTTTAGATAAGCAAGCTTCTACAGTCAAACTTCTGTACGGCCCTCAAGAACCTTGACCAAACAAAGATGAGAGAACCGCGCTTTAAATCTGAAAAAACCTCCACCTAAGTTGTGTATTGATTAGAACAATAGATCCTTTTGCAAACCTGCTGTTTTAACACACAATTATACATAAGATCTTCAACAAAGGAAATAACACTCAGACATAATTGGACCAAGAGAAGTTCACTGGTGTACAAACACACCAGAACATAAATATGTGTAAAATGACTTTATGCAGTGAAAAACAGATAGTTTTTGACACCTGCAAGCTTATAATTAACTATCTGCACTATGTGCCAGTGGTGGGCCTGTTTCTCTTGTTTATAATAGGCCCCTGTTTCACACAGAGCTGCTAAATGTTATTACCTAATCCCATAAAAATCTCAAGCCCTTATTTTCCTGCTAAATGTCATTATTCGCATATACTTACAAGTAAACTTTTCGCATATCTAAATCCTTTAAAAAATAGCTCTTTTTTAATATAATGAGTAATTTTATCAACAAACAAAAGCTGTTTTCAGTGTTTATGTCGTTGGATGCTAGTGAAAGTCAATTTACCAACTTTTCCTTTTGTGGGGCAGCAACAGCATCTCTCTTGTATCCCTATCTGCCTTTTTTTAACAAAATTCTAGAAAGTTATATCTTTGACAGCACTAACAGCTACCTGTTACCTTGACTGGAGAAGAGTGACATTCAAAAATATCTGTAGGATGCCCTTACACAATGTGACTGCTCAAGCTTCATTTTCCCAGGAAACCAGAATATACAGGGAGGCAGACTGGTAAATGATCTACATCAGACAAACTGATGTAGTCTGACTCTTGATTTTTATTTAAAGCATATTAAATACTGCTCATCTCCTGAACAGCAAAAGTTTTCAAATAACATCCTAGCCTAAATCTTTTCATGGAAAATCTCTTCGAAGACAAAATATTCCATTATGTCTCTAAATAGTTGCCTCGCCTTTTAAAAAGACTTTGAGAATATACGTTTGACACGGTATGCTAGATACGGAAGGGAAACTGTCTAATAAAAACTATGTTGCAGCTCCAAACCAAATTGATTAAAGACTCTGCCTTACCCAACCCACAAGGATATGGCCAACGTGTTCTGTTGATCCATCCGGTTTCCTGACTTCTTGAAGTCGCCTAAGAAGATCTGATCATGATTTAAAAAAGAAGAGAAACTTCACTTAATGGACCAGATGACTATAAATCTAAGTGCAGTAGTAATGCAGACAGGGACTATTTGAGTTTTACCTTCATGTAAAGGAATTAGAGAGTCCAACGTTCCAAAAATTTGGTTCAGCTCTTGCTCTGTCATTATGGAAAGTTTAAGCATTGGGTCATGATACGCCTGCAAAGAAAAAAGGGGAGCTCTGTAATTATCATATCATTGGTAGCTGAAATATTAGTGATAATATTTAAAGCTCCCTGTAAGTAAAATTAGACCAATTGTCAAGAATATTTTTAAGTTTCAGAACCATATCTTAAATGATCAATTTTGTATTTAAAAGAAAAGAATGAAAGCAGCACATTTAAGTGTTTCAGAAAGAGTGGGAAAATAGAAATATGTTGGTTTTTTCTCCCCATCTCTTACTATCTTTGCAATTATAAAAACCATGGATTATTTTAAATGTTACATGAACCAACGAGTACTGCTTGTTAGGGTTTCTTTTAAAAAAAAAAACATACTTTTTTTGCTAACTTCAGATCTTCTATCAAGTCTTCTTCTCCTTGGGAAAGTTCAAAGATAGCCTGTAAAAAGAGGCACAAATATTTAAAAAGATCTTTATTTCATCTCTACTTAACTTGTGGAGTTGATGTTATATTCTGAACTGTCTAATAACATGTCACAGGATTTCTGTGCTAAATCTAATTGCAAACATAAAGTAAGGCTGTATTCCACAGCTACAGAATTCTGTGCGGTGTTTTGTAAAAGAGAGCTACAGCAGATTGTTCATAAAATACTTATCCAAAATAGTCACAGAATTCGTTTTTTTCAAATGGATGTGTTTCCAGATGGGGGAGCTATCTTCAGTGTGATACCTGGACTCAACTGTATCTTTATTACCTTTTTATATTGTTGTGTTCCATTTTAACACACGCAGTGGTAAAAGTTTTAGGTGGTCTAGTATGCAAAAGGCAGATCTTCTTTAAAACACGTCTCTGGTGGTGAGCACTTTCTTTTTGATACCAGTTCAATTGTTGTTATGAAGACTGCGCTCCTTAACCATTGGCTGATGTTAGTTACTTCTCTTGAAGCAGATTTGAGACTTTAAAGATGGCAGATTAAAAATAACCACCACTCTAATAACTGGCTTGTGGAAATACCATTGTATGTACTTGCTGCATGACTTCATTCTCAACTAGGTTACAGTGAACGTTAGCGTGTCGGTCAGTTAGTATTACGAACTTCAGAGTCAAGGCTTTCAAGCTGCATAAATGATGGAAGAACATCTTCAGCTAGCTCACATTCTCCTAGCTGGACAGTATGCATACCTGGAGGGCTTGCCACAGCGTGGGTTAACTGACAGCACACGCATGGAAGTGGTTCAGATGCTCTGCTGAGGCATGCTGTGTAAGAACCAATATAAAGCAGAACCCTCATGCAAAACTTCCTGGAATGGAGCTCATTTATTTGGGCTCTATGAAGGGTCCTGCCTTCTGCCCCAAGACAGTAACGACTGTTCTGCTATGCAGTTTCTACAGTTTATTTCTCAATAAGCTGCCTTTGAAATTCTCAATTTTAAAAGCTATTTCCTATGAATACTTGTACAATGTTAATACCTGCACACAAAATGCTTGATGTTACCGTTGTTTGATTTATGACTCAGTCCCTGAGGCATTCTCAGAGAGATTGTTATACACTTTGTTGGAACTGCTAGAAATTTCTTTAGGAAAAAAACCAACATTCTTAACTCTTCAGGAGCTCTGTCACTGGCTGTTAACATGAGCTATTTAGAATTTGTTACGTACAGCCCATTAAAACCACTGATGGACTCTTTTGCTTTCAAAGATAAACATTTTGATCAATATTTCATCTATCACTGAAAACTTCCTCAAAGACACTCTTTTCCAGCATGGGGAATGACTGCGCATTTCTGTGCACATGTATCACTTGATGAATACCTGTTCCTGAAACAACATGCTCACAAAATGAAACATAAAAATATCAGCCATCACTACAGAAACTGTCATACAGACCACGTACAGATGTGCAGCCAGAGTACAAAAAATATCTTAGTAACTTTGCATTTATTTAGAAAATCGGATGAGATGATTTTAAAAAAGAATTTCTTCATCTAATACAGCTTGAATTATAAAGACTTGGGATGGAATTCTGCTTCTAGAGGAGGTGGTGACATTCTGTTTAACTTGAGGAAAGATTCAAGTGCTATCCTAATGCCTGCTAGCATTCATCAGCTCCGTGCTTTAAAGGTGACTTTTGAACATGAAATGCACGAGAAGAAGAAAGAAATGATACCTCTTGACGCTTGATTTCTTTAGATGTAAGCATGTGATTGACACAAACGTCAAAGGTCTCACTCCATAGTTTGCTGTCTCGCCGCTTTGTGTTAGCAGGGGGCATATTTCGAGACCACGGTCGTGGACTGACCAGATCTGGGCGACTGTCACTTCGGAAACTGATAGAACGCTAGAAATAAATAGAAGTATAGATTTTATTGTTGGAACAGTTTCACATTACACATTTTTTTCCTAAGGCATTTATATACACAGTTCTGTACAACAAACAAACATAATCAAATTGGTTTTTACTATGAAATTAATAGCAATGTTTAGTACTAGGAATGTAAGAGAAATTATTTTAATACATCTTAATGAAAGGACAGTACTTCCATTCCTGCAGTGAACTATGTCCATATTCTGTTCTCAACATGTTTAAGACCACACAATGCATTCATCTACCACGCAACAAGAATGAACTATAGGCATAATGGCAGAATGGTCCAACGGATGAAGCTAACACAACTGATCATCAAAGTTTCAAGTAAGTAAACAGACAGGAATTATTAATCCATTATACATTAGAACCCTAATACTTAAAAAGTTAGAATTTATGTAAGTTGTAGAGACAAAAAGAGTATTACTCCTTTTTTGGTTCATTTTGAAAGTTTCAGTTGTTAAACTCCAGAAAGCTAGGACAGCAAAATCTGGTCGATAAACTCATCTTGTGTATCAACTGAAAGTCAACAGAATTGTTGGGTTTTGTTTATTCTGGGGGAGGAGTGGGATTGTTCAAAGATATCTGTACTGAGAAACAACAGGTCCTGCCTTGGGAGTATCAGATAAAAAGGTGCACTACATTGAATACATGGTTTAAGAACAAAAGTGTTTTCTCAGTTGGGCAGAAAGAGGCTTCATAAAGTGAGATGGCCCTTCAAAACCTTTCCTCCTACCTTAGTGTCTTGTTAACTACAAAAACCCCAAATAATATTGCCATTAAACTGTGAGAATCATGAAAGATTTGATTGGTATAATCATTCCAGATACATTCATAAGCAGGATTAAGTAATTAGTGCTATAATGCTCCAACTGACCAAACTGGTTTTGATAATGGAGAAACCCTTTCAACTGGTAATATCCTGCCTCTTCAGATATAAAATGAGATCAAGAAACTATTTCACATAGAAAGGTGTGAAGTGGATGTCTGGCTGAAAAGAGAACAATCACATTATCTGTAAAGAACAGTTATGCCAGTATTCATATCTGAATGTTTCTGATAAGCAGCAAGCCAGATTCTTTTCACACCGCTTGCTCCTACTTATTTCTTCCCATTTGAAGAAATATGTTAAACAGTGCCAGCAGAGAGCAACTTGTGAAATACCACTACTGTGTTCTACTATTATAGAACCTTTACTACTATTTCTGAAGCCTCTAAATTCAGATACAGAGATGCTGGTACACATCATCAATTATGTGATCTGGTCTTAAACTTCAGTACAAACAAGTCCAATTTTAAGTGACACAGAGTTCTATTTGCCTGTAGACTGTTAGAGTTCAGGCTGTTGCAAATACTTTGATAGAAATAGGAACAATTGCTAAGGAATTGTTAAGTTTGAGATAGGTAATGAAGTGCTGGGGCCTGAGTTGCAGGACCCAAGTTGGAGTTGACCTGTGAATGAGTCACAGCCTAACAGAATGTTTTGGTTTTTCTATTGGCTTCATGTTGCAGAGGCAGAACCTGGCCCACAAGTATCTCTGTGGCTCTGCCCTCACCCAGCTGGTCATGGCTGGGGTGGTGGGTGAGGCCAGGGCTATATTAACCAGGAGCTAATCAGCCAGAGGAGCTTCCTGTTGGGACTGGTCACACCTTGCTGAGCTCTCATGGTGGTGTCCTTCCGTGTGAAGGGCCCCTGAGGAGCCATCTGTGTCCGTTGTGTCCAGCAGGTGATGCTGACACCACAGTGGGCAGTGGAGGAGCTGGGCCCACAGGAACCTGTGGCAGGGCTGTCTGCAAGAAGACTTGTGAGGGGCTGTTGCTGAGTTCAGTGTTGGCCTGTGTGATCAGGTAACTGATGGCAGCGTAAAATGATGATGGCTGAACCAGCACACCAGGTAACCATAGATTTGATTGTTAAGTTTGAAATAGGTAACTATAGAGACCCTACCAGGAAAGTATTGTATTTTCCCATATTTTAAGAAACTGAGGAAACTGTCACGGATACCAGTTATGTTGCTGGAAACTGTCATGGACACCACTTATGCCACTTGGAAACCTCCTTACCCTTCCCATCCTGATTTGAATATCAGAGATTTAATTAGTGGAGCGAGATAGAACCGACCAATAATTATTTAGGATAAGAAAATAACAAAAGAAACCAATCGTTATGAAGGTTAAATTTAAGAATGGGTATTGTATGTAAAAGAACTTATGTAGTGATGATTTGATACAAAAAGTGTATAAAAATTGATGAATGTTGAATGATGAACATGTTTTGGAAGAGCATCCCCCATGTTCCCAACACTGAATAAAGAAGTGTTGGCTTATCAGCATCTTATTGGTGTCGATAAGTTTTCTTTTGTCCAACTTTAGTGATAAGGAGGGATACTTTATACTCTCTCTCTACTGTTTTGAAAAGATTCCTTTCTTGCTTCATTAAAATTAGAGGCTTCTTTTTGAGGTCCTACTTCTGAAATGCCTCAAGTAGTTCACGTTGTTGAAATACTCTACATTTTTGTTGTTATTTAAAACCTGCCTTACACAACACAATCATCCTTCAATTGCTTTGGGTAAGAATATTTAAAACAAACTAAATTATCTTCATTTCCAGGTTGAAAGCAGCATATACAAAGTACAATATTTGAAATTCTCCTCTGAAGATAAGAGCCCATGAAACACAGAGAGCATCCGTAAATATGTGTTTTCAAAATATCAGAAGACTCTTTATATAAATAATGTATAAATGTGCCTTTCAGCAGAAGCCACTTTTGTTTTGTCAGTTCCAAGCAGGGCTCAAAATAAGCACATGCAGGCATAGATACCAACCTTCCAAAACTTGGCAAATCAGGTGCTAGTCTTCCTTCAAGACTTAAGGAGATAAAGAAACACACATGAAATTACATGCTTAATTTACACTTGTCATAATAATGAATCACGGAATCCATTATTTTCCCATGCAAATGAAAGATTAGGGAAAAGAGACAGATGCATTGCATCCACAAACCACCAACCATGAGAATATAGCCAAGAAGACCAGTTGCCATTCCATGACCCAAGGTGAAATGTCCCTTTGCATGCATTCCCATATGCATCCTCCAGGATACAGCTCCTTTGTTTGTGGTGGTGTTTTCTTAAAGCATTGTTTTATGTTGAATTAAGCAGGTACTTATCTAGAAAAGCATCAGGCAGACTGCTCTTCAAAGTAAATGCCTTGATCTTGAAACCTTTTAACAAAAAGTTGTATGCAATGCTGTAGAAGGGCATGCACCCAGAGCAGCGAACAGGAACTACAGTGTTTTGAGAAGAGTAAGCTTTCACGTACACTGACAGTAATGTTTCTTTGTGCTTGCTGCATGATACTGTTCTCTACAGCCCTATACTGTCCTCCGCTGGGCAGGAGGGGCACAAAAAGGTGAAGAGACTCAAAAGGAAACCAAACTCCCCCAAATCCTGCTTGCTTAGCATCTTTGCTACCTGGACGCAGAAAGTATATATTGAATTGATTTATCTCGTGCATTAGCCTTTTAATTAACCATACAAAGCGTACCTTGCTTAATATTAACAAGTTGCATTGGACTGGGAGTAGTTATTAGTGTAAAGGGACAGAAAGATTTTGAGGTGTTATTTAATAATAATGACAAATGTCACTTTGAGATGAAGTGGTTTCTTTGTCTGGCACGTTTCATTCTTTTAGAAACTAACACAGCAAAGGCAAAAACACTGGATGACTTATACTGGTGCACTGAAATCTAGTTAGGCCAGGAATCACAAGCTTGGTGATAACACATGGATTCCAAATTGAGTTGTATTTTAAAATATTATCTTCTCCTTTACATACACATTGTAGAAATTGGCTTGTAAAGCCATGAAGAGACAAACTGACAGACCAGCAGGGAAATACTATTTAATGTTAAAGTTAATACTTTGTCTATTGAACATCAAACATACTTGAATCATCAATGCCATAACAGACAAGAATAGAAATGAGATGTAAACCTGATATATTCCCCAAACAGACAATAAATTATTTCAATAGAACTCTCTGACATTTTAATATAAATGTACAACATAGAATCATACAATGTATTAGGTTGGAAGGGACCTCCAAAGGCCATCTAGTCCAACCGCCCTACAATAAGCAGGGACATCTCTAACTAGGTCAGGTTGCTCAGAGCCCCATCAAGCCTGACCTTGAATGACTCCAGGGATGGGGCCTCCACCACCTCTCTGGACAACCTGTTCCAGTGATCAACCACCCTCTTATTAAAGAGATTTTTCCCTAATGTCCAACCTAAATCTACCTTTTACTAGCTTAAAACCATTACCCCTCATCCATATCACTACAGACCGTTGAGAACAGATCTCCTCCTGCCTTCTTATAGTCCCCTGTCAGGTATTGGAAAGTCGCTACAAGGACCCCTGGAACCTTCTCTTCTCCAGGCTGAACAACCCCAAATTTCTCAGTCTGTCACTTCAACAGGTCCATGTCCACATCAGTTTAACCACCTCAAGTTGTACTAATTTACTTTCTTTTTTTCTGCATATAAACAGACCCATTTCAGTCTGGTGAAACAGACTCCTAAACTGAAGTTCTACCAGAAATTTTTAATGTCAAGTTTTAAGGTTTTTTTGATGGTATCTTGCCATGGAGGGGAAGGCGAGGGAGAATTTAAAAAAAAGTCATGTGATAGAATCCCATGAAGGAATTGTAGGAATGTCAAAACAGCATTTCTACATCTCCAGTCTTCTAAAAATATTTTCCTAGTTTCTGGCTTCCTTAAACAACATGTCCAGCATAGTGGTTAAAAATTCTGCCCGTCTAGGATTATTAAAATTTTCATTTAATTCCAAAAAATGAAGGAGCTGGGGAAAAATCCAGCCACAACCCCAGTTTTGCTTACTGTATTTAAGCAACTGCAATAGCTTTCACTGGCTGGTACAAGACTGTTACTATGAAGGGTTCCTGTGTTACTGATGTTAATTCATGCAATTAACAAACCTTAATTTCAGCTGCAGCAAAGAAAATAGCTTCATGTATTGGGAGAAGGGCACCACAGATCCAAGCCCTAGCATTCAAACTGATGTTAAAATTGTTTTCTTACACATTTTGGGAAATTTCCAGTGTCCTAAGGCAGATAAAAATAATTTGGACTCCCTACTTCAATTCAGGACACACTGATGCAAACCGAAGTTGCAGAGGAAGCCAGCCAGACTAATTTCTCTCTTCAGCATCAGCTGGAGTTTTTTCTGATCTTATTTTCAGCTTTTAAGCCAAACAGCACAGCTGTGAATAACACCAAGCAGATCATCATAATCATTACTCTCGCCTGATGCAGACTGGAAATACAGCTATGAAAATTAAGTGGTTTTCCAGGTGGACAAACAACTCGGAATACCTGCTTAGCATCTGGTATCCTGCAGACACACAGACAGACTCTGTCAGAGACAAAGCTAACAGCATTAGTCAGTCTACAGTGCTCTACGTGACAGAAACAAAGTGACTACAGTTAGTCAAAAAAACCCAGAAGGAAACCTGGAAACACTTTATCTGTTTTGTTACTTGGAATCTTTGTGGAAAAAGACTGACAATAACGTGGAATATCGTAACAAAGTTAATAAGACACAAAAAAAACCCAAATACCTCTATAATCAGTAAAATATGCAAAACATGAAAAGTTGCTAAGAATGTATCTTAAAAGATACTACACAGATCTCAGACACAGAGGTGTTTCTCGTCAATCTGCATGCAGAAAGCTCCTTAATATGAAGTGGAAGGTATATGTACAGAAGTAAGGAAAATTATGCACAATAAACTTTTCTTTTCCCCTCTTACATCCAGAAAGATTATATAAGAAGGTTTGTTTGAAATCCCATAAAAGAAACTCAGAATTTTCCAATTCCTTTCATTGATGCTGTTGGAGTGGTCTTTTTAGATCGATGTTCTGTTGCCTTTGTTTTGTTTTCATCCAGGGTAAGAAGTTTGGTTTGGATGCTGTGGTGATGACAGCAGTTTTCTTCATGTTACAGATACGGAACATCTAGCAGCAATGCAAGAACATGGGTTTTGACTGAAATAATTGAACAATGAAGATACATAGAAGTTCACCCAGTAAGAAAAATCCTACTTTATACTCTTCCGCAAGGCATAGCGACAGCTATGTCAATACATACTAAAGTAAAAAAGCTATACATGCTTCCCAGAATGCTTCTAAAATAACTGCAAATGGGGAACCCAAGCACAAGAAGGTCAGTGGTTTTTTTCCCTATTTTATTATTGCTGACAAAATCAGATAAGAAGTCAATTTACAGCCACCTATGAAGGCAGTTTTGAGAGACATCACCAGCATTCATCACTTGGAAATGGATTCAGACCTAGGATTTGGAGAATACGCAGGTAGATTCCTCATTGCAGCTCCTTCAAGCACGTAGTTACTTAGAGGAGATGGTATGAATAACATCACTGTTTAATCTGCTTAGCAGCAGACAGTTAATTCAAATATATTCTTATAATCAGTATGAACAGAGCAAGACTCAAATGTTTGCAGCAGCAGGACTTGCAACAAAGCCGCTGTTTTCTATTTTTGTCAAAATTTGCCCTGAAACACGTTTATGTAGCTCTCATTTTGGGAAGCTGCTACCACATGAATGAAAGGATAGTTTGTTTTGGATAGTCTAAATCAAGCTTTAGTAAATACAGTATTGTACTGGACAACCCAGTCTCAAAGGCATTCACTGCAGAATGATAGCGTAGGTACTTAAATGAGGACAACAGCTGTCTGAGGCTGGGAAAAGGGAAGCACCGTACTCAGAAGCAGTTTAGCCAAAAATTATTTCACTTTCCACACTCCTCATAACTGAAACTAATGTAGTCCTTTCAGACTGGGGCCAATTTTTTTCCTGGAAGCAGACTATGGAGGAGATTTATACACCCCAGGAAACAGAGGCATCTCTGCTCTAGTCACGCTATAATAAACCTTCTGGATCCAACCCAGACTGAGGCGAGTTCAGCCATTTTGCCTTTCCTCCAACCCCACACATGTGGCTTTTTTATGCAGATGTCTGCACTTTCAAAATCATAGGAACTGAACGCAGGAAAACCAATCTTAAAAGAAACTGTAACATCTGTTTTCTAGATAACTACAACTACAGAAAAATGAGGTTCTTTCCCATGAGTTTTTATTTGTCAAAAAAACTCCTAGCTCTAAGGTTTCTTTCTTTCCTCCTTAAGATTAACAGATAACTTCAGTAATGCTTTAATTAGGCTAATCTTGATTAAGTGACACGTCTAGTATTTTTATGTTTCTGCTTTTCAAATAAATCAGGTTTGTTAACTAATTTTCTTTAGATCTTATATATGCTCTCATACATAACCTGTTTTAAAGAGGAAACACTGGCTTTCCAGGCCAGACCCACAGCAGTATCGCAGCTTCCAACTGTTTTGGCACTCACGGCAACATTCGGGAGTGAAGCACCCAAATGTTTGGCAGTCTCTAGGTCTGAAGGCACAAATACTTTATAAACCAAGTTCCATTAGTCTCCAAGTATGTTAAATATTACACACCTAATCTACAATGTAGAAATTCTAACCGCAAAATTATTTGATTTCTAAACAGCATTTAAAGCTTGCTTGCCCTTCATTCATTTGCTTGCAACAAGCAAGAGGAACTGGAAGCTACTGTGCTACAGGAAAGCTATGACATAGTGGCCATCACTGAAACCTGGTGGGATGAATCCTCTGACTGGAGTGTGGCTAACAAAGGCTACAGGCTATTGAGAAGGGACAGGCGCAGCAGAAG